>JAPXFY010000025.1:41868314-41878314 GCA_030674185.1 Monoplex corrugatus | reverse complement strand
TTCATAGTGTGTGAGTGTGTTGAAGTGAAGGTGTCTTACCTGTTCTTCCCTGTGTCTGGTGACCAGTGTCCACAGTGTGTGAGTGTGTTGAAGTGAAGGTGTCTTACCTGTTCTTCCCTGTGTCTGGTGACCAGTGTCCATAGTGTGTGAGAGTGTTGAAGTGAAGGTGTCTTACCTGTTCTTCCCTGTGTCTGGTGACCAGTGTCCATAGTGTATGAGAGTGTTGAAGTGAAGGTGTCATACCTGTACAGGGTGTCTTACCTGTTCTTTCCTCTATCCGGCGTCCAGTGTCCATAGTGTGCGAGTGTGTTGAAGTGAAGGTGACTTACCTGTTCTTCCCAGCGTCTGGTGTACAGTGTTTAGAGTGTGTTGAAGTGAAAGTGTCGATTACCTGTTCTTCCCAACGTCTGGTGACCATTGTCCATAGTGTGTGAGTGTGTTGAAGTGAAGCTGTCTTACTTGTACTACCCTCTATTCGGTGACCAGTGTCCATTCCAGGAATTAGTGGGGAGCATGTGCAGTGGTAGGTGTCTTGCTGTTTGTGTGGACAGTTTTTTAGAATTTTTGTGTCTTGTCTCTTGTGTCTTTGCCCGAGTCTCTCTTTCTCTGTGTCTTTGTCGATGGATGTCTCTTTTTGTGGCTTTGCCTCTGCGCTTTGTCTTTAGCTGTCTCTGTCTATCTGTCTGCTTGCCTGTCTGTCTGTCTCTGTCTCTTTCTCTGTTGGTCTGTCAGTCTGTCTGTCTCTCTCTCCTCTCTCTCTCGCTTTGTTTCTGTCTCTGTTTGTCTGTCTGTATACATCTGTGTTTCTGTTGGTCGCACTTGTTTTGGATGTCTGTCTGTCTGTCTCTGTCTCTCTCTCTCTCTCTTGTTTCGTCGGCTAAAATATGCAATACGTGTCTTTTACTAAAAGTATTCCAGAATCTGCCTTTATTTGCTCAGAAAGTCTTCGAGTTGGCATAGGAACAGTATGTGGAGTATTTCTGTCGCTTCAGAGACGTTCTTCAATCTGTGTGTTGATCGTGCAGCATTGTGGAAAGTACATTGTTTTTAACTTAAAAAATGTGTAATTTGTCCTGTTCGTCTTGAGGAAATCCGGCCTGCAAGGCAAATTCCTCGTCGTAGAGGTTGGAGAAATGGGTTTGGAACGCCTATCTGTCTGTGATCTCATGAAGCAGCTCTCGATTTCTAGGAAGGAGGGGGACTTCAGCCCTAGTGGTAAAGTCAGAATCAGCTGGGTAGAGTTCCGTCTGTATCTGGTCGAGAGGAAGAAGAGTGAGCTTCACAAGGCTTAAAATTCCCCTACATGCTGCAGGTGTCCCATAGCTAACTGGTTGAAAGACTTCTGTCACTAGGATGACTTAGCTTTGAGACGCCAAATGCGCGAGTTCGAACCAATGTAGAAAAAGAATAAAGTGATAGCAGAGACGCCATGTCACCTTGAAGACATGTGTCTGAACTCAGGTGAGCCATGCAGTATTTTGAAGTTTACTGTTTAGCATTCAGGTGCAGTGGAATCTAATGTTAGTATCTTTGGGTAAGAAAGTGTTTTGAAGTTTATACTTTGGAATTGGAAATCCGACTGAATGAACTGAGGTTGGTCGTGTGTTGAAGAATGAAGAACCGGAACGAGCGAGCGGGAGAGAGAGATAGAGAGAGAGAGAGAGAGAGAGAGAGAGAGAGGAGAGAGAGAGAGAGAGAGAGAGAGAGAGAGAGAGAGAGAGAGAGAGAGGCGGATGGATTGGAGGCAGCACGCAAGCACGCACACACACACACACACACACAACCACGCACGCACGCACACACGCACGCACGCACGCACGCAGGCACACCACACACACCACACACCACACACACACACACACACACACACACACACCACACGCACGCACGCAGAGTTTCAGTCGCGTGAGTCGGACACAAACCCTGTACCGGTACCAAATAGGAAGACCGGAGCAGTACCTCTGTGCCACCCAGACCCCTCACATTCCATAGGATAACACGTGTTGATTACAAAGCCCTGTAGGTTGCCACATGCCGCCTTCGGTATGGTATGGCATGATATTCTGCTGGAGCTACTAATTTGAATTGATAATAGGTCAACTCTGTGTGCAGATTACAAACTCCACCATCTTCATTACCATCAACATCGTCGTTATCTGTGACTGTCGGTCCTAGGTTAGTGTGGGTCAAACAGTGTGGATTAAACAGCTTGGATTAACCCTTTGACTCCCAGACCCTGTCCACCAGCATCCTGCATTGTCAACCATGCTAGCAGAGCAAAAACTTAACCCTTTGATTCCCTCACCCTATCCACCAGCTTCCTGCAGGAAGCTGGTGGATAGGGTGAGGAAGTCAAAAGGTTAAGTTTTTGCAGTTGGTGATAGGATGCGGAAGTCAGAGGGTTAAACACTTTGGATTAAACACTTTTGACTGAACACTTTTGATCAAATAGTTAAAATTAAACAGTTTGGATTCAGCAGATTGGACTTAACAGTTTGGATTAAACAAAGTGTGTTCCATAGGCGATCATGTTAGAATGTGACACTAGAGAGAGAGAGAGAGAGAGAGAGAGAGAGAGAGAGAGAGAGAGAGAGAAGAGCAGAAGAGATAGAGACGAGAGAGAGAGAGAGAGGAGAGAGAGAGAGAGAGACAGACAGACAGAAGAGACAGACAGAGACATACAGAGAGAAGAGAGAGAGAGAGAGAGAGAGAGAGAGAGAGAGGTGTGTGTGTGTGTGTGTGTGTGTGTGTGTGTTTAGAGTTCTGTGTTGTTACCGTTGGTTTTTTTTTTTCACGATGGGGATAAAGTCCATGCGCACCGTTTATCTTGAGAAAGTGAAACTATCATTGCTGCTGTTGTTATTGTTTATTATTGTTGTTGTTCTTCCTCTTTCTCCACCTCCTCTTCTTCTCTTTTTAAATTTTTTTTTTTTTACCTCTCTTCGTTTAGTTTATTAGTTCTCCTCCGCCCAATTTCATGCCGTAATCATTTCGGGTCTTCTCCATCACATGTCGGTAAATATGAAATTTCTTCTTGTTCTTCTTGTTCTTGTTCTTCTTCTTTGTCTTCTTTCTCTTTCTCTTTCTCTTTTCATCATCATCAGAATGATAGTAATAATAAGATGACTATGACATAACAACAGCAACAACGGCAAAACAATGATAATAATAAGATGACTATAACATAACAACAGCAACAACGGCAAAACAATGATGATGATGATGATGAACATCATGATGATCATGATAACAATAATGATAACATCAACAACAGCAACAACAACAACAACAGTATGAAGAAGATGATGATTATGATGAAGATACTTTGCTGTTTTGTCAAGAGCATCAACCACCACCACCACTACCACCATCACGACCACCACAATCACCGTCTCCACCACCACTACTACCACAGCAACCACCTTCAGAATCCCTCTCGTTACCATTGCTGCCAACACTAATAATAATAATAATAATTAATTATAATAATAATTACAATATTTATATAGCGCAAAATCTTGATAAAATCAAATCTAAGCGCTGAAGCAGACACACACGTAAGCACGCACGCACGCACGCACGCACACACACGCACGCAACACACACACACACACACACACACACACACACACACACACACACACACACACACACACACACGCATGGCTATAAATGGGGAGAAAGAATAAAAGCAATAAAAGCAAGAATAAAAGCAATGGAAAATTATAGAGAGCATAGCATATACAATTATATATTATAACCATGTGATTCCCTCCAAGCGGAGACAGGCTGCAGAGGGGGGGGGGGGGGGGGTTGAGTGAGGTTAGGATTTTATGCGGAGGAGAAAAGGTGAGTTTTGAGAGCGGACTTGAAGGAGACAAAAGTAGGTTGCTGACGGACTGAGAGAGGAAGTTTGTTCCAGGAGAGTGGACCAGAAACAGAGAAGGCTCGTGGACCATAGGTATTGAGCTTAGTGCGTGGAAAGCGAAAAGTCAGAGGATCGGAGGCAGAGCGGAGGGTACACCTACGTGAGGGAACATAGATCTCAAGTAGGCTTGACAGGTAATCGGGGGCTGCGTTATTGAGGCTTTTGTAGCACATGGTGTCTAGTTTGTACTGTATGCGCTTTGATACAGGGAGCCAGTGAAGTTGTGCCAGGAGAGGAGATATGTGGTCAGCTTTTTTCTTTTTGAGTACAAGGCGTACATCATTGTTTTGAATGCGCTGTAGGATGTGAATGGTGGAGGCAGGAAGACCAGACAGGAGTGAATTGCAATAGTCAATGCGAGACATTATGAAGGAGAGAACGAGTTTTGCAGTTGTTTCGACAGAGAGATACTTCCTGATCTGCCTTATACGATGGAGATGATAGTAGCAGGATCTGGCAGTTTGAGAAACAAAGTTGTTCATGGAGAGGGTAGAGTCAGTGCAGACACCAAGGTTTTTAGCTGAATCAGAAATTGGGACTGATGTGTTACATAATGGGAGAGAAAGAGGAGGCAGCTGAGAAAGTTTCTGACGGGTGCCAATGAGGATAGCTTCTGTTTTGTCGTCATTAAGCTGAAGTCTATTGTGTGTCATCCAGTTCTTAATGTCCGAGTAACACTACGAGCATTGAGACTTCAGCTTTTGTAAATAGACTTGTGACTTTTGTTGGGATAACATTTCGGATTTTTGTTCTTCTTGAGCTAATACGCATGCCTGTCATTTCTTGTTGTTGAGAGTTATCGGACTTGGTTTTAAAAATTGTCAGTACGTCACAGAAATTCAGCTCGCTCGCAAGTCCTACCTCTCTCCCCCACGCATCTGTTTACACACACACACACACACACACACACACACACACACACACACACACACACACACACACACACACACACACACCACACACACACACACACGGATACGCGCACACGCGTGCGCACGGACGCGCGCGCGCACAGAGCCACGCACACTCACGTGCATATTCCCACCGACATGCTCCCGTGCCCGTCCATTCAAACCCCACCCGTCCCCTTTTCAGACACGCACACTCGCGAGCACGCACGCACGCGCACAGACAGACAGATACACACACACACACACACACACACACACACACACACACACACACACACACACACACACACACACACACACACACAGAGAAACACACAGATACACATACATACATCATACATTCATACATACATACATACATACTACATACATACATATATACATACGTACATACATACATACATACAGAGAGAGAGAGTCAGACAGACAAACAGAGACACACACACACACGCACGCACATACACAAACACACACACGCATACACGCTCACACCATTGCCAGAAAAATGGCACTGGGCAAAATGTTTCAGTCAGTCCTGTTACTACTAACACTGTTTTTGGTTACCGTTATTGTTGCTTATTTACCAGATTCCAGTCATTTTCCCACATCGACATACTGATCTGATTTTTCACGTTTACTAAAGCTAGTTTTATTTGACTGGGATGCGTGTATGTGCGGTGTTTTGCCCACACTGTGCAGGCGGTATTTTGTCGCACAGTCTACAAAATCCGTCTTCGTTGAGGGATAACCCTGTCATCATCATCAACAACATCATAAATATCATCATCAGTAGTCGTCGTCGTCGACGTCGTCGTCGTCGTCGTCGTCGTCGTCATTCATATCATCTCATCATATCGTCGTCCGCTGTCGATCATCATCATCTCCATCATTATCGTCGTCGTCGTCGTCGTCGTTGTCGTCGTCGTTGTCGTCGTCATGTGCCATGCCGCGTGGCGTTGGCAGTCATGGCTCTCTACGCGAATCTGTCATTTGTCGCTGCAGGTATGTCTCCCACCATTTCTGTCTACATCCACTCCGCAGATCCATCCAGTATTTGTACCTGGATTCACCTGATACTCTCTGTCTCTCTTGCCTTCTAATTGGGATTAAGTGTTCAGATTTCTCATCCCTCATAAAATGTCCTATAGATGTTGCTTGTCTTTTCCTAGTCTTCTTCATTAATGTTCTTCTTGTGTCTGCCTCTTTCAAGAGTGTCTCGTTTCTTTTCTTTGCTATCCAAGGAACTTGTGAACATTCTTCTTAGAAACCACATTTCAACTGCTTCAATCTTGTTCTGACTTTGCATGCTGTACATATTTCTCTGAACCAGCTGCTGAGTTTACTTACAGTATCTTTAACATGCTTATTTGATATTTTGCTTACGTATAGGCACGATGAGGGTCTAGGTATTGAAAGGTCTGAGTACATGTTGACCTGGGTGTTTGGGGGAAAAATCTGTACTCTATGTGCATCAGGCGGAGGTGTCTGGGCGGATCGAACCCAGGACCTTCCGATTGGATGTCTGACGTTTACCTACTTGACTGTCGCCCTGTTCATCTGATATGATTACGGCAGGTTTCGCTTATTTTTGGTGAAAAGACGAAGTTCGTATTTAACCTGTATTAGTATAGCATTCTTATTCGCCAGTGAACCAAGTTATCAGTTGGGTATTGTGTGTGGGGGTGTAGGGGTGTTGTGTGTACACACACATACACACACACACACACACACACACACACACACACACACACACACACACACACACACACACACACACACACACACACACACACACACACACACACGATATTCTGAAGAGGGCCCGGAAAGGAAAAAAACCTCCATATTCATATTCATTCGTTTTTTCATAGTGGGTTTATCTTGTGAAACTCGGGCTGCTCTTTCCGTTGAGATCACGTCACCGCAGTGCAGCGCCACCCAATTTTTTTAACCAAGACTTTAGAAATGCAAGAAGGCTGATTGGCCTTTAAGGGAGGAAAGAAAAATTAACTTATCTTTTTAATGTTTTATGTCAGGGCAGTCGGGCGGGAAGGCCTTCTCTTTACGATTTTCAACTGCCGTGGGATCTTAAGCGTGCGCAAACCCGAAGGCAAACGGATCCGACTCGTTTTTCGCTCCCATTCGAAGTGAGTAGACATTTAGTTCGATTTTTCGACGAAACTGAGGAGAAAAATCGAAGCGTCTGCGGAAGACTGAACCGTGGAACCTCGAGTTTAGTTATTGGCAGGTGAACGTCTGAACCATTCTGCCACACTGTTCTCCCTCTATGCCGTTTCTCTTGGCTACCAGAGTGTCTGCGTGTTGTCTAAGGCCTTACGCTGACCTTGACAGCTGCCATGGGTCTTGGGACTAGCCAGAAACTATGGTGCTCTGCTCGCCTGCCTAATGCGACAGCTTGACTTTTGCTGTTTCGGGGTGGAGGGGAGGAGGTGGGGGTGATGCGATGTGTGTGTGTGTGTGGGGGGGGGGTGGGGGTGGGGATCGTGAGGGAGGTTTAGTTTAGTTGTTCCCCAAGCGAAAACTGCTGCACTTTTTGTGGGACGGGCGCAGTCAACCGGACAGTCCCTTTAATTAAGCGCAAGCAAGCAAGCAAGCAAGCATGCAAGCACACACACACACACACACACACACACACACACACACACACACACACACACACACACACGCACGGACGCACGCATGCACTCGTTTAATTAAAAAAGGAGAGAGAGAGAGGAGAAAGAGGGGAGAGAGAGAGAGAGAGAGAGAGAGAGAGAGAGAGAGAGAGAGAGAGAGAGAGAGAGAGAGAGAGAGAGAGAGATTTTAGGTAAATTAAGGGAGATTTTATGAACTGTTTCAGTGTACTTTAGTTATATTTATATATGTGTTCAGGTTTGTTTTTTGAATCCCGCTGGTGATAAATGAGGCGAAATTGTCAACGCCAGAGGCATGCCCTCAGATTACGTGCGCGAATGCTTTCATATATGTACTTATGTTTTTTCCTGTTTTGTGTGTGTGTGTGTGTGTGTGTGTGTGTGTGCGTGCGTTTGCGCGTGCGCTTGCGCATGTGTGTGTGCGTGCACACGCGCATGTGTGTGTGCGGGCGTGTGTGTGTGTGTGTGCGCGCGTGCGTGTGTATGTAAGAGTCAGCGACATGTTGTTTATGTGTTGGGGAGGTTATACCTCTGACATAGCACTGCACAGTCGGTTGGGCTTTAAACATCAATAGTAATAAACTTAGTCAATATTGGGGAAGGTAGAACAGAGAGAGAGAGAGAGAGAGAGAGAGAGAGAGAGAGAGAGAGAGAGAGAGAGAGAGAGAGAGAGAGAGAGAGAGCTACTGCTCTCGTAATGCAGTCCTACTCCCCTCCCGCCTCCACCAAAAAGTTGAGGTCTGTGCTGCCCCACACCCCTGTGACCTCGGGGTTAAAGGACACCTTGTACCCTACGTAGGTCCTGAGGGATTTTAATGTTCCAATAGAAGTGTGGAATTAAGATCTATGACTCCATTTCAGTCCCAGCGATCTTAATGATAATAACAATGATAATAATAACAACAACAGCAATAATAATAATGATAATAATAATAATAATAATAATAATAATAATAATAATGATAACAATAAAAACCCAGGCCTGTTCATTTGCCCGTATCAATGTTCAGTCAGTTTTCGCTCGTGTTTAGTGAAAATTCAATCAATCTGGTAGTGACAGCGAACATTGTTTCGTAAGTCCCTTCCCTTTTCTCCCCCGATTCTGAGACCTTGCCAATGCACAGGGTGTTTTGCTAGCCGATTAGCCGGTTAATTACTGCCAGGTTTGGTTGGAGCGCATATGGAACTGTCCCGATCCGAGTGCGATGATTCTGTTGAACGCAGCTCCAAACCCTTAAACCGCCAGCCACAGAAAGGCGAGGGGTCTGGCTTCTCAATGTTTATTCGTTTACGCCGACGATGGATTTTTCGTTCCAGTTGTTGCACAGCGTATGTTACGTCTTGTTGGTCAGGGAAATCACACGTAGAAAAGAACCTGTGGTCAACAGGGCATTTGTCCCTGGCAAAGTCATGTGGAAAATAAAAAAAATCTGCACATTGGTAAGTACAAACGCACACAAAAACAGAGACCAGACAGGCAGACAGACACACACGCACGCACACACGCACGCACACAATAAAACACATACACACACAATAACTGAAACACACACGCACGCACACAATAAAACACATACACACACAATAACTAAAACATAACACGCACGCACACAATAAAACTCATACACACACAATAACTAAAACATAACACGCACGCACACAATAAAACTCACACACACACAATAAACTAAAACATAACACGCACGCACACAATAAAACTCATACACATACACAATAACTAAAACACACACGCACGCACACAATAAAACTCATACACACACACAATAACTAAAACACACACGCACGCACACAATAAAACTCATACACACACACAATAACTAAAACATAACACGCACGCACACAATAAAACTCATACACACACAATAACTAAAACACACACGCACGCACACAATAAAACACATACACATACAATAACTAAAACATAACACGCACGCACACAATAAAACATACACACACAAAAACTAAAACATAACACGCACGCACACAATAAAACACATACACACACAATAACTAAAACACACACACACACACACTAAAACGCACACTTGCTCTCTCTCTCTCTCTCTCTCTCACACACACACACACACCACACACACACACACACACACACACCACACACACACACACACACACACACACACACACACACACACACACACACACACACACAGTACGCACATGCACACACACACACATTACATACACAGACACACGCACGCACACACAACACACACACACACACACACACACACACAACACACACACACACACACACACACACTCACACAACCCCCCCCCACACACACTAACACACACACACACACATTACATACACAGACACACACACACACACACACTCACACAACTCCCCCACACACTCACTCACACAACTCCCCCCCACACACTAACACACACAAGAAAAACCGACATACCAAGAAGAAAAACCCATGGGTGGCCTTATCATTGTGGAGACAGTCTTTCACACG
>JAPXFY010000025.1:41818314-41863314 GCA_030674185.1 Monoplex corrugatus | reverse complement strand
TTTTCTGAAGAAAGGGAGATTATTTTATATTATCAGGGAGGCGTATGTGTGTTATTAAAAACTTTTTTTTACCGACAAAAGGGAGATTATTTTGTATTATTAAGGGAGGGTGTGTGTGTTACCCAGACTGTGCGAGCAAGATTTTCTAAGTTCTTTTTGAATGAAATCATAACAAAATTTTGCTGAGAAAATAAGAAGAGGCACAGATCGATACGTGTGGAGGACGAGGTGTCGAGGTCAAGGTCACACGGTTAAAAAAGGTGTCTTAAATCACTTTTCTAGTAAGGTGTGTGAACAGGGCTTTCTTGGAAATGTCTCACAGAATTCAAAATCTGTTGTCACGTTTGTGACAGTCTACCATTGATCTCGATGTACGTCAAGTTTTATTTCAACTGAACCTTCTTCAAGGTCCCAGTGACATTGAGAAGTACAAAATCTGGACTTTCTGTAACAGCTTTAGTATAAAAGGCGACATGGTTAGGATGGCTGGCGTCTAATGTTTTCCCTGTTATTTCCGGCTTAAGTTGATTAATCAGAGAGTAAGTTGGTTGTTATTTGTTTGTTTGGTTTTTGTTGTTCTGTTGTTGTTTTGTTTATGAATGTGATGGAGTGAGTCTGACTTTGCTGTTGACTTGGTGAGCTGATAGAAACATACTCGGGGTCTAACAAGGCTTGTAGCATTAAAGTGTTAAGAAGGACTGGACATTAATTTTCCAGGTCGATTACACTTGCCACGTAGTTTTCTGTTTTATTTCCAGGTTTTGTTTGTTTCTTTCTTTCTATCTTTTTTTTGGTCTCTCCTCTCTCTCTCCCCTCTGTCTCTCTCGTCTCCCCCCCTCTCTGTCTTGTTTCTTGCCCTCTGTCTCTCTCTTGTTCTCTCTTTCTCTCTCTCTCTCTCTCTCTCTGTTTCTCTCTCTCTCTCTCTCTCTCTCTTCTCTGTCTGTCTCTGTCTGTCTCTGTCTGTCTGTCTATCTCTCTCTCTCTCTCTATTTCTGTCTGTCTGTCTGTGTCTGTCTCCGTCTCCCTCCCCCTCTGTCTCTTCTCTCTCTGAGTCTCTCTCTCTCTTTCTGTCTTCTCTCCTCTCCTCTCCTTTCCTCTTTTTTTCCCCGCCTCCCCCGCGCGTATGGAATTGTCCAAGTGTGGTTAAATCGTCTTGAACGAACTTCAAACTCAACTGTTATTCATTGATTCATTCATTCATTCATTCATTCATTCATTCATTCATTCATTCATTCATTCATTCATTCATTCATCATTCATTCATTCATCAGGGGTGGGAATTCTCTCGGATCCGCGAGAATCGTTTATTCATTCATTCATTCATTCATTCAGCCCTGTACAGATGCCGGGGGGCTCTTTCAGTACAAATAGTATCCCCACTTTCTTTGGATTCATTTTTTGAAAATCTCCGTGGTGATAATTTGGGCGGAGTAACCAATGAATGGGAGCACCGTTAAAGTTATGTGCGTGAGTGGTATTTAATTTTCTTTTCCAGAATAATCGATGTGTTTAGATGTGTATGTGTTTGGTTTGAGATGGCTATATGGTTAGGTTTTTAACTGTTGATAACAATAGTAGTTATAATGATAATAATGTGAATCAACATTATTGTGGTCATAGTAAGAAAAAGAATAATAAATATGAAAGTAATGATGATATAATAACAACAATAGTATTAATAATAATAGTAATGATGATGATAACAATTATAATAATATTAATGATAATAGTAATAATGATAATAGTGATGATGATGATGATAACAACGACGATGACAGTGATGACAACAACAACAACAACAACAACGACGATGATGATTCTGATGATATGATGATGATGATGATGATGATGATGATGATGATGATGATGATGATGATAATAATAATAATAATAATAGTAATAATGATAATGATCATTCATTCATTCATTCATTCATTCATTCATTCATTCATTCATTCATTCATTGTTTCATTCATTCATCCATTCATTCATTTGTTCATACGAGTGTATTGTTGTTTCCGCAGAGCGGCTGCCAACGGGCTTGATGTGACAGCGGAAGTTCCCGACTTGCCAGGTGTGAGCAGTTCCGGAAAGAGACATGGCCGGAAAGGGCGGAAGAGCGAACGCCGTCTGATCACACCGTCCCCTGGTGTGGGAGAGAAACTGCAGTTACCCCAGGTTAGTTGATGATGCCTTGTAAAAATGTAGATACTTCCTCTGCCTATAGTCATCACATCCACCTATGCACAGTGGAGCTCTTACAGCTGGCTCCCCCCCCCCCCCACCCCAATGGGGATGCGGGTATTTACATGGGTGCAACTTTTCCGTTTGACAACGGAATCCGTTTTTTTGGAAAAAATCGCCGAGCTGGGGTCGGTTTTTTGGGGTTTTTTTGGTGGTCTAAAATTGTTTATCAAACGTGAATGTTTAGCGACGGTTACTCTTCAGTGTAGAAAAGAAAGCAGAAGCACTCTTTTGTGAAGGAAGCTATAAAAGTCAATGCGCATGCTTCGTTGCGAAATCTCGCACGAACTTCCGTGAAATCGCCGCCATTTTCGAGCTTCGCATGTTGAGCGAACTTCACGATGCCAGCGGTGAAAGAAGGCAAATATGTCGCCTTTGTCGACACAACTGTCAAGAATAAATGGCGTTTGGAATGGCTAGAGGAGAAAGATACAAAGATGATTCCCGTCGCCTGTGGTGTGTGAAAATCGACCTAGCAGTTATAAAGATACCGGCCGTTGCCCCTGTACCCCGCCACGGGCCTACCTCCCCCTGGGTCCCCTTTCTGTTTTTTTAACATTTTCTAAGTTGCACCCCTGTATTACCCCCCCCCCCCCCCTTCTGGAAATGCCTCGCCAGCACATAGGACTTTGCACAGTACCTTGCCAGCATATAGGGTTTGCGCAGGCTCAGGAAGTCTGCCAGATAACTGCTGACGTCCATTCACCTGTATGTGTTCTGTAACGCCTTACATGTTTTCTAATAGGAGTGATAATTGGGTACATGCATCAATTGCATTTTTTACTCTAACAAGGAAATGTGATGGACAGAAGAAAATTTTGACCAGTTTTTATACATATGTGTTTCAGAATACTTGGTTGTGTTTGTACATTTGTGTAGTTTTTTTTTATCCGTCTGCTGATAAATCTGGCGGAATACCCAACGCCAGAAGCATAACATTTGATTGTTTACGTGAATGCAGTGATATGTGTAATTCATTTTCTTTTTCTGGTTTTCTTTTCTCTGGAGTCACAATTGTGTTAAGATGTGTGCGTTTTGTTTCTGTTGGTTATAACCCTGATACGGCTTTGAGTTATTGGCTGGGCTCCCCCCCCCCCCCCCCCCAACGTGGTGATGCCGGTTTTTTTTTCAGTATAAATAGTATCCCCACTTTCTGGACACTCTGTGCTAGAAATGTCCTCTTTTCTGTCAATCTCTTTGTTTCTGTCTTGTTCCTTTGCTTTCTGTCATTTCTTCCTATCATTTTCTGCCTTGCTGGTCCATTCACCTGTATGTGTTTGATAAAGTCTTACGTCTTTTTCTTATGATAATTGGGTACATGTATTGAATGCGTTTTTGGCTCCAGGGAGGTGAGATCTGCGGAAGCAATTGAAGGTAATTTAGGCCTGTTTGTATGTATGTTTTAGTGTCATTAGTTATGTTTCAGTTTGTATTCAGGTATGGTTTTTAAATCCCCTGTGGACGGAGTGGTCAGCGCCAGTGGCATGTCCTTAGATTATGTGCACGGATGCATTGTGTGTTTTACTTTTCTTTTCATTTTTTTTATCCTGTTGAAGTTTTGCATGTTTTGAAACACTATAGCAGTGATATGGCTCTACGAAATCGACTGGGCTTTAAACAACAACAACAATATTGGCTGGGCTTTAAAACAACAACAACAACAATATTGGCTGGGCTTTAAAAAACAACAATTGGAAATAACATTCCAGCATATCTTGGGCATGGATTCATGTCCAAGTACCACTTCTGGGGTTACTATCAGTTGGAAATTTGACTGTCTCTGACCAGTTATGTCTCTGCTATTCCAACCACAGAAATTTTTGAAACGCCAGATTTGGCTGATCTGTTTTTCAGATTGCTCATCCTATAATTGATTTCGTGTAAGGCTGCAAAAGCAGCGACTGTTTTCTCCAAATGTCGTGGAAAGAATTATGGCCCCTTATCGTAACGTGCGTTCTGTGGTTCTGTCAGAAAGTGAGCAGACTGCCGGAAAGATTTGCACTCTCTTCTTTTCTTCTTCTTCTTCTCTTTCTTTTCTTCTTCTTCTTCCTTCTTCTTTTCTTTTTCTCTTCTTCTCTTTTCTTTCTTCTTCTTCTCTTCTCTTCTCTTTCTTCTCTTCTTGTCTTCTGTCTTCTTCTTCTTCTTTTTCTTTTCTTTCTTCTTCTCTTCTTTCTTCTTTCTTTTCTTTCTTCCTTTTCTTCTCTCTCTCTTCTCTCTTTCTCTTTCTCTTCTCTGTCGCACTCTTCTCTTTCTCTCTTCACATTTTCTCGTGTGTGTATGTGTGTGTGTGTTGTGTGTGTGTGTGTGTGTGTGTGTGTGTGTGTGTGTGTTTGCTGTCTGTCTCTTCTGTCTCTCTCTCTCTCTCTCTCTCTCTCTCTCTCTCTTCTCGCTCTCCTCTCGCTCTCTCGTCCTGTCCTTTAACTCTGTACGTGTAATTATTCTGCTGTTTTTGATTTGCTTGTTTATTGTGTGTGAAAAGTAAAAAGGACTAGCTGTAAGACAGACCCAGTGGGACCCAATGAGTAAAAAGTGTTCTGAAATTTGAAAAATCTCTCTCTCTTTCACTGACATACACACCGACCCACTCACACCCCCCCCCCCACAGACGCACACATACAAGTACACACACACACCCCACACACACACACACACACACACACACACACACACACACACACACACACACACACACACACACACACCAAAGAGTTGGCATAATGACCAACCTGCACGCAACAGAACACACGATAATATTTCAACGCAGGTCCAGTGGTCTTGTTGTCTACAAACGAATGTGCCCGCACTGCAAGATCACACGCATGTAGGATTTCACTTCACATGATCACGGACCTACAAGCAACACAACAAACATAGAATCATGTTTCACTGTCAGCAAAAAGAGAGTAAGCCATAGGCACTGTTCTCTTTGCTGTCAGTCTGATCGTTTTCAGGGTTTGTTGTCAGTAGCAAACAACTTTCAGTGTCGCCTTTCTGTCTTTTTCTAGCAGTGTCGGGACTCGTAGAATACACAGGGCGGGACGGAAGTCTAGTAAGTTAATTAAAGTCGGAGATCCACTGGGAAGGTCCTGGGTTCGATCCGCCTTGACGCCTTTGTTTGGTGATAAAGGGTGGAAATGTTTTCCCGTTTTCCCGGGTCAGCATGTGTGCAGACCTTTAGGGGAGAAGAGTGGCAAAATGGTTCAGACGATCGCCTGCCAATAACTAAACTCGAGGTTCCAGGGTTCGCTCCTCGCAGAGGCCTCGATTTTTCTTCTCAGTTTGACCGGAAAATCGAACTGAACGTCTAGTCCTTCGGAAGGGGACGAAAAACAAGTTGGACCCTTGTGCCTTCAGGCTGCCCAGATAAAGATACCACGGCATTGAAAATCGTGAAGAGCAGGGCATTGCCCGGCTGCCTTGGTATAGAGGAAATTTGCCAGGTCCCAACCCTTGAAGACCAATTAGTCTTCTTGCCTTTCTGAGGTGTTGGCTTTTAAAAAAGTGAATATGAATATGAATTTGAAGCAAGGGAGAGGGGATGTGCGCCGCTCTCGTGGTGCTGGCCCCGGAAAAAGTTGAGGTCTCTGCCACCAAACTCCCCTACGACCCTAGGGTTATGGAACTATCTAGGTAGGACCTCAGGACCTGGCCAAGCTCATGGATTTATGTGCAGGCTTAGGGCTTGTGCCGTGATCATTCTGGATCTTCTCCATCACATGCAGCAGATACCGCCTGTGGAGCGTGAGCAACACCCTCAATGAGTCGTCCGTAAAGTGGACGAGACTCGACTGTGTGGTGTCAGGTTTCTGAAGTAAGACCATAGCATAAGACCATAGCATAAGACCATAGCATAAGACCATAGCATAAAACATGCTAACAGAAGACCATAGCATAAGACCATAGCATAAGATAGCAAAACATGATAAGCCATGCTAAACCCAAACATGCTCACTCTGGGTAAGAGCCGGTTGTGGCCAAAAATATCACAGTGATTTTAACAAGATTGACGGTATTCAAACCCACAACCTCCTAGTCGTTAGTCCATCGTGCTAACCATAGCACAATGGCAACCGTCCAGCAACAGACAGATGCTTGGACCATTGGGCCGCAGTTTGCAGTCTGTTGAGTCTCGTCTGCTTCACTAATGCCTCCTTAAGATTGTAACTCGGTTTCCTGTCAAAACACCATAGGTGTCCGTATCTCTTAGGCCTGATTGTCATCAAAGTGTATTACGAAAAGAAAGAATGAGTACAGCCCGTTCACGCGATCTCAACCCAGAGTAGAACTTTACAGTACCATCATCATCATCTCCATTTACACATATAGTCATTTCCCCTCACTCCCCATGGGGATGCTGGAGACTCTTTCAGTATAAATAATATCCCCCATCTTGTGGACATTCTGTGCTAGAAATTTCCTGTTTTCTGTCACTTTTTGTTTCTGCCATTGCTCCTTTGCTTTCTGTCATCTTTCTCTATCATTTTCTGCCTTGTTGGTCCTGTATGTGTTCTGTAATAAGCTTTACGTATGTGCCTTGTGGATAGATAGTTGGGTACATGTATTAACTGTATTTTTGGCTCTAAGAAACTCCGCAGAAGCAATGTTAGGTCATTTAGCCCACTTTTAAAATATGTTTTAGTGCCCTGAGGTATGCTTACACTTGAATCCAGGTTTGTTTTTTTAATCCCCAGGTGATAAATTGTACAGAATGGTAAACGCCAGGGGCATATCCAGAGATTATGTGCACGAATGCAGTGAAATGCATACTCAGTTTTCTTTCCCAGATGTGGGTTTTTTTTTTTTCAACGAGGCGTGTGTGTTTGAAATGGCTGTAGCCTGAATATGGCTCTGCGACAGTCTGCTGGACTTCAAACACAAAACAATTTCCCCTTCAGTCCTCTTTGGTCCGGATGGAGGCTAGACGTCAGTCAATATCTTCCAGCTACTTGGTCATAAGCAAGCTAGGACAGCTGATTCCATGTCTTCCGTATATCATCATAGAATGAAGAACAGATGTCACAGATTCTGTGCACTCTGATCCGGCATAGGAGAATGAACAGAAAACAACATCCAGCCAACCAACCAACCAACCAACAACCAACCAACCAACCAACAACCAACAACTAGAAAGCAAAAGATGAAAAAATATAGTCTAAACTGTCTGAGGAAGTTGGAAAATGTATAGTCTGGGTACTGAGGAAAGAATAAATTAATCAAGAGATCTTTCGATGAAGAGGAAAATGTATAATTTGGGACTTGAGGGAGAAGAAAAATGTATATGTATAATCTTGGACCTGAAGAAAGAAGGAATGTATAATGTGGAACCTTCTGTGGAAGAGGAAAATAAACAATGTGGATCCTTCTGAGGAAAGAGGAAAATAAACAATGTGGATCCTTCTGAGGAAAGAGGAAAATAAACAATGTGGATCCTTCTGAGGAAAGAGGAAAATAAACAATGTGGATCCTTCTGAGGAGAGAGAAAATAAAAATGTGGAACCTTCTGAGGAAAGAGGAAATAACAATGTGGAACCTTCTGAGGAAAGAGGAAAATAAACAATGTGGAACCTTCTGAGGAAAGAGGAAAATAAATAATGTGGATCCTTCTGAGGAAAGAGGAAAATAAACAATGTGGAACCTTCTGAGGAAAGAGGAAAATAAACAATGTGGAACCTTCTGAGGAAAGAGGAAAATAAACAATGTGGAACCTTCTGAGGAAAGAGGAAAATAAATAATGTGGAACCTTCTGAGGAAAGAGGAAAATAAAAATGTGGAACCTTCTGAGGAAAGAGGAAAATAAACAATGTGGAACCTTCTGAGGAAAGAGGAAAATAAACAATGTGGATCCTTCTGAGGAAAGAGGAAAATAAACAATGTGGAACCTTCTGAGGAAAGAGGAAAATAAACAATGTGGATCCTTCTGAGGAAAGGGAAAATAAACAATGTGGAACCTTCTGAGGAAAGAGGAAAATAAACAATGTGGATCCTTCTGAGGAAAGAGGAAAATAAATAATGTGGATCCTTCTGAGGAAAGAGGAAAATTAATAATGTGGAACCTTCTGAGGAAAGAGGAAAATTTGTAGACGTCTTGTACCTACTGAACATTTACTGTGACTGACTGATACAGACATTTACCGTCATTTTTATCGATATAGTAATTTTCGTGTTGTAAGGGAAATAATCCATTGAATGTTAATTTGTTTCTTTTTCCAGGAGTTGCTGGACTTGGACTCCAACTCGAAAAGTGGGTACGACTTCAGTGATTTGGAAACAACCCTTACAGAAAATTTAAATGTAAGTCTTTTTGATTAGAAGAAATTATACTGATATGATCCAGTCCTTTTAGATTTTTGTGTTCTGATTGTTTTCATCTATATACCTGCCTGTTTGCATCGGTTTTTATATATCTCGCCATCTAGTGACCTATTTGTGTGTGTGTTTGTGTGTGTGTGTGCGCGCGCGCACGCACGTGAGCGTGTCTCTATGCGTGCGTGTGTGTATAGGGAGAGAGGAGAGCGGAGAGAGGAGAGAGAGGAGAGGCGGAGAGAGAGAGGAGAGAGAGGAAGAGAGAGCGAGAGAGAGAGAGAGAGAGAGCGAGAGAGAGAGAGAGGAGAGAGAGAGAGACGAGAGAGAGAGAGAGGAGAGAGAGAGAGAGAGAGAGGAGAGGAGAGTGATCTTGTTTGATGCATTTATTTCCTTGAGTCGAAATTCTAAAATTTGTCTGAATGGTGAAATATGACAACATCACGTGTGCAGTGCATATTCGGCATTTACTCATGCGCGCGCGCGCGTTGCACACACACACACGATCACTCACACCCAACACACACACACACACACACACACACACACACACACACACACACACACACACACACACACACACAACACACACACACACACGGTAAATCCACTACTAATTCATTATATTTTCTTTGTCTAAATTTAATTAAGTGAATAGACATTAAAACAAACTGCAACCACCACCATCTCACAAACACACACACACACACACACACACACACACACACACACACACACCCCCTCTCTCTCTCTCTCTCTCTCTCTCTCTCTTTCTCCCCCATCTTCTATCATCCAGTCTTATTCACAACATCATTTCGTCATTGACAGTAGCGTCATCCAGCTTATGACGACCAAGCTGAAAAATGACGTCGTTTGTGTGAAACCTATAATGGACTCTGTGTTGTTGTGTTTGTCAGACAGTATTGTGGGGGAGTAACTGCTACATTGTTGGCTTCTTCTCCTCCTTCTAAACACATCTACATTTTGATTCTGTTCAGTTCCGCGTAAGTCATCTTAAGGAAAGAGTGGTGATGGAGATTCATTGTAAATTGCTGGGAAAGGCTATTGCCCCAGCATGGTAGGGGGCGACCATCCTCATCTCAGTGGATCACTCACTTGTGGCAGATGGCCGCAGATTCAATTTAGAATCGATTCATATTACTTATATTTAGTATTCATATTCATTTTATTCATTTTTAGTATTCAATTCATTTTATTTGTATTTAGCATTCAGATTCATATTTATTATATTTAGTATTCAGATTCATATCTTCCTATTTCCTAATTTAGTATTCAGATTCATATTATTCATATTTAGTATTCAGATTCATATCCATATTTAGTATTCAGATTCATAGTATTCATATTTACTAAATAATTTAGTATTCAGATTCATATTATTCATATTAAGTATTCAGATTCATATAATTCATATTTAGTATTCAGGTTCATATTACTCATATTAAGTATTCAGATTCATATATTCGTATTAAGTATTCAGATTCATGGAAATCATTTTTAGAATCCAGTGCGATATAAGCGCGAACAATGATTTTAATGATGATTACGAAGATGATGATGTAGCTTCATTGTGCTATCACTTGCTGCGTTTGTTTCAGAACAAGTACCGTCCACTAAATTTGTTAAACAACAGAATGGCGCTCTCCCAACAAGCTAGTCGCTTTGAACTCCCCATGGATATGAAGGTGCTAGAAAGTAAGTTGACAAGAGAGAGAGAGAGAGAGAGAGAGAGAGAGAGAGAGAGAGAGAGAGAGAGAGAGAGAGATGTTCGTGTTCCTTGATTTACGTTGTCACTTGTGTGATATTAGTCGGGAAGTGTGTGTGTGTGTGTGTGTGTGTGTGTGTGTGTGTGTTTTAAATTTCTGCCTCCGTTTCTGTTGTTAACTAACCAGTCTTACAGATCTTTGGTTGGTTGATTGTTGCTTGTGTGTGTGTGTGTGTGTGTGTGTGTGTGTGTGTGTGTGTGTGTGTGTGTGTGTGTGTGCGTGCGCGCGCGCGTGCGTGCGTAGTCGTGCATGCTTGCTTGCATACATGTGTATGTGCGGTGTGTGTGTGTGTGTATGCGTGAGTGCGTGCTTGCTTGCTTGTGTACATGTGTATGTGCGGGGTGTGTGTGTGTGTGTTCGTTCGTTATCTCTTTTAACGTCTTTTCATGTATGTGCTTTTAGACGAGAAAAAAGTAAGTAAATAAATAATAAATGAAAAAATACATATAAAAGATGAATGAATAAATAAATAAATAAATAGATAAATATAAATGAGATAAAAAGGTGTCTATGGGTGAATGAATCTATGAAATCATAAAGGCATTGTACCATATAAGGTAACATCAAACAAATAAACGAACAAGAGAAAAACAACAAACAAACGAACAAGAGAAAAACAAACCAAACATTAAAACGGTCAGGCTTCATCGGCTTGCGTGTATTTGTGCATGCGTGCGTGCGTGTGTGTGTGTATGTGTGTGTGTGTGTATGTGTGTGTGTGTGTGCTGCGAGCATGAAAGGTCTTGTGCTGGCGTATAACACGTCATCTGTTGTTTTGTGTGTATGTGTGTGGTGCGTGCGTATGGTGTGTGTTGCGTCTGGCGTGCGTGTGTTTGTGTGGTGTGTGTGTGTGTGTGGTGTGCGTGGTGTGGTTTGTGTGTGTGTGTGTGTGGAGCGCGCGCGTGTATTCATTCGTTTGCTTGTTTTTGCCAAGGAAGATAACCCTGGATTTTTTTTTGGGGGGGGGGGGCCGAGATCTACCACCCTGTATTACTGTTCTTGACAGCACAGCGAGTGTCAGTCATTTTCTGTGTATGGTGTCCGTGTCAGAAATGGTCCAGTATCACATGGTTTCTTTTTTTTGTCTTCCAGAAATCACTCCGCAAGATTACCTCAAGAAGTTTTGCATCATCACGCCTCGACGACTGAATTTGTATCAGAAAATCTTCTTAAAGCATAAAGACAAGAGCAACAACATCAACAAACAGGTATGTGTGTGTGTGTGTGTGTGTGTGTGTGTGTGTGTGTGTGTGTGTGTGTGTGTGTGTGTGTGTGTGTGTGTGATGTTGTTGTGTGTGTGTGTGTGTGTGTGATGTGTGTGTGTGTGTGTGTTTGTGTGTGTTGTTGTGTATGTGTGTGTGTTTTGTGATGGGGGTGATGTGACGTGTGTGTGTGTGTGTGTGTATGTGTGTGTGGTGTGTGTGTGCGTGTGTGTGTGTGGTTGTGTGTGTGTTGTGTGTGTGTGTGTGGTGTGTGTGTGTGTGGCTCTTTCGCAGCTTTACCTTCCCCATTCCTGAGCGAAGTAAAATATATGTTCACAGTTGGGTAGACTGGATGCCACACTGGCGATGTCTGTGTCAAGTCAGTGTCAGACTCATACTTCCTGTGTGTGCATCTGTGTTTATTTTATATGTGCGTGGGTGTATATACATGCGTGTGTGTGCACTGTGTAAATGTGGTTTTAAATGCAAGAGGGTGTTTTTTTTTAAAGATTTTGTCTGTAGTTTATTTTATTCTGTTTGGCATTTGTATTTCCTCAGACCCGTGTATGCACGTTGCTTTGTGCTCATTGTGTGCAGGTGGTGTGTTGCCACGCAGTCTGTGTATACTCTGTCATCGGTGGGCGTGCATATTGGTGCTTTTATGTTTCCATGATAAACCAGCTGCTGATGTCACTTACATGATCCTTAACGTGCACAGTTGATATTCTGTATGCGTATACATGAGAAGGGGGTTAGGCGCTGGCAGGCCGGCACACGTGTTGATCTTGGAAATAGGAAAAGAAATGTCCATCCTTTACGTCCGCCAGACAGAGGTGTCCAGGCGTTGCCATGTACTTGAGCACAGCTGAATGATTGCAAAAGCCCCCCCCGTGGGAATGCCGGGGCTCTTTCAACATGAATAATATCCCCTTCATCTGGAAATTATGTGCTAGAAATGTCCTCTTTTCTGTCACTTTTTTTGTTTCTTTGTTCTTCCTTTTCTTTGTCATTTCTTCCAAACATTTTCTGCCTTGCAGGTCCATTCACCTGCATGTGTTCCATAAAGTCTTACGTACTTTCTCTTAGGATTGATAATTAGTTACATGTATTAAGTGCATTTTTGGCTCTGGGGAAATGAAATCTGCGAAAGCAGTTGTAGGTAATTAATCCCGTTTCTATATATGTTTCAGTGTCCTTAGTTAGTTTAAATTTGTATTCAGGTGTGTTTTTTATATCTCCTGTGTGATAAATAGGACGGAGCGGTCAACGCAAGGGGCATCCCTTAGATTATGTCCTCGAATGCGTTGATATGTGTATTTAGTTTTATTTCCCTTTTCCTTTCCGATTGAAGAATTGTATGTTTTGAAACGGTTATAACCCTGATATGTCTCTAGGCAGTCAGCTGGTCTGTACACAAAAATAAGAATGATGTTATAACGACAGGGTCTAGAGGTTTGCCTGAAGGAGACGTTGGTGCAGCAGCTGAAGGACGACACGTTCATTGAGTTGTGTGATCTGCTGGACATCACAGACAACAGCGTCATAGACTTCAAGCTGTTCTCTGGCTGTGCAGCCATCACAGAAAGGATACTGTACCCCTGTTATACGTGAGTTCCCCAGCCACCCGTATTGTGTGCATTTTACCTTCCGTTTGCTTTCCGTCTAATACAAGTTCTTTTCATCACAGCTGTTGTGTAACAGGAATCAAATGTCCTCGGTGTAAGGTCGCCCTGTGGACATCCGCGGGAGAAGACCCTGCACCACTGAGGGACGCTTTGGTTATGTTCAGAATGATTCTCATTCGCTAGACATGTACCTCCATGCTTGTTTAGTCGTTGTTGTTGTTTTGTTGTTAGTGTGTGTGTTGTTGATAGAGGGAGTGTGTATATATATTCATGTGTCTGCGTCAGTGAGTGTGTGTATGTGTGTGTATGCACGCGCGCGTGTGTGTGTGCACATGCATAAAAGTGAGATTCTTTCGAATCATAGCTTTTTAATATGTATACATTGATAAATTCAAACTATCATTCATGTTCTTGATACATGCGTATATGTTTACAAACTGAAAATGAATGTATTTTACTATTCATGGCTTATTACGTTTTGCATTGCTTTAAGAATGATGATTTGTAATATTAACTGAAAATGTTGAATGGGCGTGACGTATCTGTTTCGTAATAATGTTTATGAATGCCTGGTTTGTTTCACAGCGAAAATGTTATGTATTTTAATGGCTTTAGGTGATTTGTGCTTGTAGGTGTCTGCGTGTTATTGTGAAGTCACTCTGTGATTCTGTGTATGTGTGTGTGCGTGTGTGTGTGTGTCTATGTGTGTACGTGTTTTGTGTGTGTTTGTACGTGTTTTGTATGTGTGTATGTGTGTATGTGTTTTGTATGTGTGTGTGTGTGTTTGTATGTGTGTGTGTTCGTATGTGTATGCGAATGCCTGTGTTTGCGTGCTTTTGTTTGTGTGTATATTATCCTGTGTTCTGTTGCGTGCAGCATGGTCATTGTGTGTGTGTGTGTGTGTGTGTGTGTGTGTGTGTGTGTGTGTGTGTGTGTGTGTGTGTGTGTGTGTGTGCATGCGTGTTTGTATATCTGCGTTTGTTTGCATGTGTATGTATTTGAGTGTGTATGTGTGTTTCAGTGTAAGTTATGCGCGTGTTTGTGTACGTGTATGTATGTTTGTGTGTGCGTGCGTGCATGTGTATGTATGTGTATGTTTGTGTTTTGAGTGCGTACGTGCGTGCGTGCATTTGATTGTGGTTTGTGGTGTGTGTGTGTGTGTCTTTGGTTTGTATTTTTGTGTGCGTGCGTACGTGTGCGTATGTATGTGTGTATTTAAATATGTGTGCGCGTGTAGAGGTATGTATGTGTTAAAATATGTGTGTGTGTTTAAGTGTTTGTATGTATGTGTGTGTAAACATGTCAGTAGATCTGATTGGCATAAAGGTAGAGCTGAACCTCCCATCTTCCAGTCTTGATTGCCCAGGTTCGAGTCTGGCTTGAGAAAACTTTGTGTGTGTGTGGTGTGAGGCTTCCTGTGCACACGGCTGTGACTGGATGGGTATCTGGATCTGTTCACCGTTTGAGGAGACAAAGCAGCGAGGGGGAGGAGAATCCGCTGTCAGAAAGCGGGCTGTTTGTTGGAAGAGTCATGGATTCAAGATCTGATATCTTGAGTTCAATCCCAGCCCGCAACATTGACATCTGGCCTGTTCACTGCCCATCTTAATGTTTCCATCGTTCTGGTGGTGTCAGCTTAGTGTTTGACAAGTCCCTTCTCCCTTTCTCCCGTTTCAAGACTTTGCCAGCACATAGGGTTTTGTGCAGGCTCGGGAAATCTGTAAAGATTATAGCTGGCGGATTTGGGTGGAGCGCATATGGAGCTGTCCGAGCGCGGTGAATCCTTCTTGAAATAACTCCATTAACTCAAAGAGCAGATCGGTCGGCATAATGAAGCTTTTGTCACCTCCCCACTGATCTGAGGACGAGAGGATAACCTTTTCCTTATTGTGTTTGTTTGCTTATGAAGTAGAATCTGTTTGTGATAATCTGAGTGTGTGTGTGTGTGTGTGTGTGTGTGTGTGTGTGTGTGTGTGTGTGTGTGTGTGTGTGTGTGTGTGTGTTGTGTGTGTGTGTGTGTGTGTGCAGAACGGAAGACACGTTGGAAAAACCGGAGTACCAGCGTGAAAGGATCGAGACAGCAGACTTTGGTGCCCTGGACTGGAAGCTGCACGGCATTCAAGTGAGCGAGAAGATGAAGAAGCTGCTGAAGACGATAGAATAGAATACAATAGAACCTACTGTCTCCCCAGTCACCGTATGTGTGTGTGTGTGTACATGCATGTATGTATGTATGTGTGTGGTATATGTGAATGCGTGTGTGTATGTATGTGTGTATGCATGCATGAATGTGCGTACGAGAAGAGGGGATTTGACATTCTGTGTATGTGAGGGAGGGGGGGGGGGGGTGCTTACGTTCGTGTGTTTCCGAGAAAGACTTTCTGAAGTTGATAATGTAGCGTCCTGTTCAATTTGTCCCTCTGTGTGTGTGTGTGTGTGTGTGTGTGTGTGTGTGTTGTGTGTGTGTGTGTGTGTGGTGGACAGGGTGCGGGAATCAATGGGTTAAATCGTTTTCTCCCTTCCCCCACAACTGCCCTAACTGGTGGTATGGTTAACCCTGTCAACCTTGGTAACCTGAAGATGGGTATCAACGTACTATCATTGTTTGATGGAGCCGATGTTCCTTCTCTGTGGTTTCTATTTGTCTGCCCACAGCCTGTCGCTTCTGTGCTCGCTCTTCACCAGGTCCACCTTCATTATTTTCACTATCTCTAAAGTACATGTACTGCGATTTGAGACGGGAATGGCCGTGCATTTTTCTTGCTTAAACCCCGTCGCTTTCACTTCTCCATGGATGGTTTCCATGTTTTGCTTGTTAAAGTGAAAGAGTGTGTAATGTGTTTTTGTGTTGTTAATTTGTGGAAGAATGTGGCGGTATGTTTATATATTTATATAACAAAATATATGTTTCTTCTCTTTAGTACGAAAATGTTTTGCACATAGTATTTCGTTTGCATGGGTACGTGTGTAAATACGCGTGTGTGTTTGTGTGTGTATTTGTGTGTTTGCATGTGCACGTGTGTGTGTGAGTGAGAGTGTGAGTGAGAGAGAGAGAGAGAGAGTGGTGTGTGTGTGTGTGTGTGTGTATGTATGTATGTTGTATGGGGCGCGCGCGCGCGCGCGGTGTGTGTGTGTGTGTGTGTGTGTGTTATTCATGTTATTAACAAGGCACCCATCTCATTTGACTTATTTACTTGCCCATGTCGCCAGTTCTCCACGACTTCAGTTTTCTTTTAATGCATCGGACATAATTTTGTTTAATGTTAAAAGATCTGTGATCAAGTATAATGATCATTATACGGTATACATATATCTCTGTGCACGAATGAGAGCGCAGGTGTATGTAAGTGGTGTGTACGTGTGTTCTGTGTTGTATAACGATTAATTTTCATTTGTGATTTAATTTATTTATTTCGAAAGATCCAACCTTAGGATAATTAGTTTCCTCCATGTATGCTTATATTTGTAAAATATTGTTTGGGGATGACGTTTCTGTCATGGTCTGTTCTAATGCGGTGAATAATGAATCTGCTTGGAACTGTTAAATGGTGCGGCGCGCGCGTGGTGTGTGTGTGTGTGAGGAGAGAGAGAGAGAGAGGCTTTGTGAACAAAACAAATCCTGTCCATAGATATCAAAGCAAATTGCTGTCTAATTTTTTGTTCGTTTTGTTTGCCTCGTTTGCCAGTATGTCAGGAGACTGAAAGTAAAGCGGAGTTTTTACCTTGTATTTTGAATTCAAGATCTGACTGCCAAGTGCTGTGTGTGATAAGAAAAGTATAACGAGAACTAAAGTGGCCCTAGTAGAATGGTGTATGTATGAGTTATCTTGTCTCGGTGATAGGTCCTGCAGCTGACACTTTGGTAAAACATTTTGTATATTTTTAAGTAATTTCACGATTCTTTGTCTTATGCACACTGTGATAATCATATTCTTGTTTAACACTGACATTTTGTTCATGGTATTTTGAGCAATATGAACAATTTTTATATACGAATACATTTTACTGCAAACTCTGTATTTTCTTCAGTCTTGGGATTATTTGTTTTGTGGACGTTTTAATATACGTGTGTGCGCGTGCGTGGTGGTGGTTGTTGTGTGTGTGTGTGTGTGTGTGTGTGTGTGTGTGTGTGTGTGTGTGTGTGTGTGTGTGTGGTGTGTGTGTCGGCGCGTGGTGGTTTGTGTGTGTGTGTGTGTGTGTGTGTGTGCGCGTGCGTTTGTGTGTGTGTGTGTGTGAACGTTTAAAACTGATTCTCACTGGAGCCTGTCGATCACGAAACAAGCAACGCCTCCACCTCATCTGAGGTTTTTGACGGGCTGAAGAGTTGGTGGTGTGTGGCTAGCCCTGTCCTGCTTGATGGTTGGAGATCACTTGATGTGAGCAACCTGTTTTACTAGACAGTAGGAAGTTCAAATCCCGCGTTTTTGGTATTTCCTCTTTAAGTCTGATTTTCAGACGCCAAATTGTTATGCTTTTCCGTGAAACGTGTCCTATTTGTTTGCAGCGTTCTCTTCCCTCTGCTGTTAACGAGGCCTCTGTGGTGTCTGGATAATGATCTTTAGACTCTGGTACCTAACATTCTAGCAGTCTCTGCCTTTCTCACCACTGTAATCATCACAGGTTGCACTTTTTTGGTGGTTTTGACTTTTATCCTCAATGTGTACCAGTTGTGATCTGAGAGTGATGTAGAGCTTGTGATGTCTACTTTAGTGTGGAATTTCCGGAAAACTGTCATCAGTCTTTCTGACAAGTTTAGTTATGAGGTTAATGTTATTCTCTTCTTCACTGAGTTCATGTATAGTTTTAGTGGAGGGAGCTTGAAGTTCCAGTCCTGATAGCCGTTAGCTTTTAAGGCTTCAATCACTGGCTGTATTTCTGCTGCTTTGTCAGCTGTTTCTGTGCTGATGGTATGAGCTTTATGGAAAAGGGGCCAAGCCATCTAAACGATTGTGTCGTTGATGGTGGTTAGATTGAACATTCACAACTTCTCTGTGTGAACTGGTTTTCTGCAGACGGATGGCATGGTAGTAGTACCCCATCTTCAACAACATGGGTCCAGCCACTGTTTCCAAGAAAGCCAGGCGTCTGTTCTCCTCTACTTTCATTGTAAACTGAATATTGTCGTCTGTAAAGTTGACGTTTGTCCTGAAGTTTTTCAGTGTCGTCTTTCTGATGTGTGATGAAGGTCGTCATCAACATGTCTGTATCAGATCCTGGGACGACATGGATACGTGTCTGGTGCCTTTTTCTGAAATCTTCCGTGTAGAGGTTGGCTGTGATTGGTGATACTGGAATACCATTGTTGCGCCATGTTTGTGTGTGTGTGGTGTGTGTGTGTGTGTGTGTGTGTGTGTGTGTGTGTGTGTGTGTGTGTGTGTGTGTGTGTGTGTGTTGAAAAGATCCGTTGTAGTACGAATATGTCGTGTTAAGGATCATTTCTGAGTTTGGTGATTTGATCTTGTGACAGGGTAGTTTTATTTTGTACAAGGGTCTTATTGACGTGTATTTCTATGACTCGAAACTGTCTAATGAACTGTTATGCTATGACTTCATAGGAATACTAGTTCCTGACCTGGAGCGATTTCTAGGTAGATGATTTTTTCTGTGAACTCTTTGCTGTTTTGGACATGGTTGTTTGTTCGTTCCATCAGTGGTGACAAAACTGAAGCCAGGTGACTTTGTCACCACTGATGGAATGAACGAAACACCATGTCCGAAACAGCGAAGAGTTCGCAGAAAAAATCATCTAACAACTAGAAATCACTCCCAGGTCAGAAACTAGTCTCCTATGATGTCATAGCTGTATTTATAGCATAACAGTTCATTAGACAGTTTCGAGTCATGAAAATACACGTCAGTAAGACCCTTGTACAAAATAAAACTACCCTGTCACAAGATCAAATCACCAAACTCAGAAATGATCCTTAACACGACATATTCGACTACTACAACGGGTCTTTTCACACACACACACACACACACACACCACACACACACACACACACACACACACACACACACACACACACACACACAACAAACACACACACACACACGGCGCAACAATGGTATTCCCAGTGTCACAATCACAGCCAACCTCTACACGGAAGATTTTCAGAAAAAGGCACCAGACACGTATCCATGTCGTCCCAGGATCTGATACAGACATGTTGATGACGACCTTCATCACACATCAGAAAAGACGACACTGAAAAACTTCAGGACAAACGTCAACTTTACAGACGACAATATTCAGTTTACAATGAAAGTAGAGGAGAACGGACGCCTGGCTTTCTTGGAAACAGTGGCTGGACCCATGTTGTTGAAGATGGGGTATACTACCATGCCATCCGTCTGCAGAAAACCAGTTCACACAGAGAAGTGTGTGAATGTTCAATCTAACCACCATCAATGACATAAATGTTAGATGGCTTGGCCCCTTTCCCACACAGACTCGCACCATCAGCACAGAAACAGTTGACAAAGCAGTAAAAATACAGCAAGTTAAGGAAGCTTCAAAAGCTAACAGCTACCAGGACGGGATCTTTGGTCTACCTCTCCCAAAACTACACCTGGAACTCTGTGAAGGAGAAACAAAAATTCACCAACAACCCATTTCTTTTGTACAAGGCATGTCAAAAAGACTGGAAACAATGTTCTACAAAAACCACACTAGTTTACCATAAAAAGCCTTTCAACACTCAGACCACACAACTGGTACATCACCCCCCCCCCCCCCCCCCCAAAAGGACAAAACAGAAACTAACAAGAGACGTGCAGTGGTTTACCGTGACCTGTGATGAGACTGCCAGAGTGCTAGGTACTAGTGTCAAAGAGAATCAAAACATCATACAGGCCTCACTACTAGCAGTGGAGTAAGCGTTGCAACTAAACAATACACCAAGTTTCACGGTAAAGCACCAACATTCTGGCGTCTGAAAATCACACTTCAAAAAATATAAAAGCACCTAAAAAATGGCAGACCAGCCACCATTGAACACAGACATGGGATTTGAACTCCTGCCGTCTACACAAACAGGTACTCACACCATGTGATCAGTCATCCAGTAAAGGACAGGGCCTGCCACACCACCAACCACTTTGGCCTGACAAAGACCTCGGGAGAAGCCGAAACGTCGCCTGTATGTCGATCAGTTTACTTCAGTGAGAATCCTTTCAATATCTCCAGCATGGCGAAGCCGGGTATCAATCTGCACTCCCACATAATGATTTTCAGTTTACAAATCAGTTGGGTTTAAACACACACTACGTTATTCAAACTGCTCGCATTAATGTTCAGTACAGATAAAGCTTACCAAGACAAGTCATTTTCCAGTCTCACACATTTGCCTCCAACACCAAAATATGGCAGTAACAGGTATTATATATTCTTTGGAATATTGTACACATTATTTATGCATACGTTAATGTAATTTATAGGAAAATATGATATACGATAGTTTATGCATACATGATAACTGTTATTACACCAACATCTATGTAAATATAATCATCATTATCGCAAGTCATGTATAATACGTCGTACATGTAAGTGAAAACATAATGACGATAACAAAGGAGTATTAAGTTCTCCAGATATACACAGTGCATATTACAGGAACAATGCCTCTTATTTCCCTCCCACCAAACTTATGGGACTAACATCACATACAGTAATAATTGTAGTACATAGCGGCTTTAGTCTGGTTGATATTACTGAAAGTTTTCAGTAAATAGGGGCTTTAGTCTGGTTGATATTACTGAAAGTTTTCAGTAAATAGGGGCTTTAGTCTGGTTGATATTACTGAAAGTTTTCAGTAAATAGGGGCTTTAGTCTGGTTGATATTACTGAAAGTTTTCAGTAAATAGGGGCTTTAGTCTGATTGATACTACTGAAAGTTTTCAGTAAATAGGGGCTTTAGTCTGGTTGATATTACTGAAAGTTTTCAGTAAATAGGGGCTTTAGTCTGATTGATACAGCTGTTGAAAGTTTATAGTAAAGGAATTTGATACAACTACTGAAAGTTCTAAGCACACTTGCAAAACGAAACAAAACTACAGCCTTCGCAAAACAAAAGGAACTTGTGAACTTGTTTGAAGTGCAGTTTGCGCCGAAAAAGTCTGAGTTTAAACTCCTCATCAATACACTAATAGTGTAAATTACTAGTGCAAATAACGTTACATTCAAAATATAAAGAAAGAAAGAAAGAAAGAAAACCGCTGTGCATCATAATGTGAGATGCATATGTATAATTATTGTAGCAACATGAGTAAAACACTGTATTATAGTATACCAGATACATACGTAATAATGACAATGAGGAGCTACGCATCAGCAACAAGATGTTGAATACGTCAAGGAAATATCACTGATGTATAATGATATGGACGGAAAAGTTGGACTATTTCACCAGATTTAAAACGATCATAATGAAACTTGGAAGATAAAGGACAAAGAGATACCACACAATAAGCAATATTAACTAGACATAAGAAATGAAAATAACTGAAAATATGGACAGTAGATCAATACATGAAATGTAATGTATAATATAAAAAGACAGGGAAAAAAACATTCAAGTAGAAAGTTTCTGATCACAGATGCTTCTTCTGTAACTTCTGATATTTACGAAGAAATACGGTTCACAGCTTTGTACCAAAATTTGTACCACTTTTACCAAAGATGAAATAAACCTCTCAGTGTGGACGAAAAGGTTTATAAAAATAAATCTAATAAAAACATCTGCGCGCGCTGTGTGTGGTGTGTGTGTAGTGTGGGTGCCGAGTGCGTACGCATGTGCCTGCATATATATGCATATTTATGCAACTTTCTTGGGAAATGCTAAAAGTATTGCATAACAAGGTACAGATCTGATACGCACAATTACCTGCAGATCAATGAATACGCATTATACATCACATTTATGGACTGTCTACATTCACCAAACACATATAACACAGTAGGATACAGTTATACATAAGAATAAGTGTACAATATCACAGTTAAGTAGCACAATGATATAGTCCATTAGTATGACATAAAAAATTACATTCGTACTTCTCAAACGATCACAGCATCAATCATTCACACACACCAAGCTGAATTCAGAAATCACACTAAAAATGGGACGAATGCACCAATTCAGGCAGTATTTCTAAAAAACTCTCTCTACTATATATACCCTTGCAGAGACGACTTTGTCCTTTGAAATGGGTATGTTTATGTGAGTTGACGACACGGCACAAAGACCAACAGAAAAACCCATCTGATTATATCATATATTACAAAATGACAGTAAGGCCAAACTGACACCCTCCCTGTTACAGCAAGTTAAAGATATACTGAGGGAATGAATGTGACCTTGAACAATCACGGGGACGACTGTGACCTTTAAGAATCAAGTCAAAGAAGGTTGGGGCTTCAAACAGATCCAATATAACATATTGAACAATGTCTATTACCACCATTACCACGACAATTAGAATTAACAAGATAATCAATGACAAAATATGAACGCCAACACTTCAAAACTTTTTCTTTTCCACTTTCATAAGCGAACGAACAGGCAAAAAGTGAAGCTCTGTACATTGGGATTTAAATATACTAAAGAACGAAATCTGACGCATGCGTATTCAGTAGGACAATTATTAATCTGTTAACACACGGACAAAAAGACGCAACTTCCGAGCAATGTAGCCAACGACAATGAGTCAAATGTATAACAAATTCAAAAATAAACTACCAACTGTCACACTTGGACTACAACGAATTCAGCTCTGACCAGGTTGTAAAATAAAAACAGTGGGTGGGGATGGGGCAAAAATTAGATTTTTCAGCCACTAGAACGAAACCAATAACAACAACAATAAAGCAAATAAATCAAACAATTCGCAGAAACATTCAACCCAACTGTGTGGCGCTTTGTAGGAAACGAGTGAAACAAGTGGCCAATGTCAATTCCCTACACGATAAAAGCACATGAACCAGCTGAGACAAACCTCCATCAGCCTATGTTACATAATAATACTATCTGGCATGCCAGAGGTTCCCACAGGCTGTCCCTCAGACGCCAAGACCTCTCAATACTTTCTGGTGTCTTGTAATACTGTTCTAAAGTGGAAATGTTTCGTGAAATGATAAGCAACGGGTGTAATGAACGTGACATCGTTCTTGGGGAAATATGCATGTGACTTTCGTTTCATGTTTTGCCATTTCGTGTAGATTTTATCAATGCATACTGCCATCAAATCATTAAGTTTTGAATGATGATATCTCCCAGTACGTGCAATTTTCTATTCGATGCTTTAGATGTATACTTGACAAAGTCGTGGTGGCAAGCATGCTATCGTGAAACTAAAAACCACCAGGTGGCTTACTTTTGGGAAAAAGTGTGATGTTTAACCTGTCAAAAAATAAACAAACCTGACTAACTTGGCATTCTGAAGTGAAATTTATCACAATTACTTTTCATTTAGGCTGTAATATCGAATTCCGAAGTGAAATTTTGTCGCAATCATTTTTAATTTAGACTGTAGTCTACCAGTTTATAATAATAGTCGATATTCATTAGTAATAATAATGGTCGAATTCATTAATTTTTGCAATATTTCTCTCTGATTCTTCATTAATCACGATATCTGGTTACATGTTATCACTAAAAAAAATTATGATTCATCAACAGAACAAACAAAAGGGCAATGAAACCAAAAAGACAAGGGGGGAACACAAGAATAACAAAGAAAGAATTTGAAAAAAATATTGTAATCGTTCGAGAAAAGTTTCTACAAATTCCATAGGGTATCACAGCGATGTGGAATAACGAGAAGGAAGCAAATGACACTAACTATCGACAGCATAAATGAAGAAAAAAGTCCATAATTCCTACATCATCTAGCTGGCAAGTACTGCCCAAACGATGTCTTTGACTAACAGCAGGCATTGAGAGAGACAGAGATAGGGAGAGGGAGGGAGGGAGTGATTGAAGGAAGAAGAGATAAAGGGAGGAGTGTGTGGTCAAAAATGAGTCACTCTACAATTTCGAAAGCTACATCACAAACAAAACGTTCTTAAAACATTATAAAATATAATATCACAGAACCATTAACACAGATCATCTTGACTCGAGTGTGGGCACGCGCGCATGCACACACACACACACACACACACACACACACACACACACACACACACACACACACACACACACACACACACACACACACACACACACACACACACACTCCTCATTACTATTCATTAGGTAGAAATATCTATGATCAGTAAATCACAATAGGTTCTCTAAATTATCAACTACCCGGCAGCCACACCATTCTTTACGCTTCACTCTTAATTCTCACTCATGGATAAGACCAACGATAAATACCACACAAAATAAAGGCCAAACAATCATATTTTCAAGAGCCTGTAGGAACAACATACATGATTCCAAAATCTCACAATCAGTCCCCGGAATCAGTCAGGTAAGATACTGAACAATTTGTTTCTAATTCAGTTTGAAATCTACCGCTATCCTTTAAAAACAAGAAAATGACGGAAACTCTTATAAGAAAGACCGAAATGAGGGAATTTCTTTCTTTTCAGTTTTCAAATAGAGATCATAATCGATTTCTTGGACTGGTTTTCGATAAATGTTTGAAAGCTCTCACATGTATACATTTTCATCACACAGGCGAGGAAGGCCCATAACCAATGCCAAACACCTCGTGGAAGCCAATCTCATAGTGGTCACTATTTCTGATAAACAGCCTGAACAAGAGACTTACTTAGGCCTTACTCTTAATCTCCTCAATCCTTTCCAGTCAGCCTACCGCCAGTGCCATAGCACTGAAACTGCCCTACTACACATTCTCAACAATCTCCTCCTTGCAACTGATACTGGCAAAGTCTCTCTCCTCACACTCCTTGATCTGTCTGCAGCCTTTGATACCATTGATCATGGTATTCTCCTTTCTAGACTTCATCATACTTTTGGCATCTCTGACATTGCTCTGTCTTGGTTCACTTCATACCTATCAAACAGAAAACAAACCGTTCTCATCAATGGCACTTACTCTCAACCTGCATACCTGACCTGTGGTGTTCCACAAGGATCTGTCCTTGGCCCTGTTCTTTTCACTCTTTACACTCCCCCCTGTCCACCATCACCAACTCCCATTCTATAAAACACCACTTCTATGCTGATGACACCCAACTTCAAGACAGTGACTCACCTGATAATATACAGCGCCTGTTGACTCGCCGCACTGAGTGTTACTCGGACATTAAGAACTGGATGACACACAATAGACTTCAGCTTAATGACGACAAAACAGAAGCTATCCTCATTGGCACCCGTCAGAAACTTTCTCAGCTGCCTCCTCTTTCTCTCCCATTATGTAACACATCAGTCCCAATTTCTGATTCAGCTAAAAACCTTGGTGTCTGCATTGACTCTACCCTCTCCATGAACAACTTTGTTTCTCAAACTGCCAGATCCTGCTACTATCATCTCCATCGTATAAAGCTGATCAGGAAGTATCTCTCTGTCGAAACAACTGCAAAACTCGTTCTCTCCTTCATAATGTCTCGCATTGACTATTGCAATTCACTCCTGTCTGGTCTTCCTGCCTCCACCATTCACATCCTACAGCGCATTCAAAACAATGCTGCACGCCTTGTACTCAAAAAGAAAAAAGCTGACCACATATCTCCTCTCCTGGCACAACTTCACTGGCTCCCTGTATCAAAGCGCATACAGTACAAACTAGACACCATGTGCTACAAAAGCCTCAATAACGCAGCCCCCGATTACCTGTCAAGCCTACTTGAGATCTATGTTCCCTCACGTACCCTCCGCTCTGCCTCTGATCCTCTGACTCTTCGCTTTCCACGCACTAAGCTCAATACCTATGGTCCACGAGCCTTCTCTGTTTCTGGTCCACTCTCCTGGAACAAACTTCCTCTCTCAGTCCGTCAGCAACCTACTTTTGTCTCCTTCAAGTCCGCTCTCAAAACTCACCTTTTCTCCTTTGCATAAAATCCTAACCTCACTCAACCCTCCCCTCTGCAGCCTGTCTCCGCTCGGAGGGAATCACATGGTTATAATATATAATTGTATGCTATGCTCTCTATAATTTTCCATTGCTTTTATTCTTGCTTTTATTGCTTTTATTCTTTCTCCCCATTTATAGCCATGCGTGTGTGTGGGTGTGTGTGTGTGTGTGTGTGTGTGTGTGTGTGTGTGTGTGTGTGTGTGTGTCTGTATGTGTGCGTGCGTGTGTGTGCGAGCGTGCGTGCCTGCGTGTGTGTCTGCTTCAGCGCTTAGATTTGATTTTATCAAGATTTTGCGCTATATAAATATTGTAATTATTATTATTATTATTATTAATATTCCATAAGATTCAACAGGCACACCAACATCAAGCCTTGCTCTGACTCATGAAAATACATCACATAAAATAACTGTGACCAACGCCGACTAGTGTACAAAAAATACAATTTCACAATCACTATTTCTCTGACGACCCAGCAGCAGTAACAGTAGACATAAACCTCTCTCCAGTTCATCATTAATCCCTTTGACTCCCTGTAAGCGTGAAGCAGTCAAAGGGTTAATGAATGACAAAAAAAAAATGTTTTGGGCAAAAATCACACAAGAACGGCACAGTAACAATGGTTATCTTTGTTAGGTTAGTACGAAAGAAACGAAAAAGCTGTCCACCTACACGAAGATGCCATCAAGAATCCTGAGGATCTTCTGGCCCAGTATCGTCCCCAATCAACTACTGTTCGAGACAGTACAGACACCACCATCATGAGAAGGCGAGAGAGATGGATAGTGAATACCACTCGAACAAAGCAATACACTACCACCCGTGTTGCTCTTCACTGGACTTCAGAGGAAAGACAAGAAAGGAAGACAAAGGAACACATGGCGATGAGAAGAGACTTCAGACTGGTGTTACCATACAGAAGCTAGACCAGAACAGACAGGAATGGAGGACCTTCGTTGCTGCCCTTACGTGCCAGTATGCCTAACGGGCAGTCATTATTTAGCTTAAATGTCTGGCAGATCTGGGCCGTTCTTGTGGGACTTGTCCAAAACGTATTTTCTCCTACTCAGATAGCAGCCCTTAGCAGTCCTCTCTGTCTTTATACACAATTATTCCTTTCATTTTCTGACCCTATCCACCAGCTTCTTGTAGGGAAAGGGTGAGGGAATGAAAGGTTAATAAAACCAGTATGCGTAACATATGTAACTACCTTCTCCTCCAGTTCCCTTAATATTGTCCAAATCAGCAGTCATAACCTATTTAAGCCACGCTCTCAATCTCATCACTATTAGTAAGATCAGTAAACATCACATCTTAAACAGCAAGCATCACATCTTAAACCCTCGGTCCCAATCTTACTGAATATTGATAAGATCAACGAGCGTGTGGGGGTCAAAGGAGAGGTTTCAGGCGCTTCGACAGACAGCAAGCCCGTGATACCCCTCCTAAAGAACTACCCAGCTGCCACAAGATTGCTGACGTGTCACTATCGCGCGTTGTTGAGGAGGTGGGAGACAGCGACGGTGGGGGTGTCGTTGTACTGACGGTGAAGTTGCGTGTAGGCGTGTTCCAGTCTCATCAGTTCCTGAAACATATCAACATACTGTTAGTAACCGGTTCATTTATTTGTTTAATAAAACTAAGTACGAGTGCAACAGACTTTTGGTGGAGAAGAGTGGTGGTCGAGCATATCCCCTAATCTATCCCCTGCACATGTGAACACGCTCAAACACGTATGCCCATATTCACGCGCATACAAGTAGTTCAAATCAAAAGCAAGTTCGTTGCGAACAGAGCGTCATTAAACTTTCAGACATGTAAAATCAGACACTGACAAGACAAACTGTTATTTTTGTTTAAAGCCCAGTCGACTGTGTAGAGCCATATCAGGGCGATAACCATTTCAAAACATACACAATACTTCAACAGGTAGAAAAAGGGAAAGAAAATTAAGTACACATATCAACGCATTCGTGCACATAATCTAAGGAGATGCGCCTGGTTTTGCACTCAATACATATACCCAATTATTTGCACTCAATACATATACCCAATTATTTGCACTCAATACATATACCCAATTATCAATCTCAAGAAAAAGCACAAAAGACTTTATCGAACACATTTAGGTGGATGGATCAGCAAGGCAGAAAATGTTAGGAAGAAATGACAGAAAGCAAAGGAGGAAGAAAGAAACAAAATGGGTGACAGAAAAGAGGAAATTTCCAGCACAGACTTTCCAGAAGGTGGGGATACTATTTATACTGAAAGAGCCCCCGGCATTACCACGGGGGAAAACATGAAGCTAAGTATAAAAAGAAGAGCCAAATAATAGAAATGGATACAAGTATTCAGAGACACACTCAATGTACGTGCACACGCATTCACACACATACAGACGCACATAAACACACAGAGGATGCTGAGTTAGGTACACTAAACTTATTAGGCGCGTGACCCTTTTCTCTAACACACACACACACACATACACACACACACACACACACACACACACACACACACACACACACACACACACAGGACGCTGAGTGAACGTACACTCAGTCTTTTAGGCGTGTGACCCTTGATCCAAGCTGTCATCCTCTCTCTGTCTCACCACACACACACACACACACACACACACACACACACACACACACACACACACACACACATACACACATATATAAAGGAAGCTAAGCTAGGCACATTCAGCCCGTTAGGCGTGTGACCCTTGATCCAAGAAGTCATCCTCTCTATGTTTCACTCCACACCCACCCACCCACACACACACACACACACACACACACAGGAAGCTAAGCTAGGGCATATTCAGCCTGTAAGGCGTGTGACCCTTGATCAAGCTGTCAACCTCTCTCTAACCAGGTGGCTCATCCTGGTCATAAACACGAGACCGCTGAACTACTGAGAACCCCTCGCCCTGGCCACTGACTTCTTTGAGAAAGTTATCACCCACCCACATCGTTTATCCTGCCAACAGAGGCAGTGTGCATGGACGTGGCACTTGCAGTTAGCCGTGAGAGATTTAGGAGACAGATGGGGACTAGTGTTTCCGTCCATCCTACAAGTAGGAAGCAGCTGCTAGGGAACAAAGGCATTTGCTAGGAAACAAAAGTATTAGCTGCTACGGAACAAAGGTAATAGCTGCCAGGAAACAAAGGTATTAACTGCTAGGGAACAAATGTACTAGCTGCCATGGAACAAAGGTACTAGCTGCCATGGAACAAATGTACTAGCTGCCATGGAACAAATGTACTAGCTGCCATGAACAAAGGTACTAGCTACCAGGGAACAAAGGTACTAGCTACCAGGGAACAAATGTGCTAGCTGCCAGGGAACAAATGTGCTAGCTTCCAGGGAACAAATGTGCTAGCTGCCAGGGAACAAATGTGCTAGCTGCCAGGGAACAAATGTACTAGCTACCAGGGAACAAAGGTACTAGCTGCCAGGGATCAATGGTACTAACTATCAGGGATCAAAACGTACTACCCCTATCCAGAGCAATGGGGGCCAGTGTTTCTGTCCATCCTACAAGTAGGATACAGCTGCCAGGGATCAAAGGCACTATACCCCTACCCAGTGCCCATGACATATGTAAGTCAAAATTTAATCAACACAGGTATGTGCAAACAGCAGCATTAACATCAAGAAGTGCTGCCCAGTCTTAATCAGAAGTTGTGCTTTGTAACTTTATCATCTCTGTTGTGCTATAATATTATTTTGCGGTATAAACGTGTACTTTCTGACTTCACTTTTGAAAACAATTGTTCTTCTTAACGATAGCAGCAGAAGCAAAACCATTACCTCAACTACAACCAGCACCGCCACAACAACAATAGCAGCAGCAACAGCACCGACAACGACAATCATCTGTTTTTGATTACTACGGGTAGTCCAACGTTTCAAGATCTCCACCTACTTTCTGAGTGCTATCAGAGCGAGTCTGGTCCAGAGATCTAGGGCTAGAATACTAAGGCGTGGATAAAAATGGAACCGATTGGCTCGGGGTTTGTTTTCACAGGACATTTAGGTGTTTCGGAAGGGGGGAGAGGGGGGGGGGAGCAAATGGACAGTTGACATTGTTTGCTTAACAAAGAAGAATAACGCAAATCTGTCCATCACTCACCTGATTCTGGTCAGAGAGGGTGGTCTGAAGTTTGGTCATCTCTGCCATTTTCTGGTTGATGACGGACTGTTTCAGCCTGGCACGTTCCTCTGCCATCAGTGCCTCCTTCTCCCCCCGTCTGATTCTTTCCTCCAGACCACGCAGTGTTCCTCCCGGACTGGGTGACTGGGAGCGACGTGGAGCCACCTGTCGCAGACAATAGGGAAATTATAGCATGAAGTTCCGTGGATCGACGGATTTTATAGGTTGTGTTGGAAAATTCGCTGACAGCACGTACAGGTCCTCTCTTTCTCTCTCTCTGTGCACGTACTATGCACTGAAACAGCTCTCCTGAGGATAGTCAACGACATTCTTCTCGGTCTTGACAATGACCGAGTTTCCATTCTTGCTCTCTTAGATCTCTCCGCTGCCTTTGACACTATTGATCATTCTATCCTTCTGTCCAGACTTCAAACTTCTTTTGGCATCTGTGGTTCTGTTCTGAGTTGGTTCCAATCCTATCTAGTCGATCGCACTCAAACTGTCTGTGTGAAGGGTGTTTCTTCTGAACCATCTGTTCTGTCTTCCGGCGTCCCACAAGGGTCTGTTCTGGGACCCATGCTTTTTGTGCTGTATGCGTCACCTGTGTCCGATGTCATCAGTCGTCACGCCATGTCACATGAGAGCTTCGCTGATGATACTCAGGTTCATCAGTCGGCTTCCATTGATGAAATTGATGGGCTGATGGCTCGGACGCAGGGGTGCATTTCAGACCTGAAGGTATGGATGACACAAAATAAACTTCAGCTAAATGATGACAAAACGGAACTCCTCCTAGCTTGCCCCAAGAAATTTCTCAGCCAACCATCTTTGCCCACTTCTCTTGAAATGGGCAATATCACAGTTCCCTTTTCTTCCGCTGTTCGCAGTCTTGGGGTCACTCTTGACCAAACCCTCTCTTTTCAGCAACACATCTCAAATGTTTGTAGAAGTGCTTACTTTGAACTTCGGAAGATTAGCTCTGTCCGCCACCTCCTGTCTGCTGACGCTACTAAAACTCTAGTCTGTGCTTTCATCTTCTCTAAACTTGACTATTGCAACTCTCTTTTGGTTGGACTTCCTAAACATCTCTTACATAGACTTCAACGAATACAGAATAATGCCGCCCGTCTGGTTTGTAGGTCCTCTAAATTTGAACATGTCTCTCCTTTGCTTCACTCACTTCACTGGCTTCCCATCTCAGACAGGATAGATTACAAAATTTCTTCACTGACCTACCATGCTGTCTCTGGCACTGGCCCTGAATACCTCTCTGAACTTGTTCACATTTACACTCCTTCTCGCTCTCTCCGCTCTTCATCTGACACTAGACTTCTCCGCATTCCCTCTGTGAGGACAAAAACTTATGGCCAACGATCTTTCTCTTACCAGGCTCCCACTACGTGGAATACCCTACCAACTCCTCTCAGGCACGCAGAGTCTATTACCTCTTTCAAAACCTCACTCAAAACACATCTGTTCTCGTGCTGACTTCTCCTCTTCGTGGTGCTTCTTCTTTATGCTTATGATATTGACAACCTGCGATCGTGTATGTTGTGTGTGTGTGTGTTTGTGTGTGTGTGTGCGTGCGCGCGCGCGCGCGTGCGTGTGTGTGTGTGTATGTGTGTGTGTGTGTGTGTGTGTGTGTGTGTGTGTGTGTGTGTGTGTCTGTGTGTGTGTGTGTGTGTGTGTACTTGTAAAGCGCCAGAAGCAATTTTTTGGACTGTGCGCTATATAAATGCTCATTATTATTATTATTATTATTATTACGAAAGGTCTGTTGTTGTTTCATTGCGTAAGTCAGTGTTTGAACTTGAATATTCTGTGGTTTTTTATGTATCTTCTTACTTGTGTAGCTTTGATGGTGGTTGTTTTCTCATTGTATACGTAGTTGTGAACATTTTTTGTTTTGCGAAATGTAAAGCGCTGGTGAGCATGTTTGCATGGAATATGCGCTATATAAATAAACATTATTATTATTATTATTACTATTTTCTGAGCCACATTAATGGCCGCAAAGCCTGGGACATTTTTACAATGCCACTGTGATGATGACGACAATGGGGATTAATAATCATGATGCTGTGGAGATCCATCTAGACTGAGAATGCGTGACATGGCTGCACTCTACACTTACCATCATTTATATACATTGACATCAGCCAGGTTTGAGAGATATAGACACCTGCGGTGTTGGTTAGGTCATTCAAACAATACCCTCAATGATGCATCCGTGACGTGGACAGCGGACGAGACTCGACTTTGTGATCCCAGTCTTGGCATTGATCCACTGTTATTACTGTTACTGTTATTTCTGTTTAAAGCCCAGCCGACTGCGCAGAGCCATATCAGGACTGTAACTAGTTTCAAAACATACTACTTCAACAAGGAAAATAAAGAACAGACACTCAACCACCCAACCAATCATCACCTATCCATGACAACAAAGGCCATGTGACAACATTATACCACCCCATCACAGCAGCAAACGCCTTATCATTTACAAAACTACAACCAACCAATCAACCAACTAACTAACCAACCGACCAAACAAAGCGTTGTCGCTTACAAAACTACAGCCAACCAACCAACCACTATCCATGACAACAAAGGCCCTGTAACAAAACTACAACAACCAAGCAACCGACCGATCGACTTCGCTTACGAACCAACCAATCAACCATACAATCATGGCATCAAAGATGTTATTTATACCAACCAACAACCAATCAACATGGCAACAAAGGCCTTGTCAAGAACAAAATTACACTAACCAATCAACCTATCGATCGACTGACCCGCCAACCAACTAACCAACCACCATCCACCCATGGTAACAAAACTACACCACCAACCAACCAACTGACCAACCAACTGACCAACCAACCAACCCACCCACCCACCAACCGACCAAGCAACCCACCCACCCACCCAACCAACACGTTCAGCCCCAGACACACAGGAAGCAACCACTGACCGGCAGTGACAGGGCAGCAGACGACAAATCAGGAACAGACACGTTGTTTTTGGACAGAAGGTGTTTGCGGCGAAGTTCGTTGTTTTCCGAGTTGAGTTGTTTGATGCGGGCCTGCAGGTACTGCTGTTGCTGCTGCTGGGGCGTCGGGCTTGAGGCGTCTTTGTTGTTCTGCATCTGATGCAGAAATGGCATGGGTGTAAGGATGAATGCAATACAACAGACTAGCAAAGACGAGAATACTGAAAACAAACAAACAACAAACTCTCCCCCTCCCCAAAGTAAAAAAGCGAGATGCAATTTCACATACTGTACAGACGTCTTGGTAGTATCCAGTTGTACTGTGGCCCCGTTTGCTGTTGTTTTTACTGTTATGTTTGTTTATAGCCCAGCCCACTGCGTACAGCCATATCAGGGCTGTAATATTTCATAACATACACAATACTTCAATAGGAAAAGAAAAAAGAAAAGAAAATTGAGTACACATATCAATGCATTTGCGCACATAATCTACGGAGATACCCCTGGCGTTGACCACTCCGTACAATTTATCGCGCAGGAGATTTAATAAAAAGTATCTGAATATACAATACAAATACAATACAATATTTTATTTATATAGCGCAAAATCTTGATAAAATCAAATCTAAGCGCTAAAACAGACACACACGCACGCACGCACACACACGCACTCACGCACGCACACACACACACACACACACACACACACACCCAGCACACGGCTATAAATGGGGAGAAAGAATAAAAGCAATGGAAAATTATAGAGCATATTAAATACAATTATATATTACAATGCGATTCCCCTCTGAGTGGAGACAGGCTGCAGAGGGATTGAGTGAGGTCAGGATTTTATGCAGAGGAGAAAAGGTGAGTTTTGAGAGCGGACTTGAAGGAGACAAAAGTAGGTTGCTGACGGACTGAGAGAGGAAGTTTGTTCCAGGAAAGTGGACCAGAAACAGAGAAGGCTCGTGGACCATAGGTATTGAGCTTAGTGCGTGGAAAGCGAAAAGTCAGAGGATCGGAGGCAGAGCGGAGGGTACGTGAGGGAACATAGATCTCAAGTAGGCTTGACAGGTAATCGGGGGCTGCGTTATTGAGGCTTTTGTAGCACATGGTGTCTAGTTTGTACTGTATGCGCTTTGATACAGGGAGCCAGTGAAATTGTGCCAGGAGAGGAGATAAATTGAAACATACCTAAAGACACTAAAACATATATAAAAACGGGCATACATTACCTAACATTGCTTCCGCATGGCTCATATCCCTAGAGCCAAAAATGCTCTGATACATGTACACAAGTATCAATCCTTAGAGAAAGTACGTAAGACTTTATCGAACACATAGAGGTGAATGGACCAGCAAGGCAGAAAATGATAGGAAGAAATGACAAAAAGCAAATGAGGAAGAACGAAACAAAGTGAGTGACAGAAATGAGGAAATTTTAACACAGAATTTCCAGAAGGTTGGGATATCATTTAATAGCTCCGGTGGTTAAAGCACCATGTCCATAATGCAGGGTCGTGGGTTCAATCCTCGAGCAGACCAAAGCTTTAATCCCAGACCTCACCAACGTGTGTAGGGCTTATGGGCTGATTAAGGGTTTATGCCGTGATCTTTTTCCATCTTATCCATCAGATTTTGCCATGGTCATTCTGGATCTTATTCATCAGATTTTGCCATGGTCATTCTGGATCTTATCCATCAGATTTTGCCATGGTCATTCTGGATCTTATTCATCAGCTTATGCCATGGTCATTCTGGATCTTATCCGTCAGATTTTGCCATGATCACTTTCGATCTTATCCACCACTTTATGCCATGATCATTCTAAGTCTTATCCATTACAAGTCATCTGTGACGTCCGTGCATATACAACTTGTTCTGAGCGCGGAGATGCCATCTTGAGAAACTGTAACTGAAACTCTGATAGCGTTCAGTACCATTAGAAATCCAGCTACCACAGCTATGTGGGGCAGGATCTAGGAAAGTGAGCGAGGGGTTACACATGGGTTCAGGAGCAAAGCCCCCTGAAGCAGAAGTATTTTTGCCATTTGAGAGCAAACAAATGGCCTAGTATGGAACACTTTTCTTCACTCGTCTTAGGCATACACTGTAAAAGTTGAAACAGGAAAATATAACAGAACTGCACACTAGAACTTCGAATTTTACCTAACCAAGCCCCTTTTAAAAGTGTGAGCATACTACAAACAACATAACACAGTGATCATGGCAACAGGCACCAATCAGTTTGTAGCATTAAGCTGATGCAAGAATTACACTGACGTTAATTTTTGTTTGTTAATAATTCTTTGCCTTCTCTCTCCCCCAATGATTTTGTCTTTGAAAGAGGGAGGGTTAGGATCTACGCAACCTGCTCCTCCCCTCCACGGGTCCCAACCCTACTGTGATAGTGATTTTCTCGTTATGCAGTGAAATTTTCTTTTAATTGAATCATGGGATCTTACTGCCGCCTCCTAAACGGTTCCTGGTGGTCTCCTTCAATCACATACAGCACGTACGCACACAGACACAGCACACATTCACGTGGGTTGTGTGTTTGTGGTTGTGTGTAGTGTGGTTGTGTGTGTGTGTGTGTGTGTTGTGTTGTTGTGTGTGTTGTGTGTGTGTGTTGTGTGTGTGTGTGTGTGTGTGTGTTGTCGGGTGGCACGTCTACATATGTAAACAGGATTTGTTTTTACCATCATTATGGTTTTCATCAGGGCACTTTACTTCTGTACTGCGTGACATACTAGTTCTTTCTCAATAAGTCTTTGACTTTTTGGTCACACACTTAGTTACACTCAAACACACGCATACACGCACACAGACACACACATATATACATATACAGTAAAGTAGACAGATAGATGTGTATATACCCATATATAATTATGCATCCATTCATGAAAACATCCATCCATTCCTGTATACATCCATCCATTCGAATGTACATACGCACAAATCCGCTTTAAAGTTTATCCTTTACACTCAATTTACATAACCCAATCATACTTTTGTGTAATCTTGTTCCTTACCAAAGCCAATTTCTGCACCTCCTTTTCCAGCCTGTTGATCTCCCTTTGTTGTGCTTCGTTAATACGTTTTTGCTCCTGGCCGGTATGATGCATAATAGCCTGAGACCTGCAGGATATGACGTCATCACAATTAATACATCACCACAACGGTATGACGCACAATAGCCTAAGACCTGCAGGATATGACGTCACAATTAATACCACAACGGTATGACGCATAATAGTCTGAGACCTGCATGATATGACATCATCACAATTAATATCATACCGGTGTGACACAAATATCCTGAAACCTGCATATGACGTCATCACAATCAATATCATACCGTGTGACGCATAATAGTCTGGGACCTGCATATAACGTCATCACAATGTCATACCGGTGTGACGCATAAATAGCCTGAAACCTGCATGACATGACGTCATCACAATTAATTCATCATCACAACGGTACGACGCGAAACGGCCTGGGACCTGTAAGATATGACGTAATCAAAATGAATAAATCATCACAACGGCATGATGCGTAATAGCCTGGGACCTGCAAGATATGACTTCAATTCACAAGAGTTAATACGTCATCCGAAACATTTCACTGCGTCGACATATGTGCAGTGCGTGAAGGTGAAGGAGCGTTGTGTGTGTGTGTGTGTGTGTGTGTGTGTGTGTGTGGTGTGTGTGTGTGTTGTGGTGTGTGTGTGTGTGTGGTGTGTGTGGTGTGGTGTTGTGTGTGTGTGTGTGTGTGTGTGTGTGTGTTACATACACAGTACAAACATAGAGAGAGAGAGAGAGAGAGAGAGACAGAAGAGAGACAGAGAGAAGAGAGAGAGAGAGCAGCAGACAGACAGAGAGACAGAGAGATGTGTTTAAATTGCGTGTATGTGTGATTAAATTTTAAACATTACCTGAATAGAAACATCGATTTTTACCATAATAAAGCCATCACAGAAAGGCAAACAAACAGAAACTCACGTGCTACAACAGTCTTCGAATTTTTTCAACAATGAGAACCAGTCTGGACAGTCCAAGCTTTCATAACAATAACATCTGAACTATTCAATGAGGTACAGTGGTTAGTAAAACAGATCAACGACTGGAAAGTTGTGGGTTCGAAATCCCATTAGTTTTGTATAAGTCATCATTGGACTTCTCGGCGCTGACCAGCTCCTACCCAGAGTTGAGCACGTTATAGGCTCACTGGGCAGTCTGAAGCCACAAAATCCGAGTCTTATCCACTTCATGGATATGTCACTGAGCCTATTGCTTGAATGTTCTGACCAACACTCCAGGTGTTTGTATCTCAAGATCCTGGTTGACACCAAGATTTATTATGAAAGTAGCATAGAGTGCAGCCTTGTCACGTTGTCTCAATCCAGACTGGCTGTCAGTAGCATCATGATTTTCATCCCTATCGTCATAATCATCGTGGCATTGTGAAAAAATTATCCCGCTTCTGTGGTAATTGAGCTAGGGTAAAAACTGGGGACAGTGAATGTTTTCTTTAACTTCTTGTGCCAGACGTAAAAGACTACAATTTCTATGCACACGTATGACGTGCTGAAATACATTCATGTAGCATCCTGTTAGAATTATACAGTGGTTAAACTCATAATCGACAAATCCTGCATATTCTGTCTCCATGTTTTTCATGTTACGCAGACAAGATGATTTTTGAAAACGGATATAGATTTTCTCTCGATCTAAAATCATTTTCATAAATGCAATTTCTGCACGATCCAGACATATTGAAAAACAAACACAGAAATAATCATCCTAAGGCGATGTAGACGTACATCAGATTTCACATCAATACATGTAGTCTCTTTTCATGCAGTTTCAGCAAATGATCATACACCTTCAATCTGAAAATATCTCATACTCCAGTTTCACCAAATTTCTTTCCTGTTTTTGCCCTTCTTTGTTGTTGCATAAATATATACAGACATATCTGAACTGAAATATTAATGCCATGTCACGTTACTTAGCAAGAAGGCAAATTGAAAGCACTGATATTAATTAGAGACAAACTGTACGCACTGCAATCCAATCCAAGCACTTGTGAAAACAATATGAACAGACAGCAGACTTGTGCTAGACTCTCATTTCAACCCACACAAGGTGCATGTGCAAACGCTAGTATTCAGCTGTCTAGTTTAGTTTTCAGTGACAAAACAACTCTGTTGTGACACAGAACTCGAGGTACTGGTTTATTACGGTGTACAACACACACTGAAACACTCGTTTAGCATTTCTAACATCGTACCAACCAATGTGGCTGTTTTATTGTCAAAATGCCTATATCCCATAATTTGTTAGATTCCTTTATTTCAACTACTTCTTTATAACTTATAAAACTCGGCTGTATATTTTGTTCTGGAACCCTGAAGTCTTGTAAAGCATAAAGACCCAGTTTTCTGGTATTCATGCAAACCTGATACAGTTTACTTATCCAATGTTCCCCACATCCTACGTACACCTGACTTGTTCAATATCTCACCATTTCTTTCTGCTTGTATCTACTATAACCACTGAACCATTGTATTCTTCCCGTTTTCTCTTTTGTGGCCCCAAATACTTTAACGTTTCTAGGCTTCTGTATATTCAAAACTTTTATACTTCGCCCCACTTTTTCCAGCTCCTGTGCAAGCTGCGTTTGGCAGACTGTAGTGTATTTCTCAGTCATATGACTCACTTTTTTTTTATTCTCTGTATCTTGTGAACCACGAAATATTCATTATAATCTAGATTCTATAAACTCCAACCACAGCCTGTACTTTCTTTTATTTCTACACTTTACAAATAAAATTTTACTTAGTATTTATTATCCCATCATACATAGATAACCTTTAAAGCTGTTTACTTTTCTATTACGTTATGAAGTTCTAAGTTGTTTCTTGCTTTGACTGTAGCCCTATCGATTATGCACTACACAGAATTCCCTACTTCAAAAACAAACCAGTAACGAATCAGCCTAGGAATGTCAAGAAACCATCTCTAACTATTACTTACAGTCTAGTACTTATCAATATCAGTACATCTCCAAAACCTCTCGGCTTCTCAAATTATACATGTATCAACTCATTCACTGCATCCCCAACCCTCCTCCTCCCACCACCCCTCCCACCCACACCCCCACTGGACTACTGCTCCCTACTTGTCCAACTCTTGGGCCAGCTGGGTCTGGTAGAGCCGGGCGTACTTCTCAGCAGTCTGGTCCCGGGAGGTGACCAGGGTCTGTTTGAGCTGCTCAATCTCCTGGTCCTTTCGTCGCAGGGCCCCCACCATGGTGTTGGCTAGAGACTGCCGGGCACTGGCCTGGGCCACACGAGCTAGTTCTTCCGTGTGCTCCTGTTAAGGGGTGGTTTTGTGCAAGGGTGAAAGGGTTAATAACACGTTTGGTGACGTGGGAGTGCGTGGTGAAATGGTTGAGGAAACACAAGTGATGGGGTGAGCAACAGGATGACTTTTCACGGAGTAAAAGAATATTTATTTGATTATGTGTATAGATGTACATACATATATTATATGATTATGCGCTCACAAAAACAGATACACGCTGACACAAGTACACAAAGACACACACACATAAACACAACTCATACAGACAACACACAAGCATACAACAATACATTCTTCTTCTTTGACTAAATACCTTATACAGACAAAAATCGAAAAGAACACACACAATCACATGCGCGCACACACAGACACACACACGTTCTTCTACTGACTCAATGCCTTATATAGACAAATATCGAAAGGAACACACACAATAACATATACACACACACACACACACAGACGCGCGCGCGTGCACACACACACACACACACACACACACACACACACACACACACACACACACACACAGAGGAACACATGCACACATACACACAGTCCAGTGACAAACACTGCTGATCGAAGCCCTATGTACGTCTTCAGTTGTTTCTACATTAACTACTGATCACACAGAAATGGTCCATGTGCCACTGTCAACCTGAACCCACAAGGTCAGGTCTAGTGCCGTTTACAAGAAAACGTTTACTGCAAATAATCTCGACAGCATGCAGCATCTACCTTTTAACAACAACAACAACAACGACGACAACACAACAACAACAAAAAAATAATAATAATAATAATAATATAATAATAATAATATAATAATAATATAATAATAAATATAACTATAATAATTAATAATAACAACAGCAGACTACTACTACCACCACTAGTACTACTAACAATAATATCTTCATGGTTGGGATTACTCGGTATCACCAAAATACAGAGCTCAAGGCGGGCAAGAAAAGGGAGTGAGAGAGCCAGAGACAGAGGGAGAGAGCCAGCGAGACTCTGAGAGAGAGAAGACAGACAGAGAGAAGAAGAGAGAGAGAGAGAGAGAGAGAGATGGAGGGAGAGGGGGGAGGGGGGAGACAGACCGAGGAAGGGAGAAAGATTCCTAGTTTACAAGTGACTATCATAGCAAGGTAACAAACAAAAACAAAAAAAAGAAAAACAGGCAGAACAAACAACAAAAAGAAATATCCATACTAAGCCTAAATTTGTTTATGCGGCAAAATCAGGAAGAATATGAGCTATTCCTATTAAAGCCTAAATTTGTCTATGTGGCAAAATCGGTCAGAACACGAGCTATTCATACCAAAGACATGTCTATGGCCAAGGTCAGTCAGAACACGAACTATCCATACTAAAGCAAGACTTTGTCGATGGTCAAAATGAGTCGTTACACGAGCTATCTATTCTAAGCTCAGACTTTGACTACAGCCAAAATCAATCAGAACAATAGTTGTCCAAACTAAATTTAGACTTTTGTCTATGGCCAAATCAGTTCAGAACACGAAAAATCCATAATAATCTTAGATCTTGTTTACAGCCAAAATCAGTCATAACACGAGTTATCCGTACAATGACCTGCCATGGCCACAACCAATCAGAACACGAACTTTCCAAACTAAGCCTAGATTTTGTCTATGGCCAAAATCTATCAGTATACGAGCTATCTGTACAAAGATGGCACATCATCAAACACGAGCTATGTACAAGATATGGCCACAGTCAGTCAGAACACGAGCTATCGTACCAGACTTGGCAAATCAGTCAGAAACGAGCTATCTGTACAAGACTATGGCCACAGTCAGTCAGAACACGAGTACTGTACCAAGACTATGGCCCATCAGTCAGAACACGAGCTATTGTACCAAAGACTATGGCCACAGTCAGTCAGAACACGAGCTATCTGTACCAAAGACTATGCCACAGTCAGTAACGAGTATCTGTACCAACTATGGCACATCAGTCAGACACGAAACTATCTGTACAAGACTATGACCAGTCATCGAAAGAGCTATCTGTACTAAGATCTATGGCAGACAGTCAGACAGAGATACTACTAAGCTACGTTGTTATGGCAAAACAGAAGAACGCAAAATATCCAAATCAAAGACCGTCTAAAGCCAAAACCTATAAGAATGCACGCTATTCGTATCAAAGACTCTTATGTCCAAATCCGGCAGGAACTCAAGCTGTCCAATTAAAAGACTGACATGATCTAGAACAGTAAGAACGCAAGTTATCCATATCAAAGACACTAAGGCCTACTCATTTCAAAAAGTCTTCTTCGTCGTCTCTTTTAATCAAGCTCCGTGAAGAGTCATTGGGGAGTTATATTAAAGAAATGCTCACCGGATTCTTCCAGCTGTGTCAGTTGCGTGCCAAAGCCAAAGACTTTGCCTACGGCAAAACCCAGAAATATTGCAAGCTATCCACATCAAAGACTTTGCCTATGGCCAAAACCAGAAATTTTGCTAGCTATCCATACCAAAGACTCTGCCTACGGCCAAAACCAGTAAGAATGCCATTTCTAGCTATCCATATCAAAGACTTTGCCTATGGCCCAAACCAGTAAGAAACTATTGCTAGCTATCTATATCAAAGACTGTGCCTATGGCCAAAACCAGAAAACACAAGCTATCCATATCAAAGACTTTGCCTACGGCCAAAACCAGTAAGAATGCTATTGCTAGCTATCCATAAAACTATGGCCAAAACCAGTAAGAATGCTATTGCTAGCTATCCATATCAGAGACTTTGCCTGTGGCCAAAACCAATAAGAACACGAACTACTCATACTAAACACTTTGTCTACGCCATAATCCTGCCTACACACGCTCGGAATAAATTAAAGACCATCCCGTAACAGAAACATGAAAAGTGTATTATCTGTTAAATCAGCTTAAAGTTAGGTTCTAGATCACACTCTGAATTAGATCAAATGTCAATTGATGACGAGTGAACCAGTTATAATTAACTCGGTGAAATAGAAAACTGAAGGTCACTTCACACACACACTTGGGACAAATTAAAGATCAGTAACACGTACAGGTTCACAGGTGAATCACAATTAAACCAAGAAAACAAAGTTAAGCGGCACCTCAGACAAGGCTCGGAACAAATTTATGGTCACCCAAAACGTGAAAACTCTCTCTCTCCTCATACACACACACACACACACACACACACACACACACACACACACACACACACACACACACACACACACACAACACACACACCAATCAGTGAGAGTTTAGGGCCACCACACACAAGCTCAGAAACAACTTAAAGGTCAGCCCACACGTGAAATCTCTCACACATTTCTCGAGTTGTCTTGAAAGGCGGTGGAAGAAAGGGGTCGGGAATGGAGAAAGCGCGCCTCAGTGCGGCGAAGATCCAAAGCATCCACCTCCAGCTGATAATACACAATCAAAGCGATGATTACGTTCGAAAGTGGTCTGTTGCTCATGAGTCTAACCTAACCAATCTGATTAGCTTTTATCGATGGCACACTGGTGATGATTCATTGTGCTGATTGTTGTTACAGGATAACACCGTGATCAGAGCACTCGATGCCAAAAATCAAGGTTTAGCTTAATCGAATGTCAATACCAAATGCCGAATGAATGGGTGACTGGACTCGTTTTCAATCTTGAACACACCGTCCTTGTTCCGCCCAGGTGAAGACGGGTACCTGGTCATTGTTAAGGACCAGGAAGAAATGATGATGATGAAGATGATGATGATGATGACGATGACGATGATGATACTACTACTAGATGATGATGATAACAGCAACAACAATTACTACTACTTCTGCTACTCTTTCCAAAACGGGAGATGACTGCCTTTAAGGGGAACAAAGAATGGTCACACACGCAAAAATCCGCTATCTCTGAAATACACAGGTAGCTTTGTATGAATTCGTATACTTAGAAAGTAAGTGCTCGTAGGAGCTCTAACCTGTGTTGTAAATATAATCTAATAATAATAATAATAATAATAATAATAATAATAATAATAATAATATAACAATGATAATAATAATAGTAATAAACAATGAAGATGATAACAGTAACGATGATGATAATAAAAGTAATAAATCATATACTAAAACTGGGATTGCTCGCAGCTCTAGCCTGCACACTACTACTACTAATTTCATTCATATAGTGCATACAGTCTATGTAAAAAATGCTCGCTGCACTTCACTAGTACATACAAAAAGTAAAGCATGGAGAGAAGGAGAGTACATAAACACCACCCTCACAATACTGGCCCAGGGAAAAGTTGAAGTCTAAATCCAAAACTGCTTTGATTATGGGATTACAGATCTGTAAATTATCTGTCTACTTCTTTCCCGTTTATGATGATAGCAACATCGTTTGTAGTCCTAGTATATGAACATAACTGCCTCTCTTTGACAATACAGCGTTCCAATGCCAAATTTCTGTACCAACACCGCAGACGGCTGTATCTCTCAGACCTGATTGAGGCCAGCATGTTATGAAAGGAAGCATGGCATATACAGCTTTGTCAAACAATCATATCCACAATTATTCTCAGAATCATGAGAGCAGCGTAGTGAAAAGGGTCCCACAGTCTATGTCTCTTCACTCTTTGCACATATGGTAACCCTTCAGTGTCCATCATGCACATAATAGTGGACCCTTCAGTGTCCATCTGCACATATGGTGACCCTTCAGCGGTTGATTTGTTCTCCTTGCATAACCGGGTAACTTCACACCAAGATCTGTCCATATCCATGGGGACTGACTTCGATGTAAGCAGTTCATGTGAATTCTCTAGCACTGTAACAGTGGCGAAATCGGCCTGCATATCGAGGTCTAAAAATGACAGCAATGTCAATAAAATGGTGCAGAAAATGAGAGAGAAAATGGAATAAAAAAAAAAAGACATTACCCTACATGAAAACTCACCTTGATTAGTTTTTCTTTCACATTCTCCAATTCTAATGTTTTCTGTGTCTCCATCTCCATGCGTACTCTCTCCACTTCATCAGCCTGTGGCGATTCAAAACACACACACCACCACACACACACACACAACACACACACACACACACACACACACACACACACACACACACACACACCACACACCACAACACATGTGCGCACACACAAAGACACAAAATACATACACAAACGCACATACACACACACGCGCACTCGTGCATGCACGCAACACACACAATATTACCAATACAATCTTGA
>JAPXFY010000025.1:41788314-41810814 GCA_030674185.1 Monoplex corrugatus | reverse complement strand
TGTATATTACAACAAAGCCCTGTATATTACAACAAAAGTCCTGTAATTATAACAAAGTCCTGTATATTACAACAAAGCCCTGTATATGACAATAAAGCCCTGTATATTCAACAAAGTCCTGTATATTCAACAAAGTCCTGTATATTACAACAAAGCCCTGTATATGATAACAAAGTCCTGTATATTATAACAAAGTCCTGTATATTACAACAAAGTCCTGTATATTACAACAAAGTCCTGTATATTATAACAAAGTCCTGTATATGACAACAAAGTCCCTGTAATTACAACAAAGTCCTGTATCATTATAACAAAGTCCTGTATTATTATACAAGTCCTGTATATTGATAACAAAGTCCTGTATATGACACAAAGTCCTGTTTTATACAAATCCTGTATATGACAACAAGCCCTGTTATATTACAAACAAAGTCCTGTATTTATAACAAAGTCACTGTATATTACAACAAAGCCCTGGGATATGACAATAAAGCCTGTATAAATTTCAACAAAGTCCCTGTATATTATAAAACAAATCCTGTATATTACAACAAAAGCCCTGTATATCAAACAAAGCCGTGTATATACAACAAAAGTCCTGTATATTACAACAAAGTCCTGTATATTATAACAAATCCTGTTATTTACAACAAAGCCCTGTATAGACAATAAAGCCCTGTATATTACAACAAAGTCCTGTATATTATAACAAAAGTCCTGTATATTAACAACAAAAGCCCTTATATTACAACAAAGCCCTGTATATTACAACAAAGTCCTGTAATATATAACAAAGTCCTGTAATCTACAACAAAGCCCTGTATATGACAATAAAGCCTGTATATTCCAACAAAGTCCTGTATATTCCAACAAGTCCTGTGATTACAACAAAGCCCTGTATATTATAACAAAGTCCTGTATATTATAACAAAGTCCTGTATATTACAACAAAGTCCTGTATATTACAACAAAGTCCTGTATATTATTAACAAAGTCCTGTATATTATAACAAAGTCCTGTATATGACAACAAAGTCCTGTATATTACAACAAAGTCCTGTATATTATAACAAAGTCCTGTATATTATAACAAAGTCCTGTATATTATAACAAAGTCCTGTATATGACAACAAAGTCCTGTATATTATAACAAAGTCCTGTATATTATAACAAAGTCCTGTATATTATAACAAAGTCCTGTATATTACAACAAAGTCCTGTATATTACAACAAAGCCCTGTATATTATAACAAAGTCCTGTATATTATAACAAAGTCCTGTATATGACAACAAAGTCCTGTATATTACAACAAAGTCCTGTATATTATAACAAAGTCCTGTATATTATAACAAAGTCCTGTATATTACAACAAAGCCCTGTATATTACAACAAAGTCCTGTATATTTATAACAAAGTCCTGTATATTACAACAAAGCCCTGTATATTACAACAAAGCCCTGTATATTACAACAAAGTCCTGTATATTATAACAAAGTCCTGTATATTACAACAAAGCCCTGTATATGACAATAAAGCCCTGTATATTCCAACAAAGTCCTGTATATTCCAACAAAGTCCTGTATATGACAACAAAGCCCTGTATATGACAACAAAGCCCTGTATATTACAACAAAGCCCTGCATATTATAACAAAGCCCGTAACATGACAACAAAGCCCGTAACATGACAACAAAGCCCATGACATGACAACAAAGCCCTGCACATTACAACAAAGTCCAGCACATTACAACAAAGCCCAGTACAGAAAACAAAGCCCTGTATATTACAACAAAGCCAAGTACATTACAACAAAACCCCGCACATTATTGAACAAAGCCAGAACATTGCAACAAAGCCCAGAACATTACAACAAAGCCCAGAACATTACAACAAAGCCCAGTACAATACAACAAAGTCCAGTACATGACAACAAAGCCCAGTACAATACAACAAAGTCCAGTACATGACAACAAAGCCCTGCACATTACAACAAAGCCCAGTGCATGACAACAAATTCCAGCACATTACAACAAAGCCCAGCACATTATAACAAAGCCCAGTACATCACAACAAAGCCCAGTACATTACCACAAAGCCCAATACACTAAAACAAAGCCCTGTGCATTACAACAAAGCCCAGTACATTACAACAAAGCCCAGTACATTACAACAAAGCCCAGCACATTATAACAAAGCCCAGTACATCACAACAAAGCCCAGTACATTACCACAAAGCCCAATACACTAAAACAAAGCCCTGTGCATTACAACAAAGCCCAGTACATTACAACAAAGCCCAGTACATTACAACAAAGCCCAGCACATTATAACAAAGCCCAGTACATCACAACAAAGCCCAGTACATTACCACAAAGCCCAATACACTAAAACAAAGTCCTGTGCATTACCTGTTTGAGCTGCTCTCGGACATTGTCCAGTTCTGTCTTGCTGTGAACTCTGACCTCGTCCTTGGCTCTGGCCACAGCAGCTGATTTCTCTTTCACCGCCTCTCGACTTAACCTCCGTTGTTCCTCCAATTCCTGGACACACACAACACAAGGTCACTGTCAGTTTCAAACAACAACACCACTAATAATAATAAACAACAACAACAAAACAACGGCACAGCAGCAGCAACAACAACAACAATAATAATGATAATAATAACAGAAGAAGAAGAATTATCATCATCATCAGTCATCATCATGATCACCACCACCACCACACACCACCATATCATCGTCATACTGACAATTTGTACAGCGCCTCATCTCGGAAGAACACTAAGCTCGTTAAAAAGCATAAGCGACAGAGGCAGGACAGAGTCAGCACAAATACACGTCAACCCCATACCGCAGTGACCAAAGGACAGGGCAATAAAATATATCCTGGTTAATGTTTTTACACACACACACACACACACACACACACACACACACACACACACACACACACACAACACACACACACACACACACACACACACACACACACACACACACACACACACACACACAACACACACAATACAAAACCATCTACAATCACATGTCAATCGACAACCCATTACTGACTGGCCGGCTGGCTCACTTGACAAAGAGCACTGAGCTCCATATCTGCAGTATCTTTCTTATCAACCCTTTGACTCCCACACCTTGTCCACCAGCATCCTGCATTACCAACCATGCTAGCAAAGCAAAATCTTTAACCCCTTGGCTTCCCTACCTGTGAGGGAGTCAAAGGGTTAAGTTTTTGAAGTTGATAGAGTGCAGGAGGCCAAGGGTTAAGTGACAGCGTTCTGCAATGTTTCCGTAAGAAACCATATAAGCTTAACTGTGACTATCAAAACATCGCAGCACATGTCGTCGTAGAGTTCGAACAAGCGAATGACGACAGTCACTGCCTCTTTTCGTCGTGTAGTAAGTAATACGAAAATGAACCGTGTCTGTTGGCCTGAAAAACTGAGCGCCATGGGATAACACTTTTAAAACTGCCTGATAATGGAGTTTGTCAAGAGAAATTCATCGCAATCGGACAATTCCACATGCGCTCTACCCAAATCTGCCAGCAGTTATCTGTCAAGTCTCCTAGTCCTAGAGCCTGCGAAAATCCCCTTTTGCTGGCAAGGTCTTGGTAATGTCAGTTCGTTTGTGTCTAAAGCTGATCAACAAACAGAAGGCACAGTTAAGAAACTCGCTACTTCTTTGTCCATTTCGACCAAATGTTTCCCTGTGTCAGTGGGTATCAGAGGGTTGAAGTCAAAAGGTACCTGGCCTACAGGCGCCTTGTAACAAACCATGACCTTGCAATACAACGCAAACGTCTGCAGTGCCATTTACATCAGACGAGAATAGCATTATCCTACCTATGGTGGATCAGAGCCGGGCACTGCACCTCAATAGGATTTACCTTGTTTTACCGGGTGTCAATTTCGTCCGTCTTGTCGTATCAGGAGAAATGGGGAAAACGCCAATGATAGCTTCTCTGACCATCGAAAACTCCACGGCAGCAGGAACTAGAAAAAGCTGCCATATTCATCGCCAGATGTGGCCGACTATGTTCACAATTGAACGAAAGAAGAGAGAGTGAGTGTCTATATTTGTTTCTCTCACCTTGTCTGTGTGTATGTGTGTGTGTGCGCGCGTGCACGTGTGTGTTTGCGCGTGCGCGCGTTCGTGCGTGTGATGTTTACAGTTTATTCAGAAAGGCTTCACCGCAATCGCTCCATATGCGCTCCACCCAATCCGCCAGCAATTACATGATAACTCCCTGACCATGCGCAAAATCCTATGCATTGACAAGGTCTTGTAATGGGGAGGGCGGAGTAAGGACCTACGAAACACTACGCTGACACCATCAGAATGATGGAAATATTAAGATGGACAGCGAGCAGGCCAGCCTTTAATTTCTGACAGGGATGTCTGCGATGAAGACCAAATGACCAAGTGCGTAGGACACGTGACTGTGTGTGTGTGTGCGCGCGCGCGCGCGCGTGAGCACGAGTGTGCTAACTGTTGATCTCATCATTTTATGTGAGACTAAATGTCTTAGAATCTTCTCAATACTGTAAAAATTAGCGATATAAGATTTTTGTGCAAGAGGTCAGAAGCCATCTAGATCCTCCAATTATGGATACATAAGAGTAAAATTAGTCAATTATGGATACATAAGAGAAATAGCAATAGTCTAAGAGAAAATAGAATTATGGAAACACTACGAAGAAAGTATAAGAAATTCAGTGATATAAGCTGTTAGTCACAATTTGAGAACATTAGCAAAGATATTCTGCTTTGTCTAAATGCGTAACAAATGGACAAAAGGACAGGGGAATGGAGGGAGCATTGGGGAGGAAGGCAGGGAGCAGGAGAGAGGGAGGAAGGGAGGGGGACAGGAAGGGAGAGAGAGAGAGAGAGACACACACACACACACAAGGAGGCAGACAGAGAGACAGGCAAGCACAGAGAGAGAGCAGAGAAAAAAGACAGAGACAGAGAGAGAGAGAGACAGACACAGACAGACAGAAGAGGAGAGAGAGAGAGAGAGAGAGAGAGAGAGAGAGAGAGAGAGAGACAGAGAGAGACCCAAAACCATTTCTCTCCTCACCTCATAACAGGCGTTCATGAAGCGAAGCTTCACAACGGTCAGCTGTTCATAATCTAAATCCATGATGACTCAATGTGTCAGCCACACAAAACTGCCGAGCCAATGTCCACATCCATACACATATGAAGCCCTAACACTTCACAACTAGATCCATGCCACTCAGGTTCTTAAGCGATTTTCACAGCTTCTCTTTTCATGTGTGTTTTACAGATTTTCCATGGTTTGTATCAAACTAAACACACGATCGTCAAGATGACAAAAATATATACTCTTCGAATTTTAATAAAACAAAGATGTTGACGTTGTCAGTGAAATCGAAGTCTTTTTAAACTTCCACACACACAAGACACTAGACTAGTGACTTCACACACTTGATTCTATGTGTTCGTCCCCAATCCATTTGGCACGAACATGCATTATGGCATCACGCTCCAAGTCAAGTTCATTTCCCTCCGTGTTGTTTGTGCACTTTTCGGATCACGATGACTGTAATCATCTTGCCTCCAAATCATCACAGCAGTATCTCAAATCACCATAGAATTCTAATCTTCATAAAAAATCATAGCAGTTTCTCAATCATTACAGCAATCTCATAAAGAACCATAGCAATACTGCAATAACCACAGCAATCTCCCTCCATAAAGACAGTCATGATCAAAGCCTATGTGTTGTGTCTGAAAAGAGACAAACCCAGTTCTCTTATCATCTGACTTTAGTACTTGTTTGCGGTTTACAAATATAAATCCTGTTTCTTGTGGAAAAAAACAACAACTGAAGAAGTATGTCCTTTGTTAAATAGGAACTTAGCGTTCTTGGACAGTTCCAAATGAATTCTATTCAAAGCTGACAGCAAAGCCCGTGTTAATTTGAAGAATACAGAAGCGTTCCTGGACAGTTCCAAATGAATTCTGTTCAAATCTGACAGCAAAGCATGTGTTAATTTGAAGAATACAGACATATATTAACACCTCATTGGAGACAGGATCGTGGTACAATGTGAAACACGAAGCTGACATCTCATGAATGACTGGCAGGTAAACCACAAAAGGTCAGAAGGCAAGAAGGCAAATCAGAACCCAGCCAACCATACCAAACAAATCTGCACTAATCCTCAGTAATTAATAATGGCCTTTCTTAATTATGTGAGAGAAAAATCTGGTTGTCGCCGTTTAACATCTGATTCACTGTCCCGGCCCTCTCCCATCCCACACAAAACTATAGACAAAACACCAAGAAATTAATCATGTACAGTCGGAGTGAATTGGTTCTTGATTCTGTAAGATACATATGGAAGGCAAATTTTTTTTCTTTATCTTTTGTCCCTTTGCAGAAGGTATTTTGCGTTTGGTGAGATTTCAGCTCTGCCAAAGAGCAGTCTTTATGTGCATACAAGTCTGATAGGTAAGACGAAAATTTTTAAAACGCACAGCTACACTGAAAAAGATGTTGAAGTTTTATGCCTTACTACTTTTCATACTCGAACTTTGTGCTGGTGTAGTATGTACAAACATATGCTTGTGTTACAGGAATTACACTTGTGTTACGGGAATAACACTACTATTACTATTTTCCTCAGTTACAACCCGTTTTGACTCTATCTGTGCCAGAATAAACTCATACACTTTATAAGCTTATATCATATAAATTTAATCCATATCCAAACTCAGAACTGTAGTCAGCAACAGGTCTAGTTGCTTCACGCGCTTAGAATTTTGTTCCTTTGCAATAAAGCCTTACTGTTTAACACCAATCTTAAATCATACATAAGAACATTTTCACAACGCACAGCTTAACAGCTATACACTGAAATATTTGTTCGAGTTGTATGCCTTACTACTTCTTATAGACTACTTGAACTTTTTCACGTGTTCACATAAAAATGGGTGACACTCACGTACGCTGTTGCTTTGACAAGTTCGTAAACTCCTACTCCGTAAACGATCTGTTTTTCTTGTCTGTCTCGGCTGTTCGCAACCCCTCTAAAAATGTAAGCGAGGAATAATCGCTGGAATACTCTACTGAGCCACTCACTCGAACTGTCGTCTGGGAAAAAAAAAAAAAAAAAAAAAAAAAAAAAAAGCGATTCACTGCGGTCTTTCAATTGTCTTTATACCGCAAAGTGTAGAATGTGGTTAATAATACAGCGTTGGTACTGAGCAAATAACTTGTACGTTAACGAGAACAGATACTGGATAAAGGATTCATCACATTTTGACAGCATGCGCCACGAACACTGTAAAACGTTTTTATTCTGATCTGAGCACAGAAGTGATAAATAGTTATTCGTAATGAACAGCAGCAACAACAACAATAGTAGTAATAGTAGTAGCAGCAGCATTAGTAGTAGTAGTAGTTATAGTAACAACAAGAAATTACGACAGAACAAGAGCATGAATCGCAGGTAAGTCAGTCATAGAAAATGCAAATCAAGCAGTTTCCCCCCTAATCAACTTAGTCAATCTGAAGAAAAAAAAAAATATGTATTATATATATATATATATATATATATATATATATATATATATATATATATAATACATAGAGAGAGAGAGAAAGAGACAGACAGACAGAATAATAAATAATAATAATAATATAATAATTACAATATTTAACAGACAGACAGAAAGACAGAGACAGAGACAGACGGCAGGTGGGGGTAGAGGTGGCGTCAAGTAGTGTTCTGTCACGAAAGCAATCAGTTTCCTCACGAATTCTTGGCCTAATCTTCAAGTGCACACACTGTCTGACCCTAACTTAGGCAAACATGACACGAGAGGTGCACACACACACACACGATAGATAAGCGGACACCGGTATTGACAGACACACTTCGAACACTGCTCCACGGTTGACTATTAGTCCATGATTTAGTTGTGTGTTATGAACACACACACGCAGCGTTAAGAAGAAGAACAGTGAACAAGTTTGAAAGAGTATTAGGCCTACGTATCACTGAAATTTTTCATAAATTACCAACACATTTTCGGCTGAGTTTCTTGATGGCTTCTAAGCATAAAAAAAAAAAACTGTTAGAAATGTGTCGGTTTATTTATGTAAAACGTTTAGTGCTGCGATCTACTTGTTGTTAATGTATGTACGTACGTATATACGTACGTACGTATGTATGTGTGTATGTATGTATGTATGTATGTATGTATGTGTGTGTGTGTGTGTATGTATGGGTGTATGGTGTGTATGTATGTATGTGTGTGTGTGTATATATGTATGTATGTATGTCTGTATGTATGTATGTATGTACGCATGTATGTATTCAATGACTTACTGTATAGATGACACGACATGAAATGTGTGTGTACTTGTAAGGGACGATCGCCTAGATATGATAAACAGCAATAATATTAAGAATCTCTCTCTCTCTCTCTCTCTCTCTCTCTCTCTCTCTCTTCTCACTCACTCTCTCTCTCTCACATACACACATTACAGTTTTTCAAAAAAATGTCTCGAGGACTGTCTATGGCTCACACCAATCTTTCTTTGCCTATTCCTCTCTCAGTGTCGCTTTTTGCTTTTACAAGGGGTTTGAAGAAGCATAAACTGATCGTTTCAATCACACACACACACACACACACACACACACACACACACACACACACACACACACACACACACATTACAATAAAAAAAACAAAAAAGATATATTCAGAGGGCTCCTATGGCTTGTACCAATCTTTTCTTCGCCCATTCCTCTGTCACTTCTCGAGTCTTTTAAAAGGGGTTTGAAAAAGCATAAACTGATCGTTTCAATGACACTGACACACACATGCGCACGCACGCACACACACACACTACAGCTGAAAAACTTGAGAGCTGTCTATGTGGCGTACCAATCTTTTCTATGCCTGTTCCTCTTTGTCATTCACAAGTCTGTTAAAAGAGAGTTACAGATCGTTTCAATGCCACACAAAGACAACAACAACATTGTTATTGTTGTTCAAAGCCAGCCGACTGCGTAGAGCCATATTAGGGCTATAACCGCTTTAAAACATACAGAACTTCAACAGGAAAAAAAAAAGGAAAAAAAGAAAATTACACATATCAATGCATTCGCGCACATAATCTAAGGACATGCCCCTGGCGTTGATCACTCAGTCCGATTTATCGCACAGGGGATTTAAAAACACACCTGAATACAAATTCAAGCATACCTATGGACACCAATATATACTACACGTCATTATTGAAGGGCCAGGAACGTTTTTGAGTCAATTTTTGAAAGGAGAAATAACCTATTTTCTCTTACTCTTTTCTCCAATTCGTTGCCGTAACTGAATGGATAAGAGCTCAGACAACATTGCAGTTTCCTTTTGGCACGTGTTTGGGGATTTGCCGATTTGCAATGGGCGGCCCAAGGAAGACAATTTCCACACGAAATTGTCGAATCTTCAGCAGGGTCTCTCTGACGACGCAGGCAAGGTAGCGACAAAATTCGCTTTGCACGTGCAAGGCAAGCCCTTTTTGAACACTACTCCAGCCAAAGTTGCCCGCAGACGAGGATAAAAAGGACCCGTTCTTGGTTCGTTTTAACCATGCTTGCAAGACGACGGATGACGGATGAGCAGCGGGGGAGAGCCCTCGCTCTGCTTGATGAAGGCCTAGCGCAGCGGGAAGTTGCTAGACGACTTGAAGTGTCGCATTCCACAATCCAGAGACTGCTGGAGCGCTTCAATGAGACTGGAGCAGTCCAGGAAAGGCGTCACACGGGTCGACCCAGAGTAACAAGACAGCAAGACCGCTACCTTGCCCTCTCCGTCCTGAGGGAAAGGGCATCCACTGCGGTGACCTTGAGGGGTCAGCTGAGGGACGCAACAGGTGCTAACATCAGCTGCAGCACGGTGAGAAGACGGCTACATGAGGCAAACTTGAGGTCACGGAGACCGGCCGTCCGACCCGTGCTGTCACCGGTCAACAGAGTGCGCCGCATGACCTGGGCCAGGGAGCACGTGACCTGGACAAGGCAACAGTGGGCCCGGGTCTTGTTTTCGGATGAGTCCAGGTTCACCCTGACCTTTAACGATGGCCGGGCTCGGGTGTGGCGACGTCAAGGGGAGAGGTTCGCTGACGCCACTGTCCAAGAGCATAACCGGTACGGCGGCAGGTCGGTGATGGTGTGGGGTGGCATGAGCCGTGGTACCCGGACCCCCCTGCTCCCCATTGACGGCATCCTGAATGGGGTCCGGTACCGGGACGAGGTTCTGGCGGCCGTGGCACTGCCTGCGCTTGTGGACCTTGGTCAAGGCGCCATCTTCCAGGACGACAATGCACCTGCGCATCGAGCACGCCTTGTGACCGACTTCCTGGAGCAGCATGAAGTCGTCCGTATGGCCTGGCCAGCGTGCTCACCTGACCTGAACCCAATTGAACACCTCTGGGATGTGCTCGGGAGGCGCATCAGGGACAACCACCCCCCACCGGGCACCCTGGCCAGGCTGGTCGACATCCTGCAGATCGAGTGGGCGGCCATCCCTCAGGACACACTCCGTACCCTTGTGGGGTCGATGCATCGGCGCTGTGAAGCATGCATCCAGGCTCGGGGCGGACACACGCGATATTGAAAACAGATTGGCCAAATCTGACACTTTCTGTTTTTTGAAAAGGGGGGGATGTTCCTTTAAATGCATGTGCTGTTCACTAATGGGTCATTGTGCTAATTTCTTTTTCCAAAACAGGTGTGGAAATGATGAAATAAAACATAGAATCAATTCTAAACATTGTCAATTATTTCAACTTAAAATTAGAGAGGAAGGAAGAAGTGGCCCTTAAATTATGATTAGGAGTATATATATATGTATATTAGAGGCATAAATTACCTAAAATTGTTTCCGCGTATCTCACCTCCCTAGACCCAAAAATGCACTTAAAACATGTACCCAATTATCAATCCTAACAGAAAGTAAGACTTTATCGAACACATACAGGTGAATGGACCAGCAAGGCAGAAAATGACAGGAAGAAATGACAAAGCAAAGGAACAAGGCAGAAACAAAGGGAGTGACAGAAAAGAGGATATTTCCAGAAGGTGGGGATACTATTTACACTGAAAGAGCCCCCGGTATCCCCATGGGGGAACAACAACAACAACAACAAAAGCTGAGTTCAGAACACATCCAAACGCCACCAATATCGAGCGTGAGTCCCTCGTCTCCTTATCAGTGGCGTGTCGTCAGTCTGAAATAGCGATTTCCACTGTTAACCCTTTGACTCCCTCACCCTATCCACCAACTGCAAAAAACTTAACTCTTTGACTCCCGCACCCTATCCACCAACTACAAAAAAATAACCCTTTGAATCCCTCACATCCTATCCACCAACTTCCTGCAGGAAGCAGGTGGATAGGGTGAGGAAGTAAAAGGGTTAAGTTTTTGCTTTGATAGCATGGTTGACAAAGCGCGATGCTGGTGGACAAGGTGCAGGAGTCAAAGGGTTAACCTCACGTTGGCCGGTAGGTCTTAAGTGCATGAACAACTGTACGTTTTCCACTGGACGGCGTAGAGTTAGTGCTCCTGCCTTCTAATCTGACTGCTTAGGTTTGAATCCGACTCGAAAAATTCTTTATGCGCGCAGACCCCAGTTTACCCAGCTGTGAATGAGTACCTGACCCTGTATAGGGCTGGGAAAGATAAAGAGAGCAGCGATGGAGACGAGATGGCTACCACCTTGATAACGCTGACTCCCGACAAGTAATAATAATAATGATCATAATGATGTAAGTATTCATTTATTTTTTTTGTCTATCTATCTATATTTACTTAATTATTTGTCTATTTTACTAACCATAATTATGTCAGTATTTATTCATTCATATATTTATTTCTCTCTATTCATCAAAATGTAATTTATTTTACATATTCATTACTTAGAATACGTGTATTTACAGACCAATCGGTTTGTTTATCAATAACAAAATCTTCATCGGTAAAATATACATTCAATTTTTTTCTTTCATTATCGTTTTCTTGTTTATCACACATCGGGATAACGTACGGGAGGAGTTAAATTAATCACGTTTTGATTTCCAATGGCCCAGAATCCAAATATCGTCAAACACAGCAGAAGATGATACTGGTAACGACTGAACAAACCTGCATCCACCAAACGACAAGCCCTGTTCATTCCATGACGATAGAATCAACACAACAAAAGTACACATCCACACGCAGGTGTAGTCCTTATGTTCTCACACTAAAATAACAACATCCACGTTTCTCACTGTATACTGGATTTCCACGAAATACTCGACGGGACTACGGAGGCAAGGAAACAGATCAGCTGAATTAAGCAGGACGACAGCATACGCGTGCATTCAAAATCTCTGGTTTAACGGTTCGTTCTGTGTTAACAGATGAATGAACGCCCTTCTGTACACAAGCTGTTAAAAACACATTCATTCTGGTCACTAAAACCACTTTGATTCCCGTTTCAGGTTTTAAGGAAACGGCCCGCATGATCAGACTTAACTCGCCCGATTCAAATCAATGCACTGGAAAAAGAGACGAGTCTAAACTGAAACGGGGGTGGGAGATTTCAAGGGAATAGACAAATGAATACAGAAAAGGGAGAAGGGAGGTGGGGGGGGGGGTGGGGGGGGAGACAAAGATTAATGGAAAGCGGTAAAGAAGGAGAAACGAGAGGAGGGAGGGGTGTGTGTGAAGCTTTCGTTGGTAAAAAAAGAAAGATACAAAGAGTCCCCACTCTGGTGTCAACTGCCTGGAGAACCAATCGTGTCTTATTCCGGTCACACACGTTGCGTCACACGAACAACGCCTCCCTCAGTCCCAGAAAAACCAATAAAATATTATTCACCTTCTCGTGCAATGAACTCCAAGAGAGAAGAAGCACCACACATACAAAAACAGCGAGAGAAAAATGTCAACACAGAAAGAAAAAAAAGAAAGAAAGAAGGAAAGAGAGAAGAAAGAAAGAAAGAAAGAGAGAACAAAGAAGAAAGAAAGAGAGAACAAAGAAAAAGAAAAGAAAGAAAGAAAGAGAGAAGAAAGAAAGAAGAAAGAGAAAAGAAAGAAAGAAAGAAAGAGAAGAAGAAGAAAGAAAGAAGAAGAAAGAAGAAAGAAAAGAGAGAACAAAGAAAGAAAGAAAAGAAAGAAAGAAAAGAGAGAAGAAAGAAAAAAGAAAAGAAAGAAAGAAAGAAAGAAAGAAAAAGAGAAGAAAGAAAGAAAGAGAGAGAAGAAAGAAAGAAAGAAAAGAGAGAACAAAGAAAGAAAAGAGAGAAGAAAGAAAGAAAGAAAAGAGAGAAGAAAGAAAGAAAAGAGAGAAGAAAGAAAGAAAGAAAAGAGAGAAGAAAGAAAGAAAGAAAAGAGAGAACAAAGAAAGAAGAAAGAAAAGAAAGAAGAGAAGAAAGAGAAGAAAGAGAAAGAGAGAAAAAGAAAGAAAGAAAAGAGAGAACAAATAAAGAAAGAAAAGAGAGAACAAAAGAAAGAAAAGAGAGAACAAAGAAAGAAAGAAAGAAAAGAGAGAAAAATAAAGAAAGAAAAGAGAGAACAAAGAAAGAAAGAAAAGAGAGAACAAGAAAGAAAAGAGAGAACAAAGAAACAAAGAAAAGAGAGAACAAAGAAAGAAAAGAGAGAACAAAGAAAGAAAGAAAAGAGAGAACAAAGAAAGAAGGAAAAGAGAACAAAGAAAGAAAAGAGAGAACAAAGAAAGAAAGAAAAGAGAGAACAAAGAAAGAAAGAAAGAAAGAAAGAAAAGAGAGAACAAGAAAGAAAGAAAGAAAGAAAGAAAGAAAATGAAAAAGAAAAAGAAAAAGTTCGATCATATTCTTCGTGTATGTCTTTGCGACTTTGGGATTTGTTCAAAGAAGGCTTCATCGCAAATGGGACAATTTCATATGCGCTCACACCCAAACAAGCCAACGGTCATATCATCCAGCTGACTCCTTCGGCCTGTGCAAAACCATATGCACTGGCAAAGTCTTGAAATGGGGAGGGTAACAGAATCCTATGAAACACTGACACCATTAGAACAACTGTGAAAAGAAAAGAAGCCAACATTTTATACTGAGACTGAAGTTGAAACATGAGATCCTGAGTCCACGGCTCCATCAGAAGAGCTAGCCAGCCCGTGTTTTAATCCTTTGACTCAAGCACTCTATCCACCAACTGCAAAAACTTAAGCATTTGACTTCCTCACTCTACCCACCAGCTTCCTGCAGGTGGACAGGATACGGGAAGTCAAAGGGTTAAAACAACAACTATAGCTCCCCAAAGGTTCGAACTGACGACCACTCGTTATCAGCACGGCATTCTAACCAAAGGGGCCACTTAGTGTAAGTCTTTATACTTGCGGCTTCGACCAAAAACAGTTGTGCAGAAAACAAAGAAAGAAAGAAAGAAAACAATCAACAAGAACACTGCCTAAGAAGTTCCATTCATTCTTCAAGTTTGCTTCTCTGCTGTGTGTAGTAGATACAGAAATCAAGTCAAGTCATATATACCACAGAGACGAAAAACGTAACAAGTATTGAAATATATTTCTTGGAAATATTTCTCTTTGCGTGCACTGAACTTCAGAATAAGAGAAAAGAACCGCACACATAATATATTGAATGAAAAGGCAATAACAAAACCACTAGGGGGAAAAAATCAAACCGATTCTTCCAGTTTGTTTCTCTTCGAAGAAAGACCGTCTCGCATTTAAAAAAAAAAAAATCCTTGCATGCAGAAAACAGTCCCGCATGAACAGAAAACACCGAAAAATAAAAAGACAAAAATTACTTATCTTTGCATACAAGGAACATGGTCTCGCATAAACACGAACAACAACAAGAACAATAACAAAACAACAACAACAAAATCTTTCCGTGCACTGAACTTTACTGAACAAAAAACCAAACCAAAACAAAAGCAGAAAGAAAGAATTTCAGTTTCAGCTTCTCAACATAACGTCTCCGCGCTCGGAACGAATTCCATACACACTAACGTCACAGGTGCCGTGTGATGGAGAAGATCCCGAATGATCACGGCACAGGCCTTAAGCCTGCACATAAACCCATGAGCTGGTCAGGTCCTGAGGTCCTAGCTAGATAGTTCCATAACCCTGGGGTCGTAGGGGAGTGAGGTGGCAAAAAAAGAGAGACAGACAGAAAGAAACAAACAGGAAAAAAGGAAGGCAAGAAAAAGAACAATCACACACACACAAAAAGTGTTGGAGTTTGGAGTTCGCTCAAGACGGATTTATCTCACGCGGACAAAACTATATGCCTTCCAACCAAATCTAACAGCAGTTATCTGGCAGACTCCTCGGGCCTGCGCAGAACTCTTTGCAGCTGGAAAGGTCTTGAAACGGGGAGGGGAACAGGGAATATGAAACACTGACACCAACAGAAAGACTGAAGCGTCAAGATGGGCCGTGAACAAGCCAGGATTTTTTGTTGCAGGACAGGATTAATGTTAAAACACGACATCTGGAATCCAGGGTCTATGTGAAAGAGCTAGTGAGCCCCCGTGGAAGAAGAATAGGCAACAACAAAAACAACAACAACAACAACTTTAACAACAACAACAAATCCACTGCCTAAAAACCTTCGATCCATTCTCCTAATTCGTTTCTCTTCGGCGTGTACATTCAACAGTAGAGACACACAAAGGAATGAAGAAAAGTCCAACAAACGAAACATCCCCAAAAGAATCTTCAATCCACTTTTCGTTTCGCATACTTTTCAGTATAAGTAGTAAGTAAGCTTTCAGCGAGAGGCGTTTTCATAGACAGTCTTATTACAGAAAAAGAAAAAAACAAAACAAAAAAACAACAACAGTAATAAAACACTGCTGAAAAGCGCAAACCACTTATCAAGCGATGTCACTCCCTTCCGTGTAAATACGTTTCTCACAGATAACAACGAGGACAAACTCAACACTAAAAACACGGCCGACAAAAATCAATCCATGCTTCCAGGTTTCTTTATCCGGTAAATCTCCAGCGCGAGTTTTTACTCCACTCTGTCACGTGACAAATCAGCCTCGACATGTCGCCGGAGCGTGTGTTTGTTGTGCCGCCAGTTCTAGGGTTTGTGCTGGAAGACCTCTGATCCGGCCTGTACACGGTAATTAACAGTGCAAGCGTGTGTACACTGAGCCAAGATTACTGGATTTGACGTTACCGTACATGGTCTTGTAAAAACGAGAAAGCGATTGTAAATATGTTGGAGGATTCATATATAGATGGATGGATATCTATAGATAGACAGACAGACAGAGATAGATAGATAGACAGATAGACAGACAGATAGATAAACAGATAGATAGATAGATAGATAGATAGATCGATAGATAGATATAGCTAGCTAGATAGATTGATAGACAGATGGACAGGTAGACAGATGGATAGGCAGACAGACAGATAGATGGATAGATAGACAAATAGATAAGATAGGTAGCTAGATAGATAGACATAGATAAATAAAAATAGATTAGATTAGATACATACATAGATAGATAGACAGACAGATAGATATATAGATAGATAGATAGGTAGGTAGGTAGGTAGATAGATACAACCAGTCCCTGGGTAACACATTCTTTTGATATCTGTTTTTATGTAGGGAGATTACAGACATTCCTAAGAGAGAGAGAGAGAGAGAGAGAGAGAGAGAGAGAGAGAGAGAGAGAGAGAGAGAGAGAGAGTAGATTTTTCTGTTAGAAATTACTTGACAAATAGGTCGTTCGTTTCTCTACGCTTACTATCATAATACATCTTGTCGTCAACCAGACCTGTGGTGTTAGTCAGAAGATTTAAGCAACATCCTTCATGACGCATCTGAGAAGTAGATGAAACTTGACTGCATGGTCCCAGTTTTTGCTAATGAGCCCATGGCATGCCCAACTCTGGGTATGAGCCCGTTAGAGTCGAAAAATCCCACAACGATTTTTGAAGGGACTGATGGGGGTACTGAACCCACAACCTTCCGATCTGTAGTCCGTTCACGCACATAATCTTTGGAATGCCCCTGACGGGATTTGAAAAATACCTGAATACAAATTTAAACATAATTGAGGACATTAAAACATATTCAAAAACAGGCCTAAACTGACCTAAAATTGTTTCCGCATATCTCAATTCCCTATAGCCAAAAATGCATTTCATACATGTACCCAATTATCAATCCTAAGAGAAAGTATGTAAGACTTCATCGAACACATATAGGTGAATGGACCAGGAAGGCAGAATATGATAGGAAGAAATGATAGAAAGCAAAGAGGAAGAAAGACACAAAGAGAGAGAGACAGAAAAGAGGAAATTTCCATCACAGAGTTTCCAGAAGGCGGGGCTACTATTTATACTGAAAGAAGCTCCCGGCATCCCCACGGGGGTCTCTATCTTTCCTTGAATGGACAAGGCATCACAAGAGGACGAAAACGACTAAGTGCGATTTCTTTACCAGCTATACGGTATTAAGACAATTGCACAGCCAAGGAACTGAATCAACAAGAGTATCACTTTCTCCCACTCGCAAACCCATTTATTCATAAACTCATTCCACACTTCACCAGGCAAGACAAGTTTATCTCCTCTAAGCGCAGGCACGGGCACAGGCACATTTCTAGTACTTTGATTTTCACTTTAAATTCACTACAGATACCAGACAAAATTCCAAGTTGATTTATTGTTTGGAGATATAGAAAATCAAGTGAAAAAAAATCGTGTGTGCTAAAATCACTGAGTGATCGCCTATAACCAAGTAATTAAAGAAAGAAAGAAAGAAAGAAAGAAAGGAGAGAAAGAAAGACAGAAAAAGAAAAACCAGCCGATAACTAAAATATGCAAAGAAAGAAAATCCTGAGGGAAAGCATACATACCAACTTAAAAAATATACTAAAGAAAAAAAAAAAAAAATGAAGAAAGACAAAGCTGAGTCAAAGCCTGAAAGGAAAGAAAACTCTGTGTAAAAGCTTACAAACTAAAGAAAAGAAAGAAAGAAAAAAATGCCTGAGAGAAATCCTACAATCTAACTACAGAAAACAAAACAAATAAACAAAACAGAGAAAATAAATGAAGACCTACAGACCTACAGAATAGCTAAGGAAAGATAGAAAACCCTAAATGGAAGTCTACAAATTAAACTAAAGAGAAAAAGAAAGAAATCTCTGCAAGAAACTCTACACACTTTGTTTCGTTTTTTCTACAGCCAACTCGGAAGACAGGGCAATGCTTCTTCGTCTTTACTCCTCGCTGTCTGATTCTCAACTGACTATATATACATTTCACAGTGAACAGCAATCAGTTATCATTTAAACGAATATCATGCCGTGCTGTTATCCGCACGCTGTTTACTGTCAACACACGTCACATCTCCCTTTCTTTAAGGAAACAAAATCAATTATTTTTCCTATCTTTCAGTCCATACGAAATAAATGTGTTTCCTACCTTTATCACAACATTAACTTAACAAACACTCATTCATTCTCTCACGCACAGGGCCCAATCATTCATTCACCTCATTTTATCTCGGATCATTATACTATCCATCATCATCATGTCCATATTTCGCAATGCTTTCAGTTTATCTGATTGTGGTAGAGTCTTCAGTTTCATTCATATTTCAGGAAATCTGGCCTTTTGCTTTGTCTTCCAGATCTTGTTTTGTAAGGAGAACTAACTGGTTCGGGTTGTCCTGTCCTTGTTTGTTTGATAACTTCATCTGGCTCCTTGATGCTGGTTGTCTCAGACATTTTGATGACTGGTGACTGATCAGATGAGTTCTCACGGACAGACGATGCTGGCGTCCTGACATCTGTTCCAGTTCCAGTTTTCTTGTTATCTTCCAGCATCTGTTTTGATGGAATGATGATTTGCTGTTGCTTGCCTGATGTCTTCCAGAAATCATCCTTCTCTGGACAAGTCGTTGAGGGTTGATTATCTGCTGAAGCTCCGTTTCTGTTGTGTCTCGTAGCTGACGACGATTCCTTCTGTACTGACGTCCGTCCTCTGTGCGAATGTTGTATGACCGGATGTTCACCTGTTGGTCTACTTTGGCGCTGATCCACTTTTTGGATCCTGGAGGTTGGAATTTCACAATCTGTCCCGGACTCAGTTCTGTCAGCTCTACTGCGCTTCTGTTGTAGTAGTGCGCTTGCTTCAGTTTCCTTTTCTCAAGTTCTTTCTTGGTTGGTACAACTGTAGGTTGGAGTAATGTCTTTGACGTCGGCACTTGTGTTCGTGTTCTTCTGCTGAACAGTCTCTGAGCAGGGGAACTGTTTACAGTCTCTGTCGGGATGTTTCTCAGCTCAAGTAAAGCGAGGAAGGGATCTTGATTGTTGTGTTCTGCTTTCTTCATGCACGTCTTTGCAGCCTTCACCGCGCTCTCTGCTTTTCCATTGGACTGAGGGTAGTGTGGTGAGCTTGTTACGTGTTCAAACCCATATGTTTTTCTGAACTTTCCAAATTGGTTTGATGTAAATTGAGTTCCACAGTCTGTTGTCAGGCGTTCTGGTATTCCGTGTCTTGCCAAGTGTCTCTTCAGACAGATGATGACCGATTCTCTTGTTTGTAACCGATCAATCTCAAAGAAATCAGAGTAGTGATCGACCGTGACCAGGTATTCATTGCCATTATGTTCGAAGATGTCATCATGAACCGCCACCACGCCTGGCAGTCCTGCCAGAGCGATGTCAATCCTCCTCTGGAATTCTTCTGGGGCTGGTGAAATTCCGAAGGGCATTCGTTTCCATCGGTATTTGCCAAAAGGCGTCTCAAATGTTGTCAGGTAGCTGCTGTCTTCGTCCAGTTCAACGTGCCAAAACCCGTTTTTCGCGTCCAGGTGTGTGAAGTATTTTGCATCTTTGAGGAGAGGCAGTACGTCATCAATGGTTGGCATGGGGTACTCGTTTCTCCTGAGGGCTTTGTTCAGTGGCTTAGGGTCGATGCACAGTCTGACTTTCCCATTGCTCTTTGTTGTTACGACCAAACTGCTTATCCACTCCGTTGGCATGTCTACTTTAGTGACCACGTCCAGTTGTTTCAACCTCTTCAGCTCGTCCTTCACTTTCTCTTGCACTGCTATCGGCCACTTTCTGCAAGGCATCTTCACTGGAGCAATACTGGGGTCTGTTTCTAGGTGTAATTTCCCTTCTAGTTTTCCTTCTCCTTCAAAGACATCGTTGTACTTTGTGAGCATATCTTTTGCATTTTCCTCCTCTTTCTGATTCGCCGCTATCGTTGCAATGTTCTCTTCATTGATCGTCAACAATTGCATGTGCTGTACAGCTTTCAGTCCCAGTACTGGCTTACTGTCCGTTTTGGTGATCGCGAAGTTGACTTTGTATTTCCTTCTGTTCTTGGGGTTTTTCACTCGCAGCACTATCTCCCCCACAGGCTTCATTTCTGTTCCGTTGAACATCACCAGCTTCTTCTTCCATCTCTTGCAGGTCAGACTTTCTTTCATCTCCTGTGACTTCTCTGTACAGGCTCTCAGACATCACGTTTGTTGTTGCACCTGTGTCAAGAAGAAATGTTACCGGCATCTCATTTATCAGCATTTTTGCTCGTATGTTTCTCTCCTTTTTTCTGGTTTTGTCTTCGATCCCGAGGATTTCGTTATTGCTTTCAGTGTCGGTCTCTTCTTCTTCGAAGTGCCGAACTCTTGTTTTCTTTTGATTTTTCTTGGGTGTTCTGCAGCATGAAGCAAAGTGATTATTTCCTCCACAAGCTTTGCATTTTCTACTAAATGCTGGACATTTCTCTTTTGCTCTTGGGTGCTTTCCACCACAATATCCGCATTTCTCTCTGTACTCTGGTTTTTTGCTATACTGCTTTGCTGTCTTCTTTTCTTTGAAAGCTTGGACTTCCTGCGTGTCCTGCGTTTTTCTCATCATTTGGACGGTTTGATGTTGACTTGATTCATGCGCTCTGCACATATCAATACATGCAGTCAATGTCAGCTGTCGCACTTCCAGTAATTTTGATCGCAGAGTCTCGTCATGTACAGCCAGTACGATTTGATCTCTCAACAGTCTGTCTTCCAGTGGACCATAGTTACAGGTCTTGATCAGTCTCCGCAGTTCTGCTACAAACTGTTCGATAGATTCTCCTGCTGCTTGATGTCTGCAGTTGAATCTGAATGCTTCGTAAGTTTCATTGGTTGAACCCACATAGTATTCTTCGAATTTCTGCAGAACAGTGTCAATGTCATTTCTTTCAGCTTCGTTAGCAAATGCCAATCCTTCATAGATGTCCATAGCATCCAGCCCGATGCAAGAAAGAAAAACTGCTGTTCTGTATGTTGAGTCTTCTTCTGTCTGTGTTGTCACAATTTCATAGCTGTCCCAAAGCCTCTTGAATTTCCTCCAGCTGCTCTGCAGGTTTCCTCCATTCACATCAAGTTTAGGAGGCAAGTGAATCTTGGCATGTCGTCGACTGGCTCTTCTCTCTTCTTGTTCATCTTCCATGATTGAACTTTAGTCTTCAATATTCTGGATTTTTGTTAGAGTTCGTAATCACGATTCTGACACCATGTTTCGTTCTTTCTACAGCCAACTCGGAAGACAGGGCAATGCTTCTTCGTCTTTACTCCTCGCTGTCTGATTCTCAACTGACTATATATACATTTCACAGTGAACAGCAATCAGTTATCATTTAAACGAATATCATGCCGTGCTGTTATCCGCACGCTGTTTACTGTCAACACACGTCACACACTTACTAAGAAAGGAAAGAGAGAACATCATGAATGGAAACCTACAGACTAACTTAAGGAAAGAAAGAAAGAAAATCCTGTATCCTGTATGAAAGCCTACAAACTGAAAACCCTGAATGAAAGCCTACAAACTGAAAACCCTGAATGAAAGCCTACAAACTGAAAACCCTGAATGAAAGCCTACAAACTAAAACCATGTATGAAAGCCTACAAACTAAAAACCCCAAACGAAAGCCTACAAACTAAAAACCCTGTATGAAAACCTAAAAACCTTGAATGAAAGCCTACAAACTAAAATCCCTGTAAGAAAGCCTACAAACTAAAAGCCCCGAACAAAAAGTCTACAAAGTCTAAACCCTGTATGAAAACCTACAAACTAAAAATCATGAGAGGAACCATGCAAACTAAAAATCCTGAAAGAAAGCCTACAAACTAAAAATCCTGAAAGAAAGCCTACAAACTAAAAATCCTGAAAGAAAGCCTACAAACTAAAAATCCTGAAAGAAAGCCTACAAACTAAAAATCCTGAAAGAAAGCCTACAAACTAAAAATCCTGAAAGAAAGCCTACAAACTAAAAATCCCGAGAAGAAGCCCACAAACTAAAAATCCTGAAAGAAAGCCTACAAACTAAAAATCCTGAATGAAAGCCTACAAACTAAAAATCCCGAGAAGAAGCCCACAAACTAAAAATCCTGAATGAAAGCCTACAAACTAAAAATCCTGAATGAAAGCC
>JAPXFY010000025.1:41763314-41785814 GCA_030674185.1 Monoplex corrugatus | reverse complement strand
TTGTTTAAAAGTCCAGCCGACTGCTGTGAGCCTTTTCAGGGCTGCAACCATTTCAAAACGTACACAATACCTCATTTAAAAAAACACCTGGAAAAGAAAATGAAGTACACATATCAGTACTTTCGCGCACATATTCTAAGGATATGCCCTTGGTGTTGACCATTCTGCTAAGTTTATTACTAGAGGGTTAAAAAAACCCGAACCTGAGTACAAATGCAAACATAACTAAGGAAACTAGAACATATATACATATATATATATATAAAGTGGCAAAAATAATCTAAAACTACCTCTGAACGTAACACTTTCTTAAAGCCAAAAATGCAGGCAATACATGTACCCAAATATCAGCCTGAGAGAAAGATTGTTAGATTATAGAACACACACAGGTGAATGGATCAACAAGTAGAACACGAAAGGAAAAAATGACAGAAAGCAAAGGAACAAGGCTGAAACAAAGAGAGTGACAGAAAAGACGAAATTTCCAGCACAGAATTTTCAGAAGATGGGGATACTCTTTATACTGAAAGAGCCCCCAGGATCCCCACAGGAAGAATCAGTCAATAACTTGGTTCATATGTCTGTTGGTCAGTCATTCAATCAATCATTGCTGCTTTTTTCATCAACATTTGGAAACTGACATGTGCATATACTGGACTCGTACCACGAGCATTTTTTTTTTCTATACGTGTAATTATGTTCACTTATGAAAGTGCATTTTGTTACCGAACTTTGCCAAGGACAATTCTTTTGCTGCCGAGGCATCTTTAACGTGTGATGAGTGTGTGCTGCGCCAAAACCCTCTTGTTTACCGTCTTCTCCGAAAAACTAGCATCCAGACCACCATGCAAGATCTGGTAGAACGGGATCTGGTGGAAAGAAAAATCCCCGTCGGATCCACGATTCGAACCCAGGATTCCTGTGTCCTACACTGGTGCTTTAACCACCGGGGCCACACAGTCTGTCCACACACTGACCTTTTGGTAACAGTGGGTCACCATTTTGGATGAGAAATCGATTACAAGTTGATCGATTTTACAAGAAATGCAGAAATGTAAAAGAAACTAGCAGTTCTTTTTTCATCTCCATTTATAGAAAGTATGTACAGAACGGCCAGACGACTTTCACCCTTTGACCCCTGCACCCTGTCCACCAGCATCCCATATTGTCAACCATGCTAGCAAAGCAAAAACTTTACCCTTTGATTCTTTCACCCTATCCACCAGGTGGACAGGGTGAGGGAATCGAAGGGTTAAGTTTTTGCAGTTGGCAGATAGGATGCGGGAGTCCTAATAAAAGAAAGAGGGACAGAAGACGACGAAGAAATGTACAGAAGACATAGAGGAGAAAGGATTATGGAGATATGAGGATAAAGAAGGAAGAAGATGAAGAAGGGAGAAATAAAAGAGAAAGGGAAAAAAGAACAAGTAGAAGAAAACGAAAACCAAAAGAAGGACATGAAAAAAAGGGGAGAAGGAGAAGGAGGAGAAAGAACAAAGAGGAGGCAGTGAAGGAGAACAAGACAAAGTAGACAAAAAGCGAACGAAAAGAAGGAGAAAGAGAAGGATCAGAAGAAGGAGAAGAGAAGAAAGAAAAAATCGCGAAGAAGAGAAAAAGAAAGAAAGAAGGGGAAGGATAAGAAGAAACAGGAAGAAGACAAAGAAGAAGAGAAAAGTAAAAAGAAGTGGAAGATGAAGAACAAGAACAGTAGCAACAATCACATAAACAATCTAAGCAAAAGCACAACACTACTGCCAAATACAGAAGCAACTGAAATTAGACGACAACAACAACAACAACAACAGCAACTCTACATAGATGCACCAGAAGAGAAAGCAAAACAACAGTGACAATAAAATATCACCATCATCATCATCATCATCATCATCATCATCATCAACAAAAACAACAACACTAGCAAAAGCCAACTATTAACACCATCATACAAGCAACAAACAACATCATACAAGCAACAAAACACCATCATACAAGCATCAAACAACATCATACAAGCAACAAGCACCAAAAGCAAATCTATACAAAAGAGAAACCAATAAAGCGCAAAATAAAATATAAAATAAATCGGAACAACCTGCAATTCAAGACTCTCTTGCATTCGTTTCTCTGTAGAGTGCTGCAACTCCTGGAAATCTCGTATTTTCTCCTGCAGGAGCACTATCTCCTGATTCTTCTCCTGAAAATTTGCAGAGCATTTTATTCGATTTTTTAATAGATTTTCTGTGGTTGCTTTTTGTTTTATTGAACACGGCAGGGTGGGGGGAGATTTTTCAGAATTTTAGAAAACTTCAGTATAAAAGTTTGTACTAAGTGTGTTACGAATCTTCAGAAACATGCTTTCTACAAAAGGATAACATCTTTGTGAAAATTCTCTTGCAAATCTGTAAGTGTATCACTGTAAGGATTATATTTTATAGTTTGAATGTATTCGGTTCATTTTCTTTCATTTTCTTTCACTTGGTTGGCGAGAAAATGTTACAATTTTCAAATTTTTAGTTTGGGCTGCTCTGCGAGTGTGGCAGAGGAGAAAGAGGCAAAGGTGTGTGTGTGTGTGTGTGTGTGTGTGTGTGTGTGTGTGTGTGTGTGTGTGTGTGTGTGTGTGTGTGTGCACGTGCGTGCGTGAGTGCGTGTGTACGTTTGTGTGTGCGTCCGCATGTGTAGGTGTGTGTATTCCCTCTGTCTATCTCAATGTTCTTGCTTTTGGTGCTTGTTGCTTGTATGATGTTGTTTTGTTGCTTGTATGATGTTGTTTTGTTGCTTGTATGATGGTGTTTTGTTGCTTGTATGATGGTGTTTTTAATGAGGATTTGTAGTAAATATCTCATATCTCGTGTTCAGTACAAGAGTTGGCTTGTTGGCTGCTATCAGTCTGGTGGTGCCAGTGAGAAGTCCCGTTTCGCTCCCTCAAGACCTTTTGTCAGCGCACAAGGTTTTGGGCTGGCTCAAGGAATTGTCAGATAACTGTTGGCATAATCAGATGGAGCGCATATGGAATTCTCCCAGTAACACGAATTTCTATGAACAAATTCCAGACTCCAATGTGTGTGTGTGTGTGTGTGTGTACAAGCGCGCGCGTGTATGTATTTGCCAACATGCACCCGTGTGTGTGTGTGTGTTTGTGTGTGTGTGTGTGTGTGTGTGGTGTGTGTGTGTGTGTGTGTGTGTGTGTGTGTGCACGTGCGTGCGTGTGTACGTTTGTGTGTGCGTCCGCATGTGTAGGTGTGTGTATTCCCTCTGTCTATCTCAATGTTCTTGTCTCTTTCTTTTTCCGTGGAAACTCCTGCAAATGTCATAGCTTCTACACCATAGGTGTTGCCTATAGTAAAAGTATAAAAAGTAACATGAATAATACATGTAAAGAAACAACCTAAAGAAACCACCTAAAGACACAAACTAAGATGCTGGGAAAATCTCTCTACCTTGCTCATTCGGATGGTCTTGAAAAAGCAATTCACATCACAGAAGCTGTCAAGCCATACATAAAAATATCACAGACCATAAACACGTAGGACGCATAACTACTCAAACGCCCGCAAGTTCCTCACGCACGGAACACGCAATTCATCGAAATGAAGTCAGCATATGCTAAGATGTCAATGCTAATACTCGAAAACCACTGAAAAATATAATCTAACTGAACATCTCTGGGATGTAAAACAACACACAAGCTGCAGACATCAATGCTAATAAAAAATCAAGCATGAATAAACTGAAGAAATTGTTGCAGGGGAAGCAAGCAGGACACTATGCCCCCCAAATATATAGGAACATTTGGGGGGGGGGGGGGGAGGGGGGGGAAAGGGGGAAACACGGCCAAACTTAAGATTCCTACGTTAAAAAAAGCTAACGACTCACTACAATGTACCTAGCATTCTCTGCTAATTTCTACATGCCCATTGAAAACAAATCAAAATTGACTTGGCTTGGAAACTGTCAGGGTATTCAAAAAAACACTATAAGATTTAAATGACACATATAGCTGCACCACAGACAAAACAAAACTGGCAGGAGAAAAAAAAAAAGTTCCGGAAAATGAGGTCACATTTTTTTTTGCTAGCATCTAAATGCAAATTAAAACGCTGACAAAATTTAATCCCATTTCTCTTCAAAAGAAGAAGAAATAATTTCCCAATTTTTCTTAAAACAAAACCAAACAAAAAAACATAAGCTGTATATACAAGGTTTAGAAATTTAAACACAAACAGCTACGACACTGGCTATGGAAACTCAAAATTTACGCAATGAACAACAATAGCAACAGATTCACGTTCATATTGCTTATAGCCCAGCCGACTACTAGAACCACACATCAGGGCTAACACCACGTGCAATAGCAACAATCACAAAAAGAAACAAACAAAAGATACAGACACACAAACCACACACACACACAGACACACAAACTCACCGAAATAAGATCAGCATTCTCTGCCAACATCTGAGCCATACGTTCGTCGTTCCTGTAGGAACTGTTCTTTCTCTCCTGTTCTATATCTCCCCTCAGTTCTTCCACAGCCCGCTGTTTGTCCAAGAACAACGATTCCCTTAGCTGGAGCATGGCAGTGTCCTGAACAACAACGAACCAACTATCATTGTTACGAAATCAAATATAAGTGTGACTGCCCACGTTCAAGCAAACAGGAACCAGGGAAAAAAAAAACACGAAAAAAGAATAAGATCTATTTAATACAACCAGACAAGACAGGCGCAAATTTTCGGCCAACTGGCCTTTGTCAAGCGTAAGATCACAAACACCAGATACAAAAATTAGGAGAAAAAGTAAAGGCCAGTTGGCCGAAAATTTGCGCCTGTCCTGTCTTGTTGTATTAAATACGCGTTCTTATTCTTCTTTCGTGTTTTTTTTCTCTCGTTCCCATCATTATTTCGAAAAAAGATAACTCAGATTTGCGGGACTAAGTAACTCAGTTGGTTGAGCGTCGGATTCACATGCTAATGGTTTTGGGTTCGAATCCCGGAGTGTGCTACGTTAAAACTGGCCTTCTTACTGTCCCATCTTAACAACATTGTTATTCCTGGTGGTGTCGGTATAGAATTAGATATGTTTCCCCTTCCGCCACTTCCCTGGAATAGTTATCCCCGTCGGCCATATCACCTGAGGTGGGTGCCAACATAAAAACTGAACCAAATCAATCAACCAATCAACCAATCAACTCAGACTCATTTAAAACGAGCATGAAGCCTAGTGGATACAAAGACAGATGCAAAATGCCGGAAACCAAGGTTCAAATCTCAATCAGACAGTTTTTTTCCTCTTCTACTGGACCTTGAGTGGTTGTCTGGGTTATTGTGATTGGTTTTTCTTTTTGTTTTTGTTTAAAGCCCAGCCGACTGCGTAGACCCATATCAGGGGTATAACCGTTTCTAAACACAATACTTAGAATAATAATAATAATTACAATATTTAGATAGCGCAAAATCTTGATAAAATCAAATCTAAGCGCTGAAACAGACACACACGCACGCACGCACGCACGCACGCACACACACGCACGCACACACACACACACACACACACACGCACACACACACACACACACACACACACACACACACACACACACACACACACACACACACACACACACACGCATGGCTACAAATGGGGAGAAAGAATAAAAGCAATAAAAGCAAGAATAAAAGCAATGGAAAACCACAGAGAGCACACCATACACAATTATATATTATAACAATGTGATTCCCCTCCGAGCGGAGACAGGCTGCAGGGGGGGGGGGGGGGGGTTGAGTGAGGTTAGGATTTTATGCGGAGGAGAAAAGGTGAGTTTTGAGAGCGGACTTGAAGGAGACAAAAGTAGGTTGCTGACGGACTGAGAGAGGAAGTTTGTTCCAGGAGAGTGGACCAGAAACAGAGAAGGCTCGTGGACCATAGGTATTGAGCTTAGTGCGTGGAAAGCGAAAAGTCAGAGGATCGGAGGTAGAGCGGAGGGTACGTGAGGGAACATAGATCTCAAGTAGGCTTGACAGGTAATCGGGGACTGCGTTACTGAGGCTTTTGTAGCACATGGTGTCTAGTTTGTACTGTATGCGCTTTGAAACAGGGAGCCAGTGAAGTTGTGCCAGGAGAGGAGATATGTGGTCAGCTTTTTTCTTTAATACAACATGAAAAAAAAAGAAGAGAAAATTAAGTACACATCAATGCACTCCCGCACATAATCTTAGGAGATGTCCCTGGTGTTGACCACTCCATCCAATTTATCATACAGGGGATGTAAAAAACACACCTGAATACAAATTTAAACATAAGTAATGACAATAAAACATACATAAAACGGAACAATGATAGGAAGAAATGACAGAAAGCAAAGGAAGAAGGCAGAAACAAAGAGAGTGACAGAAAAGAGGAAATTTCTAGCACAGAATTTCCAGAAGGTGGGGGGATACTGTTTATACTGACAGAGCCCCCGGCATCCCCACAGAGGGGCCTTGTAAAGGTGAGACCAAATATAAACAAGGAACCAAAAAGAGGTAAAACAGACCTTTTACTCAACAGAATAAACTGTCGAGTCTAAAATAATAAACGTACAACAAACAAACAAACAAACAAACCAAAACACAGAAATCTGAAAGTAAAGACAGACTGCTGATGGTTGGACGGCAACTGAGAAGACCTTGGTCGGGATAAGTCCAACGGATGAAGGGAAACAACCCTTCCTTCTCCCTCTCTTGGGGGTCGTGACAAATTATCTGCACTTGTCTTACTTGATAGTCGGTCCCTAGCAATCTCTCATCTCTCTATTTGAATTTCATAGGTAAATCAGAAAACACGCGTAGAGAAGAAAAAAAATCGAGACGTCCGTTACATAAGAGTTGATTCCCTTTAACTTTACACGTCATTAGTCACAAAACATCACACCTGCTCATCTCACAATTTCTTTGTTATCTTCTGACTCAGGTTCGGGTCTGGAATTTGACAGACAGGTTGGTCGTACAATTGCCTCAGTGAGTTTGACAAAGACAGGTTGGTCGTACAATTGCCTCAGTGAGTTTGACAAAGACAGGTTGGTCGTACAACTGCCTCAGTGAGTTTGACAAAGACAGGTTGGTTGTACAATTGCCTCAGTGAGTTTGACAAAGACAGGTTGGTCGTACAACTGCCTCAGTGAGTTTGACAAAGACAGGTTGGTTTTACAATTGCCTCAGTGAGTTTGACAAAGACAGGTTGGTCGTACAATTGCCTCAGTGAGTTTGACAAAGATACGTTGGTCGTACAATTGCCTCAGTGAGTTTGACAAAGACAGGTTGGTCGTACAATTGCCTCAGTGAGTTTGACAAAGACAGGTTGGTCGTACAACTGCCTCAGTGAGTTTGACAAAGACAGGTTGGTCGTACAATTGCCTCAGTCTTGTTTCAACGATCATTTCACGCATTCAGAGTCCATTCTAGGGTACTTTGTGCTCTGTTAAGAAACAGACCCAATCCAGTCTCGCGTACGTTTTGCTCTGTTAGGTAAGGAGCCCAATCATGTAGACATGAACGCCACACAAAACAGTTAGGTGCAACTAAATCCAGTGAAATCTAACAAAATCCGCAAATACTGTGTGTGTGTGTGACTACTGTGTGTAAACACTGAAAACCATAGTTACCGTTTCCCTGCGCAGCATCTGCAGTGTTTTGCGATGTTCTTCTGTCACTGCTGCACGTGCAGCCTGCTCCTGAGTGATCTGACTGGTCAAGGCCAAGATTTCCTCCCTGCAAAATAGTTTGTCATTTTCGTTATCATCTTCGTCATCGTCCTCGTCGTTGTAGTCATTATCATTGTCATCATACAGTCGTAGGATCAGGATCTTATGTCTCTAGCTCAATCCTACATCACACTTGTTATTGTTGTTTAAATTAAAGCCCAGCCGACTGCGTAGAGCCACATCAGGGCTGTAATCGTTTCAAAACATACACAATACTTCAACAGGAAAAAAAGAAAAGAAAATTAAGTACACATATCAATACATTCGCACACATGATCTAAGGAGATGCCCCTGGCGTTGACCACTCTATCCAATTTATCGCACATTGGATTTAAAAAGCAAACTTGAATGCAAATGTAAACATAAATAAGGACTTTAAAACATATATAAAAAATCGGACCTAAATTACCTATGAATGCTTTCGCGTATCTCACCTCCCTAGAGCCAAAAATGCACTTAACACATGTACCCAATTATCAATTCAACGAGAAGTACGTAAGCCTTTACCGAACACATACAGGTGAATGGACCAGCAAGGCAGAAAGTGATAGGAAGAGAAAAACAGAAGAGAGGAAATTTCTAGCACAGAATTTCCGGAAGGTGGGGATACTATTTATACTGAAAGAGCCCCCAGCATCCCCACGGGGAGGCCAACACCACACTATGAAGCTGGCTTGTTGGCTGACCACCTTAATGCTCTGATCATTCTGCTTGTCTAGGTGTTTGACTGGTCCCAGTCCCCTTCCCATCTGAAGACCTTGACAGCACATAGGGTCTTGCGCAGGCTCAAGGCGTCTACTTGACAAAACTGATAGATTTTGGGTGGAACGCATATGGAACTGTCCGAGTGTGACGAATCCCTCTTGAATAAACTCTAAACTCCGCGAGCACTCCTTGTTGGACAGCGTAAATCTGTGATGTATTATATACCCCTCCTGATTTGGAAGAGCAAGAGCAGTCTTAAAACGAAATGCGTGTGAAAATGGCACTGACACTGTCGGCGTTATCATCATCGTCGTCATAATTATCAGTCATCACCACCGTCACCCATCGTTATCATTTTGATGAGAGATCTCATTGTCAGCGCAATTATTTACTCCTTGTAAATTACTGTCAATGTCGTTTTCGTCATTATTTCGTCGTCGTCGTCTCAGTGCCGTTATCATCGTCATCGTCAACATTAACCCTCCTCTTCTTTCCTCAACACACATGCCCTCAATCATCCCGGGACGTTTAAAATATCCCATTTTCAATAGAAATTAAACATGAATATCGACCACAACAATAACAACAACATTGCAACACTAAAGGACAAAAATACAATATTTTGATAAAAAAAAATTCAATAGAAATCCCTACGCAGAACACAACCCTCCATTTCTCTACAGGAAAAAAAACAAACAAACAAAAAAATCCCAAAGACAACAAGCATCTTATGCAGGATATTATGAATTTACACGTGGATTTTGTATGGAATAAGATCATCATGATGGTTTGATTTGTAGATATCATTATGATTATGATTTCATTACGAGACATGAGGACATTCTGTGTTTTGTTGATGTATCCAAAAGTATGAATAATCAAATTAGTGAAAAAATAAACCCTACACAACTGAAAGTCAACAGCACAACCAGATCCGAACCAAGTGGAAAAGGACCCCCTCCACTCTCCTTCCAACACATGCACACAGTCTTCCGAACGACTCCGTCGCGTATCGAATACAGAAACTTCCTCACCTGAGCTGAAGATTGTTCTCGTCCTTGACCTTGTTGTCAGCCTGCAGGTTAGCCATCCTGACCTGTTGTTCCTGCAGTTCCCTGTTGAGAGTGTCCACCTCTCGCGACAACACATGGCGGTTCTCTTTACTCTCTTGTAGATTTTGATTTTTCAGGATGTTATACTCCTGGGACTGCTCCTGTGTACGTGTGTAATGTGGCACAGACGTTATAAGAATAACAACACACATTTTCTTAAGAATGGAAAGTTTATGAACAAAAAAGCCTCATCTTCGTTGGATAACAAACATTTTCTAATTCTTATGCAGCTTCATTTTTTAAGACACTCTATTTCTGTACAGCAAACAAAATGTCAGTTACACCCAAAATTCCTACTAAAACAAACCCAAAATTCCTACTGAAACAAAAACCCCAAAATTCCTACTGAAACAAAACCCCCAAAATTCCTACTGAAACAAAAACCCCAAAATTCCTACTGAAACAACCCCCCCAAAATTCCTACTGAAACAAAACTCCCAAAAATTCCTACTGAAACAAACCCCCCAAAATTCCTACTGAAACAAAAACCAAGCTCATTAATTCCATTTTCTCTCACACCTTGAGATACCAATGTTCGAGTTAAGACCCTGAGCAAACCCCTGGAGCACATAATTACTACCTGTGAAACACATTTCTTTGAGAAGAGCTGTCAACAAGACCAAACCTGACATGACCAGAAACACTACAATCAGAGAAATGCTGGAAACAACTATGGTCCTTCATCATATTCATCACAGGAAAATTATGCGGTTTGGCCATCTGACCAGAATGCTACCCCGTCCCTACCAGCTGGCTCAACAATATACAGAACATACAGCAACAACAAAAATTCACCTCTCTATCCCACGAAATGCAAACTCAAATTTGGGGTCAACACACACATACACACACATACACGTGCAAGCACGACAAACACATACACACACGCACGCACGCATGCACAAAACACACACGCAAGCACGCATACACAACACAAACCACCACATTATACCACAACACAAGTCAACACAACACATCCTAAACCAGCACTGATACACACAAATACACACACCGTGCACAATTACTACCACCACCACTACACCCAACCAAACACAATAGCATATACACCATCATATGATCTTTCTTATCTCTCTCCACCCTGCAGAGGATAGTCACTAATTCTATTACACACACACACACACACACACACACACACACACACACACACACACACACACACACACACAACACACACACACACACACACACACACACACACACACACACACACACACACACACACACACACACACACAACACAGTCCCGTAGGTCGTTTTCTTTGACTTAAACCGGATTGTTTTATACTTGTAACTCCCTCCTACCCATGTTTGTTTGCTTGTTAGGTTTTTCATTACTCCTTGACTGTTACAAAGTTTTCAATTCGATAACATAATCCTCTTCTCCCCATTCTACACCACCAGATAATAACAGTTGACTTGTCATACGCCAGCAGAGACACTTTCGTGCTCATTGCGCGCGCGCGCGACACACATACACACACACATACACACACACACACACACACACACACACACACACACACACACACACACACACACACACACACACACACACACACACACACACACACACACTTCCTCATTAAATCGTTTGATGTTATGGTTCAATGCCTAAATGGTCTCATAGATTCATCCACCCCATAGACAATTCTTAATCTATCTCATTTATTCACTTATTTGTCCATTCATTTTTTTATTATATGCATTTTTTTTTTCATCTGAAAGCACATATGTGAATTGACGTTAAAAAAAGGAACGAAAACACACACACACACACACACACACACACACACACACACACACACACACACACACACACACACACACACACACACACACACACACACACAAATAGCATATACACCCAAAATCCAACAACATACTATAATTATGATCAAACGGTTGCAAATTTAATCATGTCATATAATCACACGAGAGTTCATTCTTCTCTCTTTCCAAGAATGTACCTGTATAAGTTCATTCTTCTCTCTTTCCAAGAATATACCTGTATAAGTTCACTCTTCTCTCTTTCCAAGAATATACCTGTATAAGTTCACTCTTCTCTCTTTCCAAGAATATACCTGTATAAGTTCATTCTTCTCTCTTTCCAAGAATGTTCCTGTGTAAGTTCACTCTTCTCTCTTTCCAAGAACATACCTGTATGAGTTCATTCTTCTCTCTTTCCAAGAACATACCTGTATGAGTTCATTCTTCTCTCTTTCCAACAGTATACCTGTATGATTCGTTCTTCTCTCTTTCCAAGAATATACCTGTACGAGGTCATTCTTCTCTCTTTCCAAGAATATACCCGTATGAGCTTATTCTTCTCTCTTTCTCCAAGAATACACTTGCATGAGTTCATTCTTCTCTATCTTTCCAACAGTATACCTGTATCAGTTCATTCTTCTCTCTTTCCAAGAATATACCTACACGAGTTCATTATTCTCTCTTTCCAAGAACATACCTACACAAGTTCATTATTCTCTCTTTCCAATAATGTACGAGTTCATTCTTCTCGCTTTCCAATAATGTACGAGTTCATTCTTCTCTCTTTCCAATAATGTACGATTTCATTCTTCTCTCTTTCCAATAATGTACGATTTCACTCTTCTCTGTTTCCAAGAATATACCTGTATGAGTTCATTCTTCTCTCTTTCGAAGAAGATACCTGTACTAGTTCATTCTTCATTTCATTCTTCTCCTCTCTCCAAGAACATACCTGTATGAGTTCATTCTTCTCTCTCTCCATGGTGCGGAAGGCAGCCTCCAGTTTGGTCAACTGTTGCTGGGATGTGGTCCATCCGTTCTGGGCTTCTTCCAGACGGGCGGTCAAGGTCTCGACCTCCTGCGTGGACAGGGTCAAAGTTTAAGTTGCTTATGGCCCAGCCGATCAGTACGGCCGTATCAGGCTTAACATACACGTTTAAAACAATTACAAGACTAATTAAAAAGAGAACAGTTACAAAACAAGCACTAGATTATCCTTTCATTTCTGAATTACATTTAATTAACCCGTTAGCTCCCGCAGCCTGTCCACCAACATCCTGCATTATCAACCATGCTAGTAAAGCAAAAACGTAACCTTTTGACTCCCTCACCCTATCCACCAGCTTCCTGCAGGAAGCTGGTGGACAGGGTGAGGGAGTCAAAGGGTTAAGTTCTGGCAGGTGGTAGATAGGGTGAGGGAGTCAAAGGGTCAAGTTTTGGCAGTTGGTAGATAGGGTGAGGGAGTCAAAGGGTTAAGTTTTGGCAGTTGGTAGATAGGGTGAGGGAGTCAAAGGGTTAAGTTTTGCAGTTGGTAGATAGGATGCAGGAGTCAAAAGGTTAAAAAGGCCAACAGTCAGAAATCAAGTATGTTTATCCTTTCAATTCTAAATTATGTTTAAACACCTTTCCGACATGTATGATCGTATAACACGAAATCTACTGACCTCTTGGAAAAAACCTGGAAACTATATCTGGAGAAACATTTCTGAAGAGGTTCTCTTAAGGCCTCAGCTGTGTAGTGCTTATGTCTCACGTCGTACACGTTCAGTCTAACATTACATACGTACAGCAACAACAATAACAACCACCACCACCAGGAAAGGTTAAATCAGAAGGGTATACCATATAACAGCAACAACAACTGCCAGATATTTGCTGACAGATTCGGGTAGAGCGCATATGGAACTGTCTGAGTGTGACGACTCTCTCTTGAACGAACTTAAAACTGCACCAGCCCAATCAATCATTCTCTTTTGGACATGATACAAACTTCAAGTCCGACAAAATTTCTGACTGCATTTCGTTACTTGCGAATTTTTTTATTATACATGTAAACTTAATGAAAGTTTACCTATCTTTTCACTATATCAAAATTTCTGAAAACAACATCTGAAATTGAAAAATACACTGCTGCTATCAATTATGAGGCTGGTACGTTTTCAATACAAAAAGGCTTTTTTTTTTGTAAAGACTTGATGGAAACTTGAAATGTTTATAAAACAGAAAGAGAGAGAGAAAGAGAGAGAGAGAGAGAGAGAGAGAGAGAGAGAGAGAGAGAGAGAGAGAGAGAGAGAGAGAGAGAGAAGGAAAACAGGTGTATGCATAAATGCGTGTACCTTGGTGTGAGATCAGAAGGGGATCAAGATGTACTCTGGTTGGAAATATATAAAAGGCTTCATATTTTTGTAATGCAAGTTATCAACTTGTATGAGTCATTGTACAGTTTGATATTGCTGAGGGTGATCAGGGGAAGATTCTGTGAAACGATTGTCTTTAATACATGTGAGATATTTGTTATGTTTGTCTTCATGGATTGAAATAATGGAGTTTGCGTTCGTATGTCAATATGTTTTGTATATATACGTATGTACAAATGAATAAAAAAAAAATGTTTAAAAAAAAACTCCACGAGCAAATGTACACATTATGGGTACACAAAAGGGACACGATACCTCCGCCACCTCCTCCCTCTGCAGACGACCCTGTCTCTGTTCACGCAGCAGGTCGTCTTTGGCCATGTCCAGCTGTCTGGCCAGCTCGTCCCTCTCCAACTCCAGCACGTGCACACCGCGCTGACGTTGTTTTAGGGTCACGTTTTCCTCCTGTAGAGTCTTGGCCTGAACAAATGGTCGTTGGTTATTGATATACGTTGGGTTGGGTTGGGTTGGGTTGGGTTGGCATTTGGGTTGGGTTGGGTTGGGTTTGGGTTTGGGTTTGATGTTTTTGTGGGTGTTGTGGTGTTTGGTTTGGTTTGGTTGGATTGGGATGGGAATGGGATGGGTTGATTTGGTTTGGGTTGGGTTGGGTGGTTTGTGGTTGGTATGGTATGGTATGGTATGGTATGGTGTGTATGGTGTGGTATGGTGTGGTATGGTATGTGTGGTATGTATGGTATGGTGTGGTATGGTGTGGTATGGTATGGTGTGTATGGTGTGGTATGGTATGGTGTGGTATGGTATGTATGGTATGGGTGGTATGGTATGGTTGGTATGGTATGGTGTGGTGTGTGGTATGGTATGGTATGGTGTGGTGTTGGTATGGTATGGTGTATGGTATGGTGTGGTATGGTTTGGATGGTGTATGGTATGGCGTGTGTATGGTATGGTATGGTATGGTATGGTGTAGTATGGTAGGTATGGTATGGTATGGTATGGTATGGTATGGTATGGTATGTATGGTATGGTTATGGTATGGTTGGGTTGGGTTGGGTTAGGTTTGGTCGGGTTGGGTTGGGTTGGTTGGGTCGGGTTAGTTTAGTTTGGTTTGCTTTGCTTTGGTCTGGTCTATTTTCGTTTTGTTCTATTCCACTTTTTTTTTCTTTGCTCCGAGCAATAGAAGTTTTGTCATGGTTTGGGGAAAAATGTAGGCGGAAAAAAGCGACCAACCAACCAATTACTAAAATAAGAAAAAAAACTAGCCGACCAACCCACTGAACGACCAAATAACCAATTGTGTTTATAATGAAAATGTCCAAGACAAGGACTCTTACAGAAGCAACAAAACAACACAGAAGAAACAAATCTATAACTAAGGCAACCAAACCAGCAAATAATAAACCAACACACACACACACGCACAACCCGAAAAAAAAAGAACAAATTGCATACTCAAGGAGTCTTGAAATATAACTTGCTGGCAGATTTGGGTGGAGTACAACTTGCTGGCAGATTTGAGTGGGGTGCGTACAACATGCTGGCAGATTTGGGTGGGGTGCGCACAACTTGCTGGCAGATTTGGTTGGGGGTGCATATAACTTGCTGGCAGATTTGGGTGGGGTGCGTACAACTTGCTGGCAGATTTGAGCGGGTGCGTACAACTTGCTGGCAGTTTGGATGGGGGTGCATATAACTTGCTGGCAGATTTGGGTGGGGTGCATATAACTTGCTGGCAGATTTGAGTGGGGTGCGTACAACATGCTGGCAAATTTGAGTGGGGTGCATATAACTTGCTGGCAGATTTGGTTGGGGGTGCATACAACTTGCTGGCAGATTTGGGTGGGGTGCGTTCAACTTGCTGGCAGATTTGAGTGGGGTGCATATAACTTGCTGGCAGATTTGGGTCGGTGCATATAACTTGCTGGCAGATTTGGGTGGGGTGCGTACAACTTCCTGGCAGGTTTGGGTGGAGTGTGTACAACTTGCTGGCAGATTTGAGTGGGGTGTGTACAACTTGCTGGCAGATTTGGGTGGGGTGTGTACAACTTGCTGGCAGATTTGGGTGGGGTGTGAACAACTTGCTGGCAGATTTGGGTGGGGTGTGAACAACTTGCTGGCAGATTTGGGTGGGGTGCGTACAACTTGCTAGCAGATTTGAGTGGGGTGTGAACAACTTGCTGGCAGATTTGAGTGGGGTGTGAACAACTTGCTGGCAGATTTGGGTGGGGTGCGTACAACTTGCTAGCAGATTTGAGTGGGGTGCATATAACTTGCTGGCAGATTTGAGTGGGGTGCATATAACTTGCTGGCAGATTTGAGTGGGGTGTACAACTTGCTGGCAGATTTGGGTGGGGTGCGTACAACTTGCTAGCAGATTTGAGTGGGGTGCGCACAACTTGCTAGCAGATTTGAGTGGGGTGCATATAACTTGCTGGCAGATTTGGGTCGTGTGTATTTGCAACTTGCCAGTGGACTGAAATCCTCTTGAACAAACTTCAAACTTGTTTGTCATAGGTCATAGCTCTATGGCATTATTCTCAACTGTTATCTTACTCGTCGTCATTATCCTCATTGTCATCATAATCGTCGTTATTTTTCTCAATTGTCGTCATTATATTCATCCTCTTCATTGGTCATCGTAATTGTCGTCACTATCTTCAGTTGTCGTCATAATCGGCATTATCCTTATGATCACCATCGTCTCATTTTCCTCAATTGTCATTACAGTCGTCATTTTCCTCATTTGTGATCATGATCGGCAATATCTTCATTCATCATTATAATCGTCATTATCCTGTCAGTATATTCGTCATTATCCTCAACTGTCATGATAACCGTCATTATCCTGATTGTCAACATAATCGTCATTATAATGTCATCATAACCGTCATTATCCTGATTGTCAAAATAATCGTCATTATCCTGATTGTCAACATAATCGTCATTATAATGTCATCATAACCGTCATTATCCTGATTGTCATCATAACCGTCATTATCCTGATTGTCAACATAATCGTCATTATAATGTCATCATAACCGTCATTATCCTGATTGTCAACATAATCGTCATTATAATGTCATCATAACCGTCATTATCCTGATTGTCAACATAATCGTCATTATAATGTCATCATAACCGTCATTATCCTGATTGTCAACATAATCGTCATTATAATGTCATCATAACCGTCATTATCCTGATTGTCAACATAATCGTCATAATAATGTCATCATAACCGTCATTATCCTGATTGTCATAATAATCGTCATAATAATGTCATCATAACCGTCCTTATCCTTACTGTCAACATAATCGTCATTATAATGTCATCATAACCGTCCTTATCCTGATTGTCATCATAACCGTCCTTATCCTGATTGTCATCATAATCGTCATTATAATGTCATCATAACCGTCCTTGTCCTTACTTTCATCACAATCGTCACTATCCTGTCATCATAATCGTTATTATCCTAAATTTCATCACAATCGTCACTATCCTGTCATCATAATCGTTATTATCCTAAATTTCATCACAATCGGCATTATCCTGTCATCATAATCGTCATTATCCTAAATTTCATTACAATCGGCATTATCCTGTCATCATAATCGTTATTATCCTAAATTTCATTACAATCGTCACTATCCTGTCATCATAATCGTTATTATCCTAAATTTCATTACAATCGTCACTATCCTGTCATCATAATCGTCATTATCCTAAATTTCATTACAATCGGCATTATCCTGTCATCATAATCGTTATTATCCTAAATTTCATTACAATCGTCACTATCCTGTCAACATAATCGTTATTATCCTAAATTTCATTACAATCGTCACTATCCTGTCATCATAATCGTTATTATCCTAAATTTCATTACAATCGTCACTATCCTGTCATCATAATCGTTATTATCCTAAATTTCATTACAATCGTCACTATCCTGTCATCATAATCGTTATTATCCTAAATTTCATTACAATCGTCACTATCCTGTCATCATAATCGTTATTATCCTAAATTTCATTACAATCGGCATTATCCTGTCATCATAATCGTCACTGCCCTCACTGGCATCATAATCATCCTCGTTGTCATCATATCGCTTATTATTCTTGTAATCATCGTTATCTTCATTTATCACCAAAATCCTCGTCATCCTCATTTGTCACCATAATTATCGTCATTATCCTCATTTGTCACCATAATTGTCGTCATTATCCTCATGTGTAATCATAATTGTCGTCATTGTCCTCATTTGTCACCATAATTATCGTCATTATCCTCATTTGTCACCATAATTATCGTCATTATCCTCAGTTGTCACCAGAATTGTCGTCATTATCCTCATGTGTAATCATAATTGTCCTCATTTGTCACCATAATTATCGTCATTATCCTCATTTGTCACCATAATTATCGTCATTATCCTCATGTGTAACCATAATTGTCGTCATTATCCTCATGTGTAACCATAATTATCGTCATTGTCCTCATTTGTCACCATAATTATCGTCATTATCCTCATTTGTCACCATAATTGTCGTCATTGTCCTCATTTGTCACCATAATTGTCGTCATTGTCCTCATTTGTCACCATAATTATCGTCATTGCCCTCATTTGTCACCATAATTGTCGTCATTGTCCTCATTTGTCACCATAATCGTCGACATCATTCTCAGTTATCATAATCGTCGTCATTGTCCTCATTTGTCACCATAATCGTCGACATCATTCTCAGTTATCATAATCGTCGTCATTGTCCTCATTTGTCACCATAATCGTCGACATCATTCTCAGTTATCATAATCGTCGTCATTGTCCTCATTTGTCACCATAATCGTTGACATCATTCTCAGTTATCATAATCGTCGTCATTGTCCTCATTTGTCACCATAATCGTTGACATCATTCTCAGTTATCATAATCGTCGTCATTGTCCTCATTTGTCACCATAATCGTTGACATCATTCTCAGTTATCATAATCGTCGTCATTGTCCTCATTTGTCACCATAATCGTTGACATCATTCTCAGTTATCATAATCGTCGTCATTGTCCTCATTTGTCACCATAATCGTTGACATCATTCTCAGTTATCATAATCGTCGTCATTGTCCTCATTTGTCACCATAATCGTTGACATCATTCTCAGTTATCATAATTGTCGTCATTGTCCTCATTTGTCACCATAATCGTTGACATCATTCTCAGTTATCATAATCGTCGTCATTGTCCTCATTTGTCACCATAATCGTCGACATCATTCTCAGTCATCATAATCGTCGTCATTGTCCTCATTTGTCACCATAATCGTCGTCATTGTCCTCATTTGTCACCATAATCGTCGACATCATTTTCAGTTATCATAATCGTCGTCATTGTCCTCATTTGTCACCATAATCGTCGTCATTGTCCTCATTTGTCACCATAATCGTCGACATCATTCTCAGTCATCATAATCGTCGTCATTGTCTTCATTTGTCACCATAATTGTCGTCATTGTCCTCATTTGTCACCATAATCGTCGACATCATTCTCAGTTATCATAATCGTCGTCATTGTCCTCATTTGTCACCATAATCGTCGTCATTGTCCTCATTTGTCACCATAATCGTTGACATCATTCTCAGTTATCATAATCGTCGTCATTGTCCTCATTTGTCACCATAATTGTCGACATCATTCTCAGTTATCATAATCGTCGTCACGCTCACCACTGTCATCACAGTCGAAATCACGATCATCAATTTCTCACCTCATCCTTTGAGATGGCCAGGGCTCCCATACCCCTCAGCTCACTACGCTTGGAGGCCATCTCACTGTCATAGCCGTGCAGCATGTCCCGCTTACGTTCCAAGTCCTCTGACAGCCGCTGTAAGTCCTTGGTGGCCGTCGTCCGCTTGAAGTCTATCAACATCAGGTCTGATCTGTAAGCAGAGAAAAGGTGGGTGCTTATTGCTTTGTGTGTTTCGTTTTTGTTTTGTTTTGTTTTGGATTGGATTGGATTGGATTGGTTTGGATCGGACTGGTTTGGTTTTGTTTGGTTTTGTTTAATTTGATTTGGTTAGTTTGGTTTGGTTTGGGCTTTCTTTTTTGTTGTTGTTTCCTTGTTTGTTTGTTGATGGGAGCGAAATATCGACTTGGTTGAAGAGGATGTCTCTTAAATCTGAAAGGGTCCTGGGAAGTGCTCCTCCAGGGAAAAAAACTGTCCAGGACCAAAAGTGGGTCCACATGATAAATAGATATCCACTAGGTTTTAAAGCACTGTACACTGTACAGATAACAATTTTTGTTTTTGAACAGTTTTGGAGCGGGGTGGGGAGGAGGTGGAAGGCGGCAGCAGCCCTGGAAACGCCCCATAATCCGTGCCTGCTTGTTCAAGTATGGTTACCTGTTCGGCAGGTGTTTTGTTGTTGTTGTTGTTGTTGTTTTGTTTGTTTGTTTGTTTGTTTTTCTGGGGGGAGGGGTTTGCTACCACATTTTTGTCATGCTTGTGTTTAAAGACTTCAGAACGGAACACAATTTGATCGTCCTGGACGCGCTGGTCATTTCACTTAATTCAACACTTCCACGTTAAAGGAGGAAAAAAAAAAAAGAAGGGGAAACAACACTCTCAAACGAAAAAAGACAAATTACCAGACCTATGCTAAACAAATATTTTCTAAGAAGGCAGACTGACACACAACGCTGCTGTCCGGATAGTTAGCAATGATCTCGGTGTTTACATAAAAAAATGTAAACTTTGTTTCGTTGTCGTACTTCTTGTATACTGCCGGCCGTCCTCTTTCCCGTTTGCAACAAAACTGTGCACGCCATTAAACAGTTCTCATAACCTCCCTTTATTTTCAGATCTGCTGAGATTTCAGTCAGACTGTGAAACAGTCCTCCCATAACACACACACACAACCACACATCACAAAACCAGATAACAACAAACTCGGCACATAAAGTCTAGATCTGTAGAGCACCCCCACCTGGCTTCTTCAGCTCGCTCCCTCATTTGTCTGGCGTCTTTCTCCGCCTCCTTCAGCTGGAGTCTGGTGGTGAACAAGGCTCCCCTCAGTGTCTTCAGCTCCTGACCCAAGATCTGCAAGTGTTCACATAACGATGATAACGACGATGATGACGACGACGACGCTGGTGATGATGCTGATGGATGATGATGATGATCGATAATGGATGATGATGACGACCGTGACTACAACTAACCATGATGACGATGATGATGATGGTGGTGGTGGTGGATGGCGATGACAGTGGATGATGATGATGATGATGATGACGACAACGATGATGACACACGAAGACAGCAACCGCGGTAACCGACTACAGTCCGTATTTTACCGATTCAAAACACTGAATGCCGACTGTGATTTAACCTGTCCTTACACAAAACCGAAAAAAAATTCATTGTACCGGTTGCTTCATTGACCTTTTTTCTCCCGGCCTAGTCCCATGTGTCCGCATAATGACATGAATCAGTCAACCAGTTTCCGGTAGTCTACCAGTTTGTTCCCCTCCTTCTCCCTATTAGCGCGGCTAGTGCCCATCCCATCCCCAGCCTCCCTCCTTCCCGTAGGCCTAGTCCCCTTTCCTCTCGCAGTAATCTGAAACGGCATCTGGTCGGTCTCGCCCAACCTTTCTTTCAGGGCCTGGGACTGCTGCGCTGTTATAGGAAGGGCAATTAAAATTGACAGAACAAGCCTACTGATTTTTTTTGGGTCTGTACCGGTTGCATTTTTGACATGTTATAATTGCCGTAGCTAGTACCGGCTGGGAAAAAATCTAGCGCGATCGCTGCAAAGATGATGAAAACGATGAAAGATGCTGATGATAGTAGATGATGATGGTGATGCTGCTGCTGATAAATGATAAACATGATAGAGATAATGAACGAATGAACGAATAAATGAATGAATGAATGAATGAATGAATGAATGATAGTAATAGACAATGAGAGTGGTGATTTTGCTACTGTTGCTGACGATGATGAACAAGGATGATGAATGATGCCGACGACGATAATAATAATAATGATGGATGATAATGATGATGAAAATAAGAGAGACTGCTACTTCATTATGCTCATAGCGAATAACGATGCGAATAATGATATTCATAATAATTTGAATCTAACACGAACAATGATAGGCATAATGATTTGAACCTAACATGGGGCTTAAACACAGACTCATGGCTTATGCTATGATCATTTTGGATTTTCTGATTCACTTAACATCTGTGGTGTTGGTGCCAATGGAATTTACTCCAAGCGCGGAGACGCCATAAAACCGAAGCTACATCCAAATGACTGTCAGCGTACAAGCAAATCCGAATCAGAAACGCATAATCAAAAATGTGGACACCTTTCTACTGTATGCCACAAGACACGCGCAAAAACTACAGCCAAATGCACGCGCATGCGCTGCGTGCGTGAGCGCACACGCACGCGCGCGTGCACACGCACACATACACACACACACTTCAAAGAAATTAGATCATCAGTCTCATGCAGACACGTACCCTACAATCAAATGATGCAGTCTCAGCTAATTCCGTTTGGAAACTGTACAGATAATTTAAATCGATGCACTGATTGACCAATCAGACGACAGTGTGAAGGAAGGAGGGAGGGAGGGAACGAGGGGATGGACAGAGAGTGAAGGAGAGAGAGAGAGACAGAGACAGAGACAGAGAGACACAGAGAGACTGAGGCAGACACACAGACACACAGACAGACAGACAGACACACACACACACACACACAC
>JAPXFY010000025.1:41755814-41760814 GCA_030674185.1 Monoplex corrugatus | reverse complement strand
ACACACACACACACACACACACACCTTCATAAACATTCAGCGTTACGACAAATAATAACAAGAAAAGCACACGTGTATCTCTTCCTACCTCCGAACTACACACTTAACCCTTTGACTCCCTCCCTCTATCCACTAGCATCCAGCATCGTCATCAATGACTAGCAAAGCAAAAAACTATTCCTTTGACTCCCTCACCCTACTAGGTAGGGTGAGGGAGTATAAGGTTAAGTTTTAGCAGTTGGTGGACAGGGTGAGGGAGTATAAGGTTAAGTTTTAGCAGTTGGTGGACAGGGTGAGGGAGTATAAGGTTAAATTTTAGCAGTTGGTGGACAGGGTGAGGGAGTATAAGGTTAAGTTTTAGCAGTTGGTGGACAGGGTGAGGGAGTATAAGGTTAAGTTTTAGCAGTTGGTGGACAGGGTGAGGGAGTATAAGGTTAACTTTTAGCAGTTGGTGGACAGGGTGAGGGAGTAAAAGGTTAACTTTTAGCAGTTGGTGGACAGGGTGAGGGAGTATAAGGTTAACTTTTAGCAGTTGGTGGACAGGGTGCGGGAGTAAAAGGTTAAGTTTTAGCAGTTGGTGGACAGGGTGAGGGAGTATAAGATTAACTTTTAGCAGTTGGTGGACAGGGTGAGGGAGTATAAGGTTAAGTTTTAGCAGTTGGTGGACAGGGTGAGGGAGTAAAAGGTTAAGTTTTAGCAGTTGGTGGACAGGGTGAGGGAGTATAAGGTTAAGTTTTAGCAGTTGGTGGACAGGGTGAGGGAGTAAAAGGTTAAGTTTTAGCAGTTGGTGGACAGGGTGAGGGAGTAAAAGGTTAAGTTTTAGCAGTTGGTGGACAGGGTGCGGGAGTAAAAGGTTAAGTTTTAGCAGTTGGTGGACAGGGTGAGGGTGTAAAAGGTTAACTTTTAGCAGTTGGTGGACTGGGTGCGGGAGTAAAAGGTTAACTTTTAGCAGTTGGTGGACTGGGTACGGGAGTAAAAGGTTAACTTTTAGCAGTTGGTGGACTGGATGCGGGAGTAAAAGGTTAACTTTTAGCAGTTGGTGGACAGGGTGAGGGTGTAAAAGGTTAACTTTTAGCAGTTGGTGGACAGGGTAAGGGTGTAAAAGGTTAACTTTTAGCAGTTGGTGGACAGGGTGGGGAGTAAAAGGTTAACTTTTAGCAGTTGGTGGACAGGGTGAGGGTGTAAAAGGTTAACTTTTAGCAGTTGGTGGACAGGGTGAGGGAGTAAAAGGTTAACTTTTAGCAGTTGGTGGACAGGGTGAGGGAGTAAAAGGTTAAGCTTTAGCAGTTGGTGGACAGGGTGAGGGAGTATAAGGTTAAGTTTTAGCAGTTGGTGGACAGGGTGAGGGTGTAAAAGGTTAAGTTTTAGCAGTTGGTGGACAGGGTGAGGGTGTAAAAGGTTAAGTTATTAGCAGTTGGTGGACAGGTGTGAGGGAGTATAAGGTTAAGTTTTAGCAGTTGGTGGACAGGGTGAGGGAGTATAAGGTTAACTTTTAGCAGTTGGTGGACAGGGTGAGGGAGTAAAAGGTTAACTTTTAGCAGTTGGTGGACAGGGTGAGGGAGTAAAGGTTAACTTTTAGCAGTTGGTGGACAGGGTGAGGGAGTAAAAGGTTAACTTTTAGCAGTTGGTGGACAGGGTGAGGGAGTATAAGGTTAACTTTTAGCAGTTGGTGGACAGGGTGAGGGAGTATAAGGTTAAGTTTTAGCAGTTGGTGGACTGGGTGAGGGAGTAAAAGGTTAAGTTAGTTAGCAGTTGGTGGACAGGGTGAGGGTGTAAAAGGTTAACTTTTAGCAGTTGGTGGACTGGGTGCGGGAGTAAAAGGTTAAGTTTTAGCAGTTGGTGGACTGGATGCGGGAGTAAAAGGTTAACTTTTAGCAGTTGGTGGACAGGGTGAGGTGTAAAAGGTTAACTTTTAGCAGTTGGTGGACAGGGAAAGGGTGTAAAAGGTTAACTTTTAGCAGTTGGTGGACAGGGTGTGGGAGTAAAAGGTTAACTTTTAGCAGTTGGTGGACAGGGTAGGGTGTAAAAGGTTAACTTTTAGCAGTTGGTGGACAGGGTGAGGGAGTAAAAGGTTAACTTTTAGCAGTTGGTGGACAGGGTGAGGGAGTATAAGGTTAAGTTTTAGCAGTTGGTGGACAGGGTGAGGGTGTAAAAGGTTAAGTTTTAGCAGTTGGTGGACAGGGTGAGGGTGTAAAAGGTTAAGTTTTAGCAGTTGGTGGACAGGGTGAGGGAGTATAAGGTTAAGTTTTAGCAGTTGGTGGACAGGGTGAGGGAGTATAAGGTTAAGTTTTAGCAGTTGGTGGACGGGTGAGGGAGATATAAGGTTAAGTTTTAGCAGTTGGTGGACAGGGTGAGGGTGTAAAAGGTTAAGTTTTAGCAGTTGGTGGACAGGGTGAGGGTGTAAAAGGTTAACTTTTAGCAGTTGGTGGACAGGGTGAGGGTGTAAAAGGTTAACTTTTAGCAGTTGGTGGACAGGGTGAGGGTGTAAAAGGTTAAGTTTTAGCAGTTGGTGGACTGGGTGAGGGTGTAAAAGGTTAAGTTTTAGCAGTTGGTGGACAGGGTGAGGGAGTAAAAGGTTAAGTTTAGCAGTTGGTGGACAGGGTGAGGGTGTAAAAGGTTAAGTTTTAGCAGTTGGTGGACAGGGTGAGGGTGTAAAATGTTAAGTTTTAGCAGTTGGTGGACAGGGTGAGGGAGTATAAGGTTAACTTTTAGCAGTTGGTGGACAGGGTGAGGGAGTAAAAGGTTAAGTTTTAGCAGTTGGTGGACAGGGTGAGGGTGTAAAAGGTTAAGTTTTAGCAGTTGGTGGACAGGGTGAGGGAGTATAAGGTTAAGTTTTAGCAGTTGGTGGACAGGGTGAGGGTGTAAAATGTTAAGTTTTAGCAGTTGGTGAACAGGGTGAGGGAGTAAAAGGTTAACTTTTAGCAGTTGGTGGACAGGGTGAGGGTGTAAAATGTTAAGTTTTAGCAGTTGGTGGACAGGGTGAGGGAGTATAAGGTTAACTTTTAGCAGTTGGTGGACAGGGTGAGGGAGTAAAAGGTTAACTTGTAGCAGTTGGTGGACAGGGTAAGGGTGTAAAATGTTAAGTTTTAGCAGTTGGTGGACAGGGTGAGGGTGTAAAAGGTTAACTTTTAGCAGTTGGTGGACAGGGTGAGGGAGTAAAAGGTTAAGTTTTAGCAGTTGGTGGACAGGGTGAGGGAGTAAAAGGTTAAGTTTTAGCAGTTGGTGGACAGGGTGAGGGAGTAAAAGGTTAAGTTTTAGCATTGGTGGACAGGGTGCGGGAGTAAAAGAAAAAAAAACTTTTCCCACTCCACCTCATACTACTTAGCTTCTCTCTCTCTCCTCTCTCTCTCTCTCTCTCCTCTCTCTCTCTCTCTCTCTCTCTCTCTCTCTCTCTCTCTCTCTCTCTGTCTGTCTGTCTGTCTGTCTGTCTCTCTCTCTCTCTCAAGATGACAACAGGCAAGTAGATAATACAATAACGAATGAACGAATAAATGAACAAACAAATAAACAAACAAATTAATAGATATAGATAGACAGATAGATAGATAAATATATAGATAGAGATAGACAAATTAGATAGATATAGATAGAAAGACAGACAGACAGTCAGACAGATAGATAGATAGATAGATAGATAGATAGATAGATAGACAGATAGATAGATAGGTAGATAAGATAGATAGACAGACAGATAGATAGACAGACAGATAGATGATAGACAGACAGATAGATAGATAGACAGACAGATAGATAGACAGACAGACAGACAGATAGATAGATAGATAGATAGATAGATAGATAGATAGATAGATAGATAGATAGATACAGACAGACAGACAGAAAGACAGACAGACAGACAAACACCAACCTGCAATCGAGCAGGCGTAGGAGCACGCGTGGCACGCGGAGGCAGCGAAGATATCATGCCCAGCCCGCGTGTGGGGGATACGGAACGACATCTGCGCTCTCTCTCCATCTCTCGCTGGATCTTGGCCGACTCTCTCTCTATTTCTTCACTGGCGGAGTCCACAACGCCACTGTCTGATTTCCTGTTGCTGTTGTTGTTGGTGGTGGTGGTGATGTTGGTGTTGGTGCTGGTAAAGGTGGTGATGGTGGATGGGGTGGTTGTCGTGATGGTGGTGGCTGGGGCGTCAGAAGTGGTCAGTGTTTGGGGCTGTTGTCGCTCCGCTGACCTGAAATTTAAAAGAAAATTGTTAGAATGAAGCATAGAAAAAAGTAGGTGAAAAACAGAGGTAAATGTTTTCTCCTAATAAAGGTCAAACCTGAGGTGTTTTTTTTTCTTTCAGGAAAATATGTAGCAGAAGTCCAGGGCACACCCTGGCCCTGGTATAGGGACAACGCCCCTAACGGGGGGGGGGGGGGTTCCAGGGTCAGAGGGACATCCCCCTTCATTCTCCTGTACTGACCTGATGTCACTCTTCATGTCACCCCTTTATTCTCCTGTACTGACCTGATGTCACTCTTCATGTCACCCCCTTCATTCTCCTGTACTGACCTGATGTCACTCTTCATGTCACCCCTTCATTTTCCTGTACTGACCTGATGTCACTCTTCATGTCACCCCTTCATTCTCCTGTACTGACCTGATGTCACTCTTCATGTCACCCCTTCATTCTCCTGTACTGACCTGATGTCACTCTTCATGTCACCCCTTCATTCTCCTGTACTGACCTGATGTCACTCTACATGTCACCCCTTCATTCTCCTGTATTGACCTATGTCACACTTCATGTCACCCCTTCATTCTCCTATATTGACCTATGTCACTCTACATGTGACCCCTTCATTCTCCTGTATTGACCTATGTCACACTTCATGTCACCCCTTCATTCACCTGTATTGACCTATGTCACTCTACATGTGACCCCTTCATTCTCCTGTATTGACCTGATGTCACTCTTCATGTCACCCCTTCATTCTCCTGTATTGACCTATGTCACTCTACATGTGACCCCTTCATTCTCCTGTATTGACCTGAT
>JAPXFY010000025.1:41748314-41750814 GCA_030674185.1 Monoplex corrugatus | reverse complement strand
ATACCAACACACAGTCACACAACAACCGGTCTACATACCAACAAACAGTCACACAACAACCGGTCTACACACCAACACACAGTCATACAACAACCGGTCTACATACCAACACACAGTCACACAACAACCGGTCTACATACCAACACACAGTCACACAACAACCGGTCTACACACCAACACACACAGAACAACCGGTCTACACACCAACACACACAGAACAACCGGTCTACACACCAACACACAGTCACACAACAACCGGTCAACACATCAACACACAGTCACACAACAACCGGTCTACACACCAACACACAGTCACACAACAACCGGTCAACATACCAACACACAGTCACACAACAAACGGTCTACATACCAACACACAGTCACACAACAACCGGTCTACATACCAACACACAGTCACACAACAACCGGTCAACACACCAACACACAGTCACACAACAACCGGTCAACATACCAACACACAGTAAACCACAACAACCGGTCTACATACCAACACACAGTCACAGAAACAAAAGCCAAAAGTATCTCGTCACTGATTCTTGTGTAGGCTCACTCCTACAAGTATACTAGCGCTACTCTCAAAACCAGTTAATGCTGAATGGTTTATTTTTCAGTGCAGCACAGAGAACTCCAGATGTCAGACAAGCTGACCATGTACATTGCACTATGTTGGTCAACTGTCTGCTTCTTTGGTGGGCGTACATACTGGGTGTTTTCGGGTTTCCATAAGCCAGGCAAACGAGACTGTCCTGATGGATGCAGACACAAGAAGATCATTCATTAGGAAGATTAGGAAAAGACAAGCAACATTTATAGGACATTTCATGAGGAAAGGGGAATTAGAGCACTTGGTCACAACAGGAAAGGTGGAGGGAAAGAGAGCACCAGGCAGACTCAGGTAAAAAATATTGGACGGACTTGCAGGGTGGCAGAGGACGGAGAGAGTGGAAGATGTACTTGCGGCAGCAAGGGACAGATACATATAGAGGGCCATGATCGCCAACGCCATGCGGCAGGGCACTTGATGATGATGATGATGATGATGATGATGATGACAAGCCAGGCACTGACATGATTTTAAAGATCTTTAACGTGCATATTTGATACCATGCGTGCGTGTAGGTAATGTCAGGTCTGCACACACCATGACCTGAAAGATCGGGAAAAAATCCCCACCCTTTACCTACCACGCCAAGTTGTGTACATGGATTGAACCCAGGACCGTGCGACTGGAAGGCGACAATTTACCCACTTGACTACCGCACCCGTAAATTCACCAGAAGACGTTGTGTTCACCCAAAATTAAAGTCCATTCAATACTCCTTTATCAATTCACACATGGAAACGAAAATATGCACACAATGGACACGTACGTACTACACACTCACCACTCTCAAATCTACTTGAACACAAACACAAATCTCTCATCAGACAATGATAAGAGAAGCTAAATAAACGTAGGCAAAAAAAAAAAAAGAAAAAAAAAAGAGCTACGGTTAACAGCAAGAACACACAGAAATAAACGGTGTGTGCACGTGTAAACACCTGTAACATATAGCTGCAGCATTCAGGTCTAAACCATGTTGAGGTTAAACCAAAAAATATACAAATGTGCAACACAGACATAAGCATCAAGAAATCTGATCAAGAATGTTTCTTTTCTTACAGATTAATGATTTTCCGTATGTCCGTAATATCCACTTCAACACAGACACCGTCTCTGCTCCAAAGCACGCAGTTTGTTGTTGTTGTTGTTGTTTTGTTCTGTTTTGTTTTTCCCCCGATTCTCATTAGCTCTGGTTTCAGTTTTTGAAAACCAAGAGTTTGGACAGGCGGGTCAACATCAGTAGATTCAGTGAAACTATTTCATTAAAGGAAGCATGAGTCTCATCATCATGTGCCCTGCCGCATGGCGTTGGCGATCATGGCCCTCCATACGAATCTATCTTTTGTCGCTGCAAGTACATCTGCAACCCTCTCCGTCTTCATCCACTCCGCAAGTCCGTCCAATATTTTCTCCCTGGGTCTACCTGGTGCTCTTTTTTCTTCCAGCTTTCCTGTTGTGACTAGATGCTCCAATTTCTTTTGCTTCATAAAATGTCCTATAAATGTTAAACACGAGTCTAAGATGTTCAAACTCCAAAAGAGGTGGGATGGAGGACGTGGAATACTATTACCCTTGAAAACAGAATACGAACACCTGATTATTATAACAAAAGAAACATCGTAGTATTTCCAAACTTTCACAAGTGATTTTAAGCAATGCGGTTTACCTCTGTCAAATAGTGCAGATTACAGTCAGTATTTAAGCCCTGGCATTGCTTACTACATTCAGCAGATGTCACCAAACGATGCAGACTCCTGTGGATTGTGCGTGGCTTTGCTCACTGAAGCGGAACAGAAGATCAGGCGTCCCAAAGAGAGAAAGTGCTGGAGCGAGACCGAGATTTGTTTCGATAGTGTTAATGAGCACAGAGAGAGA
>JAPXFY010000025.1:41740814-41745814 GCA_030674185.1 Monoplex corrugatus | reverse complement strand
GAGACATAGGAAAAGGGAGAGACTATTGAAAGAGAGAGTGGGGAGGGAGGGATACACAGAACAAGAGAGAGGGAAGGAGGGAGAGAGAGAGAGAGAGAGAAAGAGAGAGAGATAGACAAAGAGAGAGAGAGAGAGAAAACAGAGACAGAGACAGAGAGACCCCATCTAGTTCATACTACTTACAGCTCTACCGATCACTACAGCCTAGGGCTTATCCCAAAACAGCAACAGTTAGCTATTCTAGTATCACGACTTTTTGTAACGTGTGCTGTACGAAATCGTCCATTTCACGAAAACAAAAACAAACAAACCACACACACACACACACACACACACACACACACACACACACACACACACACACACACACACACACACACACACACACACACACACACACACACACACACACACACACACACACACACACACAAACAAACGAAATCGTCCATTTCACGAAAACAAACCACACGAACACACACGAGAACACACACGAGAACACACACACACACACACACACACACACACACACACACACACACACACACACACACACACACACACACACACACACACAACACACACACACAAACAAACAAAAAAACAAACAACAAAACCCTGAAGAACGACAGCACGTTATTTAAGCGTCATATTTGGGGGTATACCTGTGGCGTTTCTTGTATGAAACCACTCGTCTTGCATCACTGCAGACGTTATCCGATGAACAAGAGTTGAAAAAGAATACAAATCTTCCACCCCATTCCACACACACGACTATAAGTTGGGAAAGCACACCCCTACAGACACATACACAGACCGACAAATACATACACACACAGACCGACTGACAGACAGACAGACAGACAGACAGACAGACACACACCACACAGTCAGACAGACAGACAGACACACTCACACAGAGACAGACAGACACACAGACAGACACAGACAAACACACATACAAACACACGAACACAGACACAAGTGTTGGCAAAAAGAAAATATCTCCTGACACAAAGTAGTACATTGTTGCAAAACCTCACGCACAGAGAGAGAGAGAGAGAGAGAGAGAGAGAGAGAGAGAGAGAGAGAGAGAGAGAGAGAGAGAGAAGAGAGAGAGAGAGAGACAGACACAGACAGAGACAGAGGGAGGGGAGAGAGAGAGGGAGGAGTGAGAGGAAGAGGAGGGAGAGAGACACAGACAGAGACAGAGGGAGGGGGAGAGAGAGGGGGAGTGAGAGGAAGAGGGAGGGAGAGAAGACACAGACAGACAGACAGACAGAGTATTCTTGTTTTCCTCCCCCAACCCCTAACTAAATCGGTCCTAGCCAAGATCCTAAGCATGGCAGAAAGATCATAATTAGTGTTTGTTAACGAACACAGGCTATTTTTGGGGGGGCAAACAAGTCGTCGTTCTAGGTGACCCGATTCTGACAGATGGAGAAACGACTCTACCAGTGTCCCCATGCCAAATCAGTCCCAGGACAATGTTGTTGCCCTATCTTATTTGAAATCAGGTTGCCACTGCCACACCGGAGAGAAGAAACACAATGCAAAACTGATGTTTAAAAGTAAAACTGATGTTTAAAGTAAAACTGAGTTTAAAAGTACAGACTTAGAGGAAATATGTCTGCCATATCTAGCCCTGGTTTCCGATAAGTGTGTGTTTATAGCTCTCTCTCTCTCTCTCTCTCTCTCTCTCTCTCTCTTTATTATTAAATTTTATATATATATCTGTGTGTGTGTGTGTGTGTGTGTGTGTGTGTGTGTGTGTGGTGTGCTGTATGACTCACCCGTATATGCTTACATACATATGTATATATTTCTATAATGTTAAAGACAGCCGCTTTTTCAGCACACAGACGCTTTGTTGAAGAGGTGGATGTCCTGCACATATTCTGAATTTGCTTGATACAAATGATCATAGTTTGCGAACCTTGTCTTATCATCTTGTTAAAAATGAATAAAATGAACTTTGCGTGGTGGGTGGGGGTGGGGGGGAGGTGGAAGCTGTTGTAGCCGAGCTAATCAGGAAGGCCATAACTAACCCCCCCCCCCCCCCCCCCAAAAAAAAAATCATTCAATTTATCTTTCAGTTAATCAGTCATTGTGGACTTCCAGCCACACGTACACTGTCCTTCTGTGCAGTCGTCGTTCATCGTGTTCGTCGCTAATCTTTTCTATTTTAAAAAACAACAACTTTCTGATGTAGTTTTCTCGGTTATGTGTATATGTACGTTGGTTCGCCCACACTGTGCAGGCAGCATACTGCTGTGATGAGACGTTGTACAAGGTTCTCAGGTTCATATTGCTTACAGCCCAGCCGACAGCTAGAGCCATGTCAGGGCTAACACCACGTTAAAATGACACCCAGGTAAACATAACAAGACAGAATCATATCAGGTGAAATCTATTTATCTCTTGTAAAAACTGGGAAAGGAAGTCATTATAATAATTCTTATTACTACAATTATAATTATTCTTATTATTCATATCCATATTCATTTTTGTCACAGCGGATTTACCACGTGAAATTCGGGCTGCCCACCCTTTTGGAGCACGTCGCCGCAGTGTAGCGCCACTCATTTTTTTTATTAAGACCAGAAAATACAGGACTAGTTGGCCTTCAAGGGGAGGTACTTGGGAGATTAATCTATCTCTCCAATGTTGTTATATTGGGGTAGTGGGCAAAAGCTCTGCTCTTCACGATTTTCAACTGCTGTGGGATCTTTAGCGTACGCAGACCAGAAGGCACACAGGTCCGACTCGTTTTTTTTTGTCTTCTTCCTAAGAACAAGACGTTCAGTTCGATTTTCCGGTCACACTCAGGAGAAAAGTCGAGGCCCCAGCGGGAAATGAACCCTGAAACCTCGAGTATTAGTTATTGGCAGGCGAACGTCTGCACCATTCTACCACCTCCTCAATTATTATTATCATTATCGTTTTAATATTAATTATTATTTTTATAATTATAGTTATTACTATCATCATCACCACCACCATCCATCATCACCACACCACCATCATCCATCATCATCATCATCATCATCATCATCATCATCATCATTTAACAACTGCCATTTATTTCTCAATTTTGTCATAAGATTTTGCGATGAGTGGGTGCTTTTGCATTAAATGTGTGTAAAAGAAGGCCTTACAGACATGCACCAATTTTGTTTTCAACAACTGAACTTTTTAATCGTAAACGGAGTGGGTGTGAAGCAGGGGAAACGAAAGAAAAAAATCAGTGAGATCACTCGTAGCCAGATACTACACTAACAGCTGCAAATAATCACTATGATTCAACTGTCACATCGGTAGTAATGGTATTAGTAGCAGCAGCAGCCGCAGTAGCAATACCGGCAAGAACACCATCGTCACCACCACCACCACAACACCATCAGCAGAAGCAAGAAGCTGTATCAAAAGCCCGCTTATACAAACAAACAAACAAACAACAAACAACAACAAACAAACATACATTCGAGCTAACTGGCCACTTAACGACATAGATGATGATGATGGTGATGATGATGATGATGATTTATTGATTTTTTTTTAATTTCATTTATTTACCTTATTTATTTGTTTGTTTTTTATTTGCTTATTTATTTATTGATCATTTTGATTTCATTTGTATCTTCTCCATAAAATGGCAACAATGGCGTCAGCGCGTCTGGAACGTTATCCGGGAAACATAGCCGACGTGAGCACATATCTGACCCATCACAAACTCGCGCACGTGAGCGCGTGGCCATGTGTAAGACTATTATTGATCCGTCGTCGTCACACGATCTATTTTCGGTCTTCGCCAGTTTCAGCAGGCATGATAAGCATGTGTCATTTTTGCTCTCACTTTCTCATGACAACCGGTGTTAAAAAGATTCAGATAGCCTGTGGCACACCCTCTTGCTGTCAATCTAGGCCATGTCGAAACAAAAATTTTGAAATACATTTTCGTAAAAATTAACAGGGTGAAAAAGCCAGTTCTAATTTCATGTTAACTCTTTGCCCCCCCTCCCCCTAATCCACCAACTGTTAAAAATAACCCTTTGACTTCCTCACTCTAGCTACCAGTTTTCTACAGGAAACTGGTGAACAGGGTGAGGGAGTCAAAGGGTTCACTTTTTGCTTTGGTAGTATGGCTGGCAGCGCAGGATGCTGATGGACAGGGTGCGGGACTCAAAGGGCTAATAACCTTCTAATATCACATCCTGCCACTTGATTCTGATGCATCATTTCACCCTGATTCTTATAAGTCCACCGGCAATTAACATTGGTTTAACATCCAATATCTGAAGTGATTTCGTTAAGCTGCGGTGTGCTGCTTCTACTGGGACGTTTGCTGAACTACACTGAATATTGTGGGTCTGCTGCCGTTGAGAGTTCCATGGACAGCAAAGAAAACAAACGAGACAATCTTGAAGGAGGCAGAAACAAGATCATTAATAACGAAGATTAGGAAAAGACAAGCAACACGTATAAGACATGAGGAAAGGAGAATTAGAACACCTGGTCGCAACAGGAAAGCTGGAGGGAAAGAGAAGGTAAACCCAGGGAGAAAATATTGGACGGACTTGCAGAGTGGCTGAGGACATAGAGGGTGGAGATGTACTTGCAGCGACAAGGGATAGATTCGTATAGAGGGCCATGGTCGCCAACACCATGCGGCAGGGCACATGGTGGTGGTGGTGGTGGTGGTGGTGGTGGTGGTGGTGGTGGTGATGGTGGTGATGATGATGATGATGATGCAGTATTCATGGCTCAGAATATTGAAGGATGACAGGAGTGACCTTACCATGCATCAACTTTTTACACACAAAAAAACTCCCAAGAATCATGGGAATCTTCTGGTCCACCACCATCTCTACAGGCAGCTGCTTGTCCAGTGCAGTCAGAAGAGTGTGGGTATGATGACCTTCAAAAAACGATGGAGATGAACTGGGCACATCATCCAAAGACAGCAAGATAACGTCACCCGGACTGTCCTTCCCTGGATA
>JAPXFY010000025.1:41713314-41735814 GCA_030674185.1 Monoplex corrugatus | reverse complement strand
GGTTTTTTAACATAAGACATCAAGTCTGACATGATCACATGAAGTTTCACAGCAGATGGAATGTAACAACCAACCAGCAAGACACTTTCATGAAATGTAAGCTTTAACACAGACATTCCAGTCATTGTTACTGTTATTGTTGTTTAAAGCTCAGCCGACTGCGTAGAGCCATATCAAGGCATAACAGTTTCACAACATATACAATATTTCAACAGGAAAAAAGGAAAAGAAAATTAAGTACACAGGGGGTAAGAAAAAACATACCTGAATACAAATTTAAACACAACGAAGAACACTAAGACCATACATAAAAACGAGCCTAAATTACCTTAAATTACTTCCGCTTATCTCATTTCCCTAGAGCCAAAAATGCACTTAAATACATGTAACCAATTATCAATCCAAAGAGAAAATGTAGGAAGAAATGACAGAAAGCAAAGGAGGAAGAAACAAAGACAGTGATAGAACAGAGAAACTTTCTAACACAGAATTTCCAGAAGGTGGGGATACTATTTATACCGAAAGAGCCCCGGAATCCCCATGCGGGGGAACATACCAGTCAAATGTAATGTGGATATACAAGTCAGAATGAAGACTTTTTTTCTGTCTGCTTCACTGTACGACATGCAGACTGTTCGTGTCTTGTAAACGTGTCTACATTTTCTGTTTGTAGTTCTTTCGTCTGTTTTTGTGTAAGAGACCCACAAGTTGAACCGGTTGTGTTCTTGTGAAAACTATTCCAAATCCCAAAGCTGAATACATTTCTTTTGATTCCCATGGGTATACCAGTCAGATTTCTCAAGGATATATCAGTCAAATTTAATATGAAGTTCCCAACTACATGCATTTAAAAGAACAGAACGTAAAACTGACCACTGGATACACGACCGTGTTAAATGGGTTTAGAAGTCGGTCCCATAACAAAGGGCAGAACGAGTGGGAATGAATCCGTTTAATTTTACGGGGCCGAATTTCAATAGGAAATTTGTTTCAGACGATTCGTCGCACTTGGGCAGTTCCACATGTGCTCTGTCAAAACATACCAGAAATCATCCGGCAGATTAACCTTGACGAAGTCTTCAACAGGGAAAGGAGGAGAAGACAAGACCGACCAATGACTAAAACTGACATCATCACCGTGTTGGGCTGTGATCATACCATATTGGAACAATCTTCCCCTATCGCTCCGGACCACATCTACTCTTTCCGCATTTAAGTCAGGTTGAAAACTCACCTCTTTCCACGTCAATGAATTTCTGAGGCCTTTTTCGCCGTTTTTTACTGCTATTTTTCCATTGTTCATATTTCAGCATGTATGGACATTTATGCCTATTTTTGACTTAATTGATTGTTTTACAATGTTCATCTTTGAGTGCGATCCTGCGTGTGATTGGTGAGTGAGCGCGCTTTGATTTGATTTACCAAGATTTAGCGCGATATAAATATTGTAATTATTATTATTATATTCTATACTGTAGATGGGATAATGACCACATCCGTTTATCATGACGCTGACTACTCAACCGTTTCTTACTGTTTTCTGACTGATATTATATATATATGCGTGTGTGTGTGTGTGTGTGTGTGTGTGTGTGTGTGTGTGTGTGTGTGTGTTTGTGTGTGTGTAGATAGATAGACAGATAGATAGAGAGATAGATAGATAGATAGACAGACAGACAGACAAATAGACATACATACATGCATGCATACCTACATACATATATTACATACACATTACATACACACATACATACATACACACATATACATAATACATACATTCATTACACTTACACACACACACACACACACACACACACACACACACACACACACACACACACACACACACACACACACTACGAAATAACCTTCTTGACTTCATGGTTATACTAATCACATGCAATCATTTCACAAACATGAAAGTATTAACGTTTCGGAGTATGCAAAACTTGCAGCATGATGGAAGTTTAATGAACTGTCAAATTCAATATATTTACGTCAGCAAGTATAACGGGACTAGACTGAATAAATGGCGCCTTGTACATTCGTATATAATTACGACACAAAAGCCTCACAGGCATTTCTATCAAACTCTAACAGACACAGACCTTTCACTGATCAACGTTTTTTTTTGTTTGTTTGTATGTTTGTTTGTTTTTGTTTTTTGTTCTGGTTACAGAGAGTAGTCAATCACAGTAATAAATCCCATACCAATCGCAAATCACAGAAACATAACACTGAGGTTTCAAGGTTTATGGCAACGATTAATATGAATCCGCAAAATCCCAAGCATTGCTTTTGCCAAGATTTATACAGTAAAATGCCTAGTGAACTGTAAGTCAAATAATTCTAACAATCTCTTTATTTCAAAATAAACAAAATAGGTAAAAGTAGTAACATTTCTTCTGACCTATTTTCGAGGCAGGTTTTTTGCTTCAGTGTGATCTTCATACTAGTCGAGCCCACCACCACCCACCCCACCCTCAAAAATGGTCAAAGTTTACTGTCAAGTAAACGAGAAAAATCTTTTCACAAAGCTTGAAGACACAATTTTTCTAAATTCTTAATTAACCTGACATCTGACCAGATTCAATGAAATTTGCGGGATTAAATTTGAGCACCACGGCAAGGTTTTGTTTTTCAAATTTACTTAAAAATTAAGCCTCAAACAGCATATACGCCTTTTAGTAAATATTTTCACAATTTGGACCACCCTACCCTAAACACTGGACCATCATGAACAAGCCCTAAGCATTTGCGACTACTTACTGAGAGAGATCTATGAAATAAAACATGGCTAAAATCGATCGTTAGATAGCACACAAAAAAACAACCTTTGTTGGCACATTTTCATAGCAAAATAGAACACTACTGCATACAGAACGGTGCATATATGACATTACTCAACACACACTCCATGTGTACACAGATATGTATCGTATATTAATAAACATATATCACGTAACACACGCACGCACGCACGTACGTGTGTGTGTGTGTGTGTGTGTGTGTGTGCGTGCGTGCGTGCGTGCGTGTGTGTGTGTGTGTGTGTGTGTGTGTGTGTGTGCGTGAGTGCGTGCGTGCGTGTGTGTGTGTGTGTGTGTTTTAGAGTTTAAAAAATGAGAAAAACACACGCAAACACTTTCAAAAACAGGATTATGGAGACATTTGTGACAAAAATCAAAGCCATTTCGATGCCACTATCGTCTTCTTAGCGCGGCTGGGCAGGCCGACATGTTATCGTAGTGGTATGAAACTGTTCAGCTATTGTGCGCATTAGAATACTTCTTCTGAATGTGGTGCGTTCAAATTTTGCAGTCCAGGATACGAGGATTTTGTGTGAAGCTGCTCGAGGGGGCCTCATCGCACTCGGACAGTTCCATATGTGCTCCACCCAAGTCTGCCAGCTATTATCTGGCAAGACTCCCTCAGCCTGTGAAATACCCTATGCGCTGGCACTCCTCAGCCTGTGAAATACCCTATGCGCTGGCACTCCCTCAGCCTGTGAAATAGCCCTATGCGCTGGCACTCCCTCAGCCTGTGAAATGCCCTATGCGCTGGCACTCCCTCAGCCTGTGAAATACCCTATGCGCTGGCACTCCCTCAGCCTGTGAAATGCCCTATGCGCTGGCACTCCCTCAGCCTGTGAAATACCCTTATAGCGCTGGCACTCCCTCAGCCTGTGAAATACCCTATACGCTGGCACTCCCTCAGCCTGTGAAATAGCCCTATACGCTGGCACTCCCTCAGCCTGTGAAATACCTCTATGCGCTGGCACTCCCTCAGCCTGTGAAATACCTTATGCGCTGGCACTCCCTCAGCCTGTGAAATGCCCTATACGCTGGCAATGTCCTACGAGAAAGGGAAGGAGGCTTATGGCGGGGGACCACTACACTAGCGGGAACACTACCTATGGCGCTTAGAGCACAAACACTAGTTCATGTGCCTGGAACCAATGGATCCCAGACTTTGAATCCAGGCTGGTCAGAATCTCAGCCTTTCCACTCTGGCACTCCCTCAGCCTGTGAAATGCCCTATGCGCTGGCACTCCCCTCAGCCTGTGAAATACCCTATGCGCTGGCAATGTCTTGAAACGGGAGAAAAAAGGGGGAGGGGATGGCGAGAGGGGACCAATAAAACACTAAGCTGACACACTACCAAAGTAGTGGAAGCATTAAGATGGGCAGCAAACAAGGTAGTTTTCAATGCTGCGGGCTGGAACTCAACTGGAGATCCCAGATCTTTGGAATCCAAGGCTCTGTTACAAGAATCTAGCAGCCCCCTTTCACAGCACTTCTCTGTTGTTGTTGTTGTTATCATCATCATCATCATCATCATCATCATCATCATCATCATCATCAGTAGTAGTAGTATCATCATATCCTCTCATCATCATTCATCATCATCATCATCATAGTAGTAGTAGTAGAGTATCATCATCATCCTCTCATCATGTCATCATCATCATCATCATTAGTAGTAGTATAGTAGTATCATCATCATCCTCTCATCATCATCATCATCATCATCATCATTTTAGATGATATCATCATCATTCATCATCATCATGATTATATCATATCAGTAAATTATCATTATGAACCAGTCCCAAACTGTCAACTGGGAGACATTGGATGTAACAGTAACAAACTAAAAGGCCGCAGAGGAACAAATCATCACAGTAACAGCAACTGTCTTTTTAAACATCTCAACGTCTCGTAATCAATTATTACATAAATTTTTTTTTAAATCAAAGTGACCGACAGCAATCAAACCAATAGGACACAAAATAGAACCAAAACGCTTATTTGATATTCACCAAATTTGGTATAGGTCCATCCATGCATATGAATAACAGCCTGCGCACTCGAAATCAATCAACCCTTTGACTCCCGCACCCTGTCCACCAGCATCCTGCATCATCTACCATGCAAGCAAAGCAAAATCCTAACCCTTTGTTTCCCTCACCCTTTCCACAAGCTTCCCACAGGAAGCTGTTGGAAAGGGTGAGAGAGTCAAAGGGTTAAGTTTTTGCAGTTGGTGGATAGGGTGCCGGAATCAAAGGGTTAACTAAACGTTATGCTAAATACGCGTTACATTAAATAAGCGTTTTTTACGTCCATCTTGTTCTTGTTGTACTATGTATATGCGTTCCGATTCCACTTTTGTACGTTTTTGGTTCTTATCAAACAAAGTCCCAATGTCTCTTTCACAGTAATCTGCACCTTAAGGTCTGTGTTGGACTGTTAACAAAAATACGCGTACTCATGTAAGACGACGAAGAACAATTCAATACGACTCAGTAATGATTAGTTATATTTCATACTGACATGGCTGCAATAGTTTCCAAAGAAGTAATTCATACAGGCACGTTTTAACAATATGATGTTTTTGGTGAAAACAATTTAATCGATTTGTTACATGATAGGCAAACCATCACAAAACTGTTATCTTCATACAGATCCGCATATCGTGGGCGCGCCGCGCGCACGCACGCACACCACATGGAATGCGTACTCTGACCTATCTACTTTTATATCTTAAAAGGTCGTAGCACTTTTGACACTCCACCCCCCCTCCGTCCCCCCCTCCCCTCCACCCCCCTTCCCCACACACAATCATGACAATATAGTAGCAAAAGAAAAACTGAGGGAAATATGGACAGCAGAATGCCTCACTTAAGAGGAGAAATTCCCCCTCAAGCACATATGTCGTCCCTAAACTCCTAATAGACAGATTAAAGCGAAGATGTGGTTGGCAACAAATCACTCTATGGTCCTGGCAACTAGCCCCCACCCTACCCCACCCCCCAAGTGATACGAGATTGCCTCAGACATCGGGTGATGCACAAGCTACAGTCATCGTTCGAAAAGGGGCACTATCCATCAGATTTTTATGTTGTTGCCTTCATCATCATCGTCGTCATCGTCAACATCGTCGTCGTATCATCATCATCATCATTTTATCATCATCATCATCATCGTCGTCGTCGTCTATCATCATCGTCATCAATCATCATCATCATCATCATCATCATCATCATCATCATCATCATCATCATCATCATCATCATCACATCATCATCATCATCACTGTTGCTGTTAAAGCCTAGCCGACAGCACAGACTCCCATATCAGGGCTGTAACAATTTCCAAACACACACACAACACCTCGTTCACCCAACATCAAGGAAAAACAACCTGGGAAATAAAATAAAGTAGCCTACGTGTATCAATGCATTCACACATATAATATAAGGATATGCCCCTGGTGTTGACTGTTCCAAACAACATATCTCCACAGGTTTTAAGAAAACAGACCTGGATACAAACGTATAACTATAACGAAGAACGCTATAACTATATATCTAAAAACTGGTCTAAATTATGACAAATTGCTTCTGCACATCACAGTTCCTCAGAGCCAATAACAAGTCGATACACGTACTCAATTAACCATCCTAATAGAAAGTATGTGAGACTTCACACAACACATACAGGCGAATGGACCAGCAAAACACAAAATGACAGGAACAGACAACAGAAACGCAAAAGGAGCCAGGCCGAAACAAAGAAGGAGACAGAAAAGAAGAAATTTCTAGCACGGGCTTTGCAGAAGGTGGGTGGGGATACCATTTATACTGAAACAGCCCCTGGCATCCTTAATGGGGGGGGGGGGGGGGGGGGAACCTGCCCGATTTTGTCGTATCAACAGGTAGTGATGACCAGGTAAGCGGCTGGTGGTTGTAAAGTAGCCAGCAACATCAGGAACTTGCCATCCGATCGGGATGACTTCGGCCACTGGTGCAGACGATACTGGCCTCAGATTCACGTGTGCTATCGCGCGTTCGAACCACGGGATGCGCTATATTACAACAGGCGTTCTTGCTCATCATCATCATCATTATCATTCATCATGTGCCCTGCCACATGGCGTTGGCGATCATGGCCCTCCATACGAATCTATCCCTTGTCGTTGCAAGTACATCTCCCACCCTCTCTGTCCTCAGCCAGCCTGCGTTCTTTCTGCCCAACCTAAACTAATAGTTCTTTGGTTGTTGTCGGTATAGTAAGCAAGTCCGTCTCCTTCTCCCATTCCTCGGAGGGTTCCTCGGCTTTCATCTGTCGGGTGCGACATAAACGACCAAACTCCAATCAATCTGTGATCTGGTTTACTGAACCAATAGTCAGCTGAATGAAGTGGTGATTATCACCATCAATCATTCAATAAGAATCAACGTTGGCTGACGAACTGAACCAATCAATCAACCATATCAAGGAGTGGGATTGAATACATCGTTATGAAATGGTATTCATCAATCAAAAATCAATCAACAATCAAGTGAAGTGTGACTGAATCAACCATCGATCTAGTGAAATGGATTCACACAATAAACAATCAACCAATCAAGGAGTGGTGACTGAATAACAATCAATCAGTGAAGTGGTGATCAATCAATCACATCAGGAGTAGACGACAATCAATATGGGTGACTAATCATCATAACACAGTGGTGACTGAATATGGTGATGATCAATCAATCATGGTGACTGAATCATAATCAATCAACATAGTGGGTGAGATATCAACAATCAGTGAAGTGGTGACTGAATCCACACAAGTGAGGTGACTGAATCCAACACAGAGTGGTGCTATCACATCACATGAGGTGATAATCCAATCCAATCATATTCCTGTGAGGGGTGATGAATCCTGCATTCAATCATTGAAGTGGGTGACTGACATAAAAATCAATCCAGGACATAAGACTGAATCAACAATCAATCAGTGAAGTGGTGATGTTAACTGAACCAATGAGTCAGTCAGTGAATGAAGTGGGTGATTGAATCACACCAATCAATCATTCAATAACGATCATGTGATGGTGCTGACGTAACTGACAATCACACCAATCAATCAAGTGAAGTGGGTGATTGAATCAACCAATCATCTAGTGAATGGGTGATTCAATCAATCAATAATCAATCATCAATCAAGTGAAGTGGGTGACTGAATCAACCAATCGAATCTAGTGAAATGGGTGATCAATCAATCAATAATCAATCAACAATCAAGTGAAGTGGGTGACTGAATCAACCAATCAATCACGTGAAGTGGTGTGAATCAATCAAGCAATCAATCAACCAATCAAGTGAGTAAGTGACGAAATCAATCAATCAAGTGGGTGACTGAATCAATCAATCAATCAATCAAGTGGGTGATTGAATCAAGTGGGTGACTGAATCAATCAATCAATCAGAGTGGGTGACTGATCAATCATCAATCAATCAATCAAGTGGGTGACTGAATCATCAACCAATCAAGTGAAGTGGGTGACTGAATCAATCAATCAATCAACCAATCTATCAATCAATCAAGTGAAGTGAGTGACTGAATCAATCAATCAATCAATCAAGCGAAGTGGGTGATTCAATCAATCAAACAATCAATCAAGTGCAGTGGGTGATTGAATCAATCAATCAAGTGTAGTGGGTGATCGAATAAACCAATCAATCAAGCAAGTGGGTGACTAAACAACCAATCAATCCAGCGAAGTGGGTGACTGAATCAACCAATCAATCCAGTGAAGTGGGTGACTGAATCACCAATCAATCCAGTGAAGTGGGTGACTGAATCCACCATGTACAATCAATCCAATGAAGTGGGTGACTGAATCCACCAATCAATCCATGAAGTGGGTGACTGAATCCACCAATCAATCCAGTGAAGTGGGTGACTGAATCCACATGTCAATCAATCCAATGAAGTGGGTGACTGAATCCACCAATCAATCCAATGAAGTGGGTGACTGAATCACCAATCAATCCAATGAAGTGGGTGACTGAATCCACCAATCAATCCAGTGAAGTGGGTGACTGAATCCACATGTACAATCAATCCAATGAAGTGGGTGACTGAATCCACCAATCAATCCAATGAAGTGGGTGACTGAATCCACCAATCAATCCAGTGAAGTGGGTGACTGAATCAACCAATGGACGTGGGAGCTGACAAAAATGAACCAAAATCAGTTAATGATTCAATGGACAGTGGACGTCCCATATAACCACAGTTGGCAACAACACGGTACCAGAGTCATTCGGTGCAAGGCTGGCCCAGTGTCCCTCGCAGAACAATGTATGTTCGATTGAATAATTAAAAGAAACGGCAAAAGTAGTGGCGCTCCCAATCTCTCCCCCCCCCCCCACCCCCTCTGTCATGTCACAAAATCTGGTATAACCTTTTGACTTCCGCACCCTATCTACCACCGGCAAAAATTTAACCCTTTCACTCCTGGCACCCTATCCACTACCAGCAAAAAATTTAACCCTAGACTTCCACACCCTATCCACTTCCAGCAAAAATTTAATAACCCTTTGACTTCCTCACCCTATCCACCTCCAGCAAAATTTAACTCTTTGACTCCCGCACCCTATCCACCAGCAGTAAAAAAATTAACCCTTTGACTCCCACACCCTATCCACCTCCAGCAAAAATTTAAGCATTTGACTCCCGCACGCTATCCACCAGCAGCAAAATTCTAACCCTTTTGACTTCCAAACTCTATCCATCACCAGCAAAAATTTCTCTTGACTTCTTCCCCTATCCACCAACAGCAAAAATTTAACCCTCTGACTTCCTCACCCTATCCAGAAGTCAAAGGGTTAAAATTTTTGCTTTGCTGTCATGGTTGAAAAGTACGATGCTGGTGAACAGGCTGAGGGAGTCAAAGGGTTAACAAAGCCTAATACTCCAGCTGATTTCACTCAGCCCCGTGTCCATGGCTGTGGGTTCACCAAGTGGTTTTGTTGTTGTTGTTGTTGTTGTTTTACTTTACGCAGGCCTCTGTTTTGTTTTGATTGTTGCTGTTGTTCACTGAGCCTCGGATACAAGATCTAACATTTCCAGTTCTTTCCCAGCCTTCAACATTAAAAACTGACCTGTTCGCTACCCATCCTAATGTTTCCATCATTCTGATAGTGTCAGCTTCATATTTCATGGCTCCTTTCCCTCCCCCTCCCCTCAAATCCTTCCCTACTTCAAAGACTTGCCAAGACACAGGGTCTCGCGCAGCAGATTCTGGGAGTTTGCCAGGTAATTGCTGGCAGATCTGGGCGACGCATATGGACATATTCAAGTGCGATGAATCCCTCTTGACCAAACTCCGAACTCACTACAGAGTAAACAGGGACAAGAGACTCACATTAATCCGTTTATCCTCGTCACTAAGTTAGATGGCTCGAACCTGTACCATCCAGATTTCCCCCTTGGGGATGCTGGGGGCTCTTTCAGTATAAATACTGTCCCCACTTTCAGGAAATTTCTGTGACAGAAATTGTCTTTTTTCCGTCACTCTCTTTGCTTCTGCCTTATTCTTTGCTTTCTGTCATTTCTTTCTGTCATTTTCTGCCTTGCTGGCCCATTCACCTATACGTGTTCGATAAAGTTGCACGTACTTTCTCTTAGGATTGATAATTGGGTACACGTATTGAGTATTTCTGGCTCTAGGGAAATGTGAAATGCAGAAGCAATTTTAGGTAATTTACGCCCGTTTGTATATATGCTTTAATATCCTTATGTTTAAATTTGTATTTAGTTATTTTAAAATCCCCAGTGTTATAAATTGGAGGGAATGGTCAACACTAGAGGCATCTCCTTAGATTATGTGCCCGAATGCATTGATATGTGTACTAAACTTTCTTTTCCTTTTTCCCCCTTAACCCTGATATGACTCTACGCAGTACACTGAGCTTTAAACAATCAAAAATATCAGTGACAAAAAATCCAGATTAATTACATGGGCTATGTATGTTTCTTTCCATCTCCATTCTGATGTTGTCTAATTTACCCTTCTGCAACAGTGTTCTGATGTTCCATGTTGCTATTTTGGTTTCTAAGTTTGACTTTGGGTCTAATTTTGGTCGCAGTAGCTGGCTGACGGTTTTGACGTCGTTAACTTCATTCTTCGTCTTTCTTTTGTCCATGGTTTTCCTGGGGAAAACTACGATAGTGGTTTCCCCTTGCCTTCCATCGGTTATGTATGTTTCTTCATAAGGAAGATTAGGAAAAGACAGGCAACATTTATAGGCCATTTTATGAGGAAGGGGGATTTGGAGCACCTGGTCACAACGGGAAAGCTGGAGGGAAAGAGAGCACCAGGTAGACCCAGGGAGAGAATGCTGGACGGACTTGCAGAGTGGCTGGGGACGAGGAGGGTGGGGGAGATGCTAGGGGCAACGAGATATAGAGATGGATGGAAGTCCATGGTCGCCAACGCCATGCGGCAGGGCACCTGATGATGATGATGATGATGATGATGATGATGATGATGTGTTTCTACCAGCCCGACCCCTGCACAGGTGCGTGATGCATAATGCACGTGTGTGTACACGTTGTGACCCAGGTAAATCCATCAACGACTGTCAGTGGATCAACATGATAACAAATATTGATTGTCACCTTCACCACTGATCACACACCCTACTGGCCTGACACCACGGACCCCGGGTGGTCTTCGTGGAGAGATACTGTTACAAAATGTACAGCTTCGCAAGAGTCAGTATAACTGCCCTTATTTTTCCTACAATGGTGTTTAGTGATTATAAGAAGAGGGGGGGGGGGGGGAGAGAGCCGATGTACTTTTAAATACAGGCGAAAAGTATTTTGTGGTCATTGGAGAGAGAAAGAAAGAGAGAGAGAGAGAGAGTGTGTGTGTGTGTGTGTGTGTGTGTGTGGTGTGAATATTTTGTGTCAATTGCAGAGAGAGAGAGAGAGAGAGAGAGAGAGAGAGAGAGAGAGAGAGAGAGAGAGAGAGTGAATATTTTGTGTCAATTGCAGAGAGAGACAGAGAAAGAGAGAGAGAGAGAGAAAGATAGTATGTGTGTGTGTATGTGTGTGTGTGCGTGCGTGCGTGTGTATGTGTGCGCGCGCGCGTGTGTGTGTGTGACCACCACCAACTCAACAATCAAAGGGCAAGTACACTTCAACTCATTTTATAACCTATCAAGAAATGGAGGGAGCGTGAGGTGAGGTGAGGTGAGGTGAGGTGAGGTGAGGTGTTTATATTGCTTAAAGCCCAGCCGATTACTAAGGCCACATCAGGGCTAACACCACGTTAAAAATGACACCCAAGTTTAACAAAAAGACATCAGTTAAAAATCATGCTCACCAAATCTAAAATGAATTTAAAGAAAAACACAGCTCATACGTACAATCATATCAGACGAAATCAATCGATCTCTTGTAATAACTCGAAAATTGCATCCGGAGGGACGTCTCTGAAGACGTTCTTTAAGGATTCCGCCGTGTGGTGCTTCTGACTCACATAGTCCAAGCATTGAATAAAAAAGTGCCTGATGCTTAACGGCTGGTCACATGGTACACGCCACGGTGCTTCTTCATTTTTGAAAAGGTACGAATGAGTGTAGGATAATATGACCCGTGTGCAACCTACATAACACTGTCTCTTTCCTACTAGTCCCTGAAGCAGATAGGAGAATCTCATTAAGGTTGGGGCGGACTTGGAAAAGTTTGCTGTCTGCCTGCTTGTTTCAATCCGCCTTCAAGAGATTTCTCACTTCATTTTATATTTTGGCTTGCCCATCTGTGTGAGGTGGAGCGAAGTGAGGAGATGTGAGATGAAATGGGAATTGAAATGAGATGAAGCATGAAGCAATGCAATGCAATGCAATGAATGACATGCTGTAATCCAGCATGACCTAAAACGCTCGTAGAGCGGTAGTTGTTTCAAAATTTTTTTTTTTATCTGCATCTCGTCACAGAAGCACAAAACGTTTGACAAATCGCTATACAGAAGATGGAAGTAGTTGAGCACGATGGCAGAAATCAATCTGCAATTCACAGTCAGCTCATTATGACATAATAATGTCAGCACAACCTTCTTTGCTAACTTGTCAAAAAATTGTTTATGATTCATGGATAATAAATAAATTACAAATCGCAAACACTGAAATACAAAATAAGTCGTGGCGTTATGTTCTCGTCATGTATGTAAAATGTCAAAGGATAAGAGAGAGAGAGAGAGAGAGAGAGAGAGAGAGAGAGGGAGGGAGGGAGAGAGAGAGAGAGAGAGAGAGACAGACAGACAGACAGACAGACAGACAGACACAGACAAAGACAGAGAGAGACAGAGAGGAAATTGCACGTATGTACCTGACAAATAATTCCTTTACTTCGCGAAGTCGTTACTGTTCTACTCCCGATTCAAATGCTACGTTTATTCACATTTTATAACTGTTTTTATTAACTACACAGATGACCAGTTCAACCATGATACGAATTTTTTTTACATACTCTACATATCACAAAATGGACCGAGCATTCTTTGACTTGGACGGTTTTCCCTACACAAATGGAACTGTAACTATCATCACCATTGCTGGCAGCAGTAGTAGTAATATGATGTAGTAGTGGTGGTGGTCGTGGTGGTAATGATAGTAGCTGATAGTAGCAGTAGTTGTAGTATCGTTATTGCCATTATTATTATTACTATTCTGATTATTACTATTACCAATATCACTATTCTTACATTATTATACCATTATTACTATTATCATCCTCATTATCATCATCATCGTTATTATTATTATTATCATCATTACTATTACTACTACTATTATCATGAATTCCATATTTTCCATTTCCAGTCAGGATTCAATGTTCTTTCGCTTGTCAGTGGGCGGGAAAAGTCAACAAGGTGTGAATATGTATACACACAAACACACACACACACACACACACACTGGTAAGAAAATTAACAAATCATCCACGGCATCCATCTTTGAACACATACGAGTATCTCACTCTCTTTTAACACACATCTGATGAGTTCTAACGGGAAAATGTGGACTCTCTCTCTCTCTCCGCCCCCCTAAGACAAACAATGACTGTATGTTCTAAAAAGAACCATGAACAAACTACCTCAGTTTTCGCACTAGATGTTACTTAATCAATGCGAAACAACGACTGCCCAAGGCGCTGGTTCACGCTGAATACACATTGCACAAGCGACGATCAATGAGTGTACAAGGAACAAAACATTGTTCAATGTTTTACAACATCTGATTCAAGAAAACCACCAATGTTTAATGAAAATGCTGAACAGAAATCAAGAGCACAAGGAAAAACGAATAAGAATATGGCGTTTATCATTTCCTCTCCATCAGCGTTTTCACACCTTTATTTCTTTCCTCTGTCCTCGAACTGTCGCGCAAGTTCTCGAACACTTCGTGGTGAGGATTTCTTCTTCAGTCTTCCGTTGACGACTGTGTGGTCAGCCTTTGGTGAGACGGGAGTATCCGAGTCTGACGTGCTCTCAAGTACAACAGGAGACATTCGGAACTTTCTGCTGTAGCTCGTCTGCAATTTATCGTCTGTTTTACCATCTGGAATACACGAATTAAAAGGAAATGCAGACGATTTTGACCTGATGGCATTTTTTTCATTGTTCTCAGCGATACCCAGTTCTGTGTGAGATTTTGGACTGTTTGTACCTACTTCAGTGAAACCCTGATGGCTGGTCTGGGTGGACGGATCATCGGACATGGCATTGCTGTCTGAGCTGTGAGAATGGTCTGGTCTGTTACCTCCAGTCACCAACGGTTTTAACGGACTGCTATCTGTGGAATCAGACCCTTGGTCTGGCACTGGGGACACCACTGTTCTCTGGCCTGTGGACCAGTAAAACCTTCGTTTCGGTGTGGCACCGTTTTCTGAGGAACTCTTCTCAGAACTGCTGGAAGTTTCCACCGCGGTAATTGTGTTGTTGGGTTTCTGGAACCTCAATCTTCTTAAATGCAGCGCAGATAGACTGTCTGTGTGTGGGGAAAAAGCTGATATTGTTGACCTCACGTAAGAGTTAGGTTGGGGTGAGGATTCGTAAGAAGGCACGTTTGATGAAGCGTTCGTGTTTGATGAAAATGCTGATATAACAGACTTTACATATGAGCTAGGCTGAGGTGATGATTCAACGTTAAATACGGCATTTGGTAATTTATTGTCTTTTTTGACGCAATTCGATACGCTCGTATCTTTTTCCACACAATGTGATAACCCTTTACCTCCTTCCACAAAGTCTGTTAATCCACGATCTGTTTCTGACACTTCTCTTCCTACAGAAGTCTCATCCCCAACACTCCCTTTCAGATTTGTTTTTAGACTGGTGTCTGAAGCACTTGTGACTGGTGTACGGGTGACCACTAAGTGCATCCCGGTTTCGCTTTGTTGGACGTTCAATTTTGGAATAAAGAATGTGGTAGTCTGAGGTTTCTGCACCGACAACGGCTGCGTGTCTTTGACAGATGATGAACTGTCCGAAGTGGAGGACTGATCCCTTGAGAGGGAGGGGGTGCTGGGGATTGGGGAATCCGTGGAGGAAGACTTCTTGTCGGTCTCTGACCATAGCTGTGCACGTGGTCGAATCACGTGCACGGTGTTGGTGTTCGAGTAGTAGTACTTTCTAGAAAGCGTGAACTTGAGCGGTACAGATTCGTCACCCGATGATGACGTAGTTCTGGATGTTGCCACTGTTTTTGGCGACCTTCTAGGCATAGGCACTGGTTTAGACTTCTCTACAGAGTCTGGTTTGGTTAGTTCTCGATTGGTGAGTTCTGGATTGGTAAGCTCTGATTTGGTAAGTTCTGGTTTGGTAAGTTCTGGAGAGTGACTGGAAGGCACTGGTTTGGATTTCTCTGGCGAATCCTGTTTGGTCAGTTCTGGAGACTGATCGGCTCGTACAGCCTGTGTTAGAATGGATGACATGGGATTCTGGTCATCGTCAGACACACACAGCAGCGTTTCTGTCTCGTTACGTGAATGTTGTGAGAATTTCCCAAACTCATTTACACCGGGACTTACGGGTAACGAGCATGATATTCCTTTAATGTTCGAGGTGACAGAAGCCTGCTCAGTGGGTGACGATAAAGACGGATGTGCCGGCAATTGTGCACAGCTGTCTACAGAAGGCTGATCAGTAGGTAGATGACTGTCACATATAGGTGAGTGACCACTGTACCAGACACTGTCATGATCAGGTAAACGATTACCGGACACCTGAGCGTCATATATCGGTGAAGGAGTTCTGGAAGGCACGCTTTCAGATAGTGACGACGTTCCCCCTGATGAAGTGTCTTCTGAACGTGAAAAAGACAGCAACTGCACAGATTCCTTTTCGAAAGAAAGCATGACATTTGGAAGTGACGAACGGCTCTCTGGCGATGTCACTGATACAGCAGATTGATCCTGTAATGAAGTACTTCGACCACAGTTTGATAAAGGACTGCTTAACGTCCCGGCAGCAACAGGAACAGGGGACTGAGATCGTGGGGAAGAAGCCTGATCAGACTCTGATGATGACACACTGCTTCTCAGTAACGGCGTCTCAGAAACTACAGACTCGCCTGCTTGGGGAACTTGCAACGAACTTACTGCAGGCATTTCTCCCTCTGTCATGAGATCTGGTGATGGTCCAGACACGATTACCGTAGTCCTATAGGGGCTGGTATCTGAAGTATTGGACTCTTTGGACAAAGAATGTTGGAATCTGCTTACAGATTTTGGAACTGACGACGGTGTTTGTTCATCAGAGCGAGAACAGACCACGCACGTCTCGTCAATATGACTGCATGCTTCACCCCTTTCAGTCACCACAGATAACTGTCCTGTGTCTAAACTATGCCCATCACTGTCATTGAGGGAGCGGTTCATTTCTACATGAAAGCAGTTCTCGTTTATCATTGAGGAGTTCGTGAATGGACTCTGTCTTTGGGAATCATCTCTTGTGGGTTGACCTGAGCTCGACACATTAAAAACAAAAGTAACTGAAGTAGCGGGTCTACTGATATCTGAAAACTGTTCACCGTGAAGAATGTCAGCTATTTCCTGATCACTGGCCGTTTGAACACCATCACAGCTGTCTAGTGCGAGTCTGTCTAATTCTGTGTCAGATTCAAGATGACAATCCTTCGTCTTCAAGACAGACAACATCACTTCCGTACGTTCATCTGGCATAAAAGATGCATTTACTTCTGAGAACAAATTAGGCGACTTTAATTCTCTGTGTCCTGCTGACAGAAAGGATACACTTGGTGATGTGTTCTCAGGACGATTGCCATCTCTTGATATGAAAGAAAGACTGTGTAAGGAACTAGTTTGCTGTTTTTGGACTTCATTACCATGCACTTGTTTTTCTCCAAATCGTCTACATCTTCCCCTTCATTCAAATTTTCTTTTGCTGTCTGTGATTCAGTGAAAGTCATTGGTCCATTCAAGGAACTCATGACAATTTCATCCGGATCACATTTGGGCGGAAGTGGTTGAAGCAAAACTTCCATGCCAAAGTCCTTTTCTTCGGCGTTTGATTCTACACTTGATTCTCCACTGCTATGAGATTCTGCTGACCGGTTTCTGCCAGTCCTTCTCTGCATCCCAGAAATATCTTCATTGAATGTATACATTCCATTAGCAGACTGATCGTGAGAGTCATCACAAAATCTACCTTCTTCTGGAATCTTTGACAAATACCCACCAAATTCACGATCAGTGTAGCTGTCTTGCATGGTACTGTCGTCAAACATCACAAGGGTTTCGAACTGTTCGCGCTGGGTTTCGTAAGGTTTTGATGACACCTCTGCGTTATCGTCGTCATCTTCAACATCAATAGTACTGTTGAACCAGTTCTCTTGGTTAGTCAAGTTAGGATAGCCTTTGACAGACTTCGTTTGCACGTGGAGCCACGTCAGAGCTGTTTGGCTGTCGCAGTAACGATGTGGGCTGACGCTTCTCGCTGTACTTTGTTTGGATATATCACTGTCAAAGTCCGCACTTCCTAATACAAAGTGGTCTTCAGGTGAAATCCCACTTTCCAAATCCATGTCCATCTGAAGTACAGCAATTTGTGGTGGGCGGGTGTCACTGACGCTGTTGGTGGTCAGCACCGTTTCACCGCCTGTTATTTTCATTTCTGATCCATTTTCTTCTTGTTCAGCACATGAAGGGGTTTCGGCTGAAAACACAATCATGTCATCTTCAGAGTGAGACACTTCGCCTAGGGAACAACTTGTTACATCATCCGCTTCCATAACGTCGGTGATATCTTCCATGCTTTCTGAGAAATTCACCAGCAAAGAATTAAACGATTCTACAGACGAACTCCTTGATGGACAGAGTCCTGTTGTGTAGCTCTGAACCTTAAGTGTGGACAGACCGGGTGAGACTGCACGCAAGTGGTGTTCATAACACATGGTGATTTCATCTTCAGGTTCCACTACCACGGGAACCACGGGATATTTTTCTCTATCAATCTGACCGTATGTATCACATGTAAGTTCGTCATCTCTCGGACCTTCTTCAGGAATGATAAGTGGTGTGCTATCACAGACCACCGACAACTCGGCACTCACACCAGACGTAGACTCTGGAAGATCTGCCAGAACTTCTAAGGAAACGCCTTCGTGACAAGAGTTCACTGGAGATGACTCTCTTGCTGTCATGTTTAGACCAAGACCGTCTCTTTCATTTGTAGACCCAAAATTGTTGATGGCTAACTCGTTTGAACCTGTTGTGTTACAGATATTTACTTCCAAATTAGTGTTCTCCAGTGTGAGGATGTCTGTACTGGTGCTGTTTGAACCTTCGTCTGTTTGGCTGGTGTCTGCAGCAAAAACTTGGGTCAGTTTGTCTTCCTTTTGCAAACGATCTTGTAAGCGCTGTTTGTTTTTCAAGAAATTTTTCTGTAGATCATGACAGGCAGACTCGATGACAGAATGGACAAATATTTCTAGAAGCCAATACTGTCTTTCACTCATTGTTTCATTTGTGTTTTCAGTGGATTCGTTTACAGCGTCTTCCTTTGAGACATTATCGGAGTCTTCAAGAGCACTATCCGTTTCGCTGGGAACACAAGAATCGTTCTCCACGTCTATCTCACTGTCAGTTTTATTTTCACCCTGTGTATCAGATTGTATGCTGGTAACTGTAGCTGTTCTCTCGTGTGCAAGAAAAGGGTCGGACAAAACAATCTGTGCTTGAGTTATTCCGGTAAATCCCATTCTTTCTGTCGCGTTACTATTGACAGAATTAGTCTGCTGCTGAAGTTCATGTTTTTGCATATGGATGTGGTTTTGTGTGTCACAAGGAGAATGGGGAGGTTCCTGTTGTTTGGAAGGACTAACTGATGACTGTCGTAGCTTGAACATCTCCAACACTTTCACTTTGGCATCATCAGATTCCTGTCTGTCCGTGTGGCTGTTTAAAGATATGTTCACTTTCGGTTCAAGTGATGACAAGTCGTCCTCTGCAATTAGTTCGGTATCCACCACAGTTTGGACGGAAGAGTCTGACCGCTTGGAATCTGAGTCCTCAGAACTCTTCAAGAGAAACTGGTTCCGAGCTAATTTCCTTCTCGTCTCCTTGAAGTTAAAATCTCTTTCACAGAAATTATCAACATCTTCCGTGCAGTCTACATTCGATTTAGAGTCTCTTCTAAACGGATGCCATGACGTTGGGCTTTGAGATCTGTTGCTCATCTGTGACGTTTGTGCTCTGTTGCTCATCTGTGACTGTGGTGTTGTTAATATTGTGCCTAGTGGGTTAACATCTAGGCTGTTGAATCTGTTCTGGCTGTCGTGTGCACCACCAGATTTCTCTCTCTGTGACAGCTCTGTTTGTTTAATACGTTCATTCAGATGTGAAGCCTGGCTTTCTTCACTGAATCCATCTGACACAGGAGATTCACCAGGTTCCTTTACAACAGTCATTTCTGACACTACATGAGTGCGCAATATACTGGGGTTAAGTTGTTTCGATTCATTTTCTAAGCTTCCTGCACAACTGTGACTGTCAGGTTGTACACTAGAGTGATGTAAATTAACTGAAAATGGTGACTGGCTGACTGTGCCTCTGTAGTCATCAACACTAAAACTCAAAATTGAAACATGAAGTGGTGCGCATGGTGGTTGTTCTTTGGTGTCGTTATGCTCTGACGCCAACTGACTCAGCGGAAATGGTTTCACGAATGAACAACGAGATTCTTCGAGAACTGAGCAAGCGTCCACCTCATCTGTTCTGGCTGATGGTACAGTGACATACGTATTCACAGATTTGTGCTGTTTTAAAACTGAGGAAAACTCTTCAGTGTGATTCTGTGATTTACCAGAACTTGGAGATACATCCACATGTGGAGGGCTGAAATGCGTTTCTGACACTGGATACCTCATTTTATGTGTAAATTTTCTGTCTGAAGACTTATTCTGAACAAAGTGTTTTGATTTTGCTCGTGAGTAGTTTGCACGTCTTCTGCTGCGAGTAGGAAACTCTGGTGATCCTTCCGTTGAAGACATATCTCTCATGTCCCCTGGAGAAGACGGCACGCTGTCAAAACCATTCCACATAGCAGAATTCACAGACAACGTCTCAGCACAGACACCCCTATCAGAGGCTGACAGTCTGTTGTGAGAGCAGATGGCATGTTTCTTGGGATGACTGTGTCGTTTTTTACTGGACTGCACAGAAACCTGAGTTGTTTGGAGCTTCACCGGTTTCTCCATTCCCAAATATTCCCAAAACTCTGCATCAAAGGAAGAAGATCTAGACAGTGATCCTCTCTTCACGCTGTTGGCTAAAGGTAAACTGTGGACTGGAGAGTAGAGTCCAACTGAGGTCATATCGCCGTGTCTATCCTGAACATCTATCTCACGGCTGTTCGGAATTCTTGTGAAGGACTTCAAATCCCAGGGTTGCTCTGGCTGAGTTTCAGGCTTTGAAGAAAACGCGTGCGTTTTGCAAAGATCTGATCGTGAGGACGTTTCCGTCTGTGAAGACATCTCGTACCTGACCAGACGGCTCGTCTGAGTGACTTTATGGGCAATCTCCAGAAGAGGGACTTCAGAAATGTAGTCAGTTTCAGACATTCTCCTTGGGTGCAAATCTTCAGGCAGAATGTTTTCACCACACTGTACTCCTTGATCAGAAACCAGGTACAGCTCGTCACCAACATCGTTCTGGATTAAGGCATTCAACATGTTCTCGTGTTTTAACAATACAAGGGGAGTAAGTCTGCCATCATCAGACTGGATACCGATCTCTGACAAGTTCGTGGACAGAGCGGGAGTGGACGGTGAAGATGACGAAGACGTGAGAGGAGAAATTCCGTTCAATAACACCACCGGTGACATGCTTCCATCATCGGCTTCCACGCCGATGTCACATGTCTGTTTGGAAATCTCTTTGTCCACGTTGGAAGGCCGATGCGAAAAGGACAAAGAAGTGGACAGACCCCGGTCAGCGCTCAATTCTACGACCACTGGAAACTCGCAAGGATCCGTGTCTTCACTGAGAATTTCTGTGACAGTCTGCATCACATCACTGTCCATTCCAGACGTTTCTGCCTCTTCCTCGTTGAAGTCTTTGGAGCTGCTGGTGCCTTCCTCTGTGTCGATAGAGTCCTGTTGATTGTCAAGACTGACCTCAATGACAGTGACCGGAGACATGGGGATGGGAGAGAGGGACAGCGAAGAGTGGCAGGACGACGGGATGTGAAGGTGATCGTCGTGAGATCCAGAGTCTTCACACTGATGATCACGGGACTGGAACTGTTGGGTTTTGTTGTTGCCGATGTTCAACGCACTTTCTGTCATGTTCCCGTCCACGTCTTCCAGAACGATGGAAATCATGGCAGGTTCTAGCTGTCCTCGACCTCCTCTGTCTGCAATACTTTTCGTTTCAGTGTGTTCACAGTTCTGGGTGTTGTTACTGGCGGTGCTGTGGTTCCCAAAGATGTCGGCCACTTCAAGACTCTCTGTGGACACCAGTGGCTCAGTTCTCTCTGATTTCACGTCCACGTCAGCTGCTGGGTTCTGTGTTACATGATTACAATGTCCTTCACTGACTGAAGTAGACAGTGTATTTTGAGAGCCATAACATTGTTCTTGGACATGCTGGGTGGCATATGTTTCGTTGTGAAGTGTGTCTGTAGTTAGCTGATTGGCTAAAGAAGACTCCTGTTCACTTACTGGGTTTTCCACGGAAGTTGGTATCACAGACAATTTCTTTGAGCCTATAGAAGTGGATGGTTGCTTTCCATGTGAACTGCTGCTCGATGAGCTGTCTTCAAAAGAGCTTTTCGGAGCTTTCGCTTTAAGAACATCCTCAACGGATGCTTTTGCTTTTAAATCTCTGCATGGTGACTTTCCCCGAAAATGTCTCGGTGATTTGGATCTGTGGCTGGGAGATTTATTTTTGGGACTAGGAGATTTTGATCTGTGTTCTCTCTTTGATGATTTACATACTGAAGGGATGGCATCCAGACTGTGACTGTGTCCTTCATGGAAGGTGTCTGAAACACCGTGTTGGCTGGGTTCTGTTTTGTGCTTGGGACTGTTGTGCTGAGATCTGCTTCCGTGCTTGTGTCTCCTCCTAGGCGATGAAGTTACTCCAAGAGCGTCCTTTGTCTTTAAATGTGATTTTGTTTGTTCGTGATCT
>JAPXFY010000025.1:41643314-41708314 GCA_030674185.1 Monoplex corrugatus | reverse complement strand
GGAAACACTGGACACGTCCCAATCCTCATCCATTTTGCACATGCAGCCTGAACAAAGCCAGCTACTACATCAATAGACGTAGAAACCATTAGCACAGGTACATGCCATCAACAGACCATGATCACAGCTACTGACCATCCATTCCAGAGATCACCATCGCCTACTCAGAAAACTGCGTGCTAACCGTACACAAAACTACCTCACTGATCACGACATCCTGGCAAATACGTGGCGTGGATACCGGTACAGTTCCCCCCCCCCCCCCTCCCCCAAAGGGCGATAAACCATTTGGTGATGTCAAAACAGATCTGTGTGGTGGAAAACTCGGTATCTCTTTGGTTTACAAATTAAGAATCCTCACAGTAACGACAAAAGCTGAAACCACCAGGAAAAAAAACAGCATGGAAGCGATGTAGTTAAGGTTTGCACGATTGCTGGGTTCTGTTTTGTTCCAAGGCACCCAAAACTGGCAGCGAATCTGCCGAACATTATGTAGAAATTAAAACCACGGCAAAGTCACATCATACCACGGATTATTGTGTAGAGGATAACTGTATACTTTCTAATACTAACTTCAGATTATTTTGGTGACTTAAGTTAGGCTCTGGATGCTGTAGAGCTAGCAGGTAGTGCCTGTTTCAAGGCAAAAAGAGAAAAAAGAATTGAAGGATTCCGATTTGCCAGGTCAACTTGTGTACTATTTCTAAACCCCCCTTCGTGTGTGTATGTATGTAGATTATCAGAGAAGACAGACAGATAAACAGATACAGTTACACAGATAGACAGATAGATAGATAGACAGATAGACAGACAGGCAGATAGATAGATAGATAGATAGATAGATTGATAGATAGATAGATAGACAGATAGATGGACAGATAGATACATAGATAGATAGATAGATGGATGGACAGATAGATAGATAGATAGATAGATAGATAGATAGATAGATAGATAGATAGATAAAGAATCCTGTATGTCTTGTCAGTGGCTGGCTCATGGATACATGAAAACACTCAGCATGCACGCCAACCCAAGATGGGAAAATGCAGACTGTGCAAAAACAGACCTGCAGAGTGAGGGCTAAACCAACAGACATGCACACATTCGAGAAAATCGGGACTCTTTGAAAAAAAAAATCCTAACAATCTATTTCCATTTCAACACTAAGCCCACCCACAGCCACTCACCCAGAAACACTGGACCAGTCCCAATCCTCATCTATCTTGCATATGCAGCCTGAACAAAGCTAGCTACTACATCAATAGACGTAGAAACCATTAGCACAGGTACATGCCATCACACAGGCCATGATCACAGCTATTGACCATCCATTCCAGGGATCACCACCGTCTGCTCAGCAAACTGTGTGCTAACAGTAACCGTAAACAAAACTTCCTCACAGATCACGACAATCTGGCAAATACTTGACGTGGATGCTGGAACAATTTCCCCCCAAAACGGCGATAAACCATTCGGTGATGTCAATGAAGATTTGTATGGCGGAAAACTCGGTATCTGTTTTGGTCCACAAATTAAGAATCCTCACAGTAACGACATAAGCTAAAACCACCAGAAAAGTCACAGCATGGCAACGACTGAGTGTTAAGAACAGCATCACTCTTTTCCAGTAATAACGAGTGAAGATACTTATTGGCGATGTAGACAAGGTTTCCACGATTGCTGAGTTCTGTTTTGTTCCAAGGCACTGAACATGGGCAACGAATCTGCTGAACATTATGCACAAACTGAACCATGGCAAAGTTACAACAGACCACAGATTATAGTGTAAAGGATAACTGTATTTGCTAACAATACCTAGAGATTATTTTGGTGATTTAAGTTAGGAGTTGGATGCTGTAGAGCTAGCAGGTTAGTGTCTGTTTCAAGGCAAAAAGAGGAAATGGAAAAATTCAAGGATTCCGATTTGCCAGGTCGACATGCGTGCTGTGCCAAAACCCCGTTCGTGTGTGTATGTATGCAGATTATCACAGACAGATAGACAGACAGACAGACAGACAGACAGACAGATAGACAGATAGATAGATAGATAGATAGACAGATAGATAGATAGATAGATAGATAGATAGATAGAAATAAAGATCCTGTATGTATTGTCAATGGCTGGCTTATGGATACATGAAAACACTCAGCATGAACGTCAACCCAAAATAGGAAAATGCAGACTGTGCAGAAACAGACCCGCACAATGCAGGCAAAAGCAACGGCCATGCACACATCCCACAAAATCGGGATTATTTTTTTTAATCCTAAGGATCTACTTCCACAGCAACACTGAACCCACCCACAGTCACTCACCCAGAAATACTGGGCCAGTCCCAATCCTCATCCATTTTGATATGTAGCCGGAACGAAGCTGGCTACTACATCAATAGACGTAGAAACCATTAGCACAGGCCATGATCACAGCTATTGACCATCCATTCCAGTGTTCACCACCGTCTGCTCAGCAAACTGTGTGCTAACAGTAACCGTAAACAAAACTACCTCACAGATCACGACATCGTGGCAAACATCGTGACGTGGGTGATGGTACAATTTCCCCCAAACGGCCATAAACTATTTGCTGATGTCAAAGATTTGCATGGTGGAAAACTCGCTATCTGTTCGGTTTATACATTAAGAATATTCACAGTAATGGCACAAGCTAAAACCACCAGAAAGGTCACAACATGGCAGCAATTGACTGTTAAGAACAACATCAATCTTTTCCAGTAATAGCGAGTGAAGGTATTTATTGGTGATGTAGAAAAGGTTTGCACAATTGCTGGAATCTGTTTTGTTTCAAGGCACTCAAAACTGGTAGCGAATCTACCGAACATTATGTAGAAATTGAAACCACAGCAAAGTCACATCATACCATGGATTGTCTGTGCAAAGGATTACTGTGTACTTTCTAATACTAATGAGAGCTCATTTTTGCCATATAAGTTAGGCTGTGGATGCTGTATGCTGGATGCTGGATTGTTTGGTGATTTCTGTTAGGATTTGGATGCTGTAGAGCTAGCAGGTTAGTGCTTGTTTCAAGGCAAAAAGAGGAAATGCAAAGTCCAAGGATTCAGAAGCAAATGCACACATGATGGCATACAGACATTCTTATTGTCTTGATCATTTTCAGAATCTGTAGAAAGATACATACGACCCACATTCCGGTTATTGTTCTTGTTATTTCTTTCATGAATTCATAATCCACTGTTTTTATCAAGCACACAATCTGCAGAAGAAACCTAAGACTTTAAAATTCAAGTTAAGACACACTTAAGTATGACAAGCCCTCCATAAAGATCATCCAATAAAAGCTGGTTTAGACAGCAGTAACACTGATGAACAAACACAGCGTACAGAACAGTTCGTCGAATTTTAAAGTCTGCAGTAAACCTCACTCTTTAAACGATATTCCCGATCCCATTACATTACAAAGCCTTGCTAGCCTTCTCCACCCTCTCTGCTAAAACTGTGATTGATACCATTACATTACAAAGCCTTGCTAGCCTTCTCCACCCTCTCCGCTAAAACTGTGATTGATACCATTACATTACAAAGCCTTGCTAGCCTTCTCCACCCTCTCCGCTAAAACTGTGATTGATCCCATTACGTTACAAAGCCTTGCTAGCCTTCTCCACCCTCTCCGCTAAAACTGTGATTGATCCCATTACGTTACAAAGCCTTGCTAGCCTTCTCCACCCTCTCCGCTAAAACTGTGATTGATCCATTACATTACAAAGCCTTGCTAGCCTTCTCCACCCTCTCCACTAAAACTGTGATTGATCCCATTACATTACAAAGCCTTGCTAGCCTTCTCCACCCTCTCCACTAAAACTGTGATTGATACCATTACATTTAAAAGCCTTGCTAGCCTTCTCCACCCTCTCCGCTAAAACTGTGATTGATACCATTACGTTACAAAGCCTTGCTAGCCTTCTCCACCCTCTCCGCTAAAACTGTGATTGATCCCATTACATTACAAAGCCTTGCTAGCCTTCTCCACTCTCTCCGCTAAAACTGTGATTGATCCCATTACATTACAAAGCCTTGCTAGCCTTCTCCACCCTCTCCGCTAAAACTGTGATTGATCCCATTACATTACAAAGCCTTGCTAGCCTTCTCCACCCTCTCCGCTAAAACTGTGATTGATCCCATTACATTACAAAGCCTTGCTAGCCTTCTCCACCCTCTCCGCTAAAACTGTGATTGATACCATTACATTACAAAGCCTTGCTAGCCTTCTCCACCCTCTCCGCTAAAACTGTGATTGATACCATTACGTTACAAAGCCTTGCTAGCCTTCTCCACCCTCTCCGCTAAAACTGTGATTGATACCATTACATTACAAAGCCTTGCTAGCCTTCTCCACCCTCTCCGCTAAAACTGTGATTGATCCCATTACGTTACAAAGCCTTGCTAGCCTTCTCCACCCTCTCCGCTAAAACTGGATTGATACCATTACATTACAAAGCCTTGCTAACCTTCTCCACTCTCTCCGCTAAAACTGTGATTGATCCCATTACATTACAAAGCCTTGCTAGCCTTCTCCACCCTCTCCGCTAAAACTGTGATTGATCCCATTACATTACAAAGCCTTGCTAGCCTTCTCCACTCTCTCCGCTAAAACTGTGATTGATCCCATTACATTACAAAGCCTTGCTAGCCTTCTCCACCCTCTCCACTAAAACTGTGATTGATCCCATTACATTACAAAGCCTTGCTAGCCTTCTCCACCCTCTCCTCTAAAACTGTGATTGATCCCATTACATTACAAAGCCTTGCTAGCCTTCTCCACTCTCTCCGCTAAAACTGTGATTGATACCATTACATTACAAAGCCTTGCTAGCCTTCTCCACCCTCTCCGCTAAAACTGTGATTGATACCATTACGTTACAAAGCCTTGCTAGCCTTCTCCACCCTCTCCGCTAAAACTGTGATTGAAACCATTACATTACAAAGCCTTGCTAGCCTTCTCCACCCTCTCCGCTAAAACTGTGATTGATCCCATTACGTTACAAAGCCTTGCTAGCCTTCTCCACTCTCTCCGCTAAAACTGTGATTGATCCCATTACATTACAAAGCCTTGCTAGCCTTCTCCACCCTCTCCGCTAAAACTGTGATTGATCCCATTACATTACAAAGCCTTGCTAGCCTTCTCCACTCTCTCCACTAAAACTGTGATTGATCCCATTACATTACAAAGCCTTGCTAGCCTTCTCCACCCTCTCCGCTAAAACTGTGATTGATCCCATTACGTTACAAAGCCTTGCTAGCCTTCTCCACCCTCTCCGCTAAAACTGTGATTGATCCCATTACATTACAAAGCCTTGCTAGCCTTCTCCACTCTCTCCACTAAAACTGATTGATCCCATTATATTACAAAGCCTTGCTAGCCTTCTCCACCTCTCCGCTAAAACTGATTGATACCATTACATTACAAAGCCTTGCTAGCCTTCTCCACTCTCTCCGCTAAAACTGTGATTGATCCCATTCAACGTTTGACATTCTAAAATAAAAAACAATTTTCACATTCTTCAAGTTATGTTTGGTTAGTGAAAACTAAACGCACAAACACAGAGTTGTATATGAAATAACATTTTCATGCCATTGTTGCTTCAGTTTCTCTCTGTGCATGATCAATAACCCAGACCTTGTGAAATACTGAATCTGCTTTCTGTCTAACGAAAGATTTTTCTCCTATCGTTGTTGTTGCCTTCATCAATAACGGCCATGGCATGACTTGGCTAATGCCAAGCGGACCAGCTTTTGCATGTCAGCATTCAACGAGACAAAGGCAGTGTAAATAGAATTTGTCTGTCTCTCTCTAATCTTACTTTATCTATGCTGACTGACAAGGCACTTTTACTCTCTTTCCTCAAAGTCAACACAATCCATTTATCCGATTGAAAGAGTGTGCATTATTCACCCATCACGCCACATCTGAAGAGTAGGAATCTTTTTCCATGCACACCACATCTGAACGAGTTTGAATTACTTACTAAACACACCGCACCCTTCCATCAAATGTGAATAATTGACCCAAATTTACACATTAGATTAATTGCTAGGAGCGCGAAACTGAACTATTGTAGACACGGTGAGAGGCACGGGGATATGCAGACATACTGTGCAAACTAACTTAACTGTTTCATTTAAACAGTTTGACAGACTTTTTACACTCGAGCATTTTTCATGTTGAGGTGCATGGAGATTTTGAGTACTGTCATCAACACTTGTAAGCCTGGATCTGTTTCTAACAAAATTTTATACACACACACACACACACACACACACACACACACACACACACACACACACACACACACACACACACACATATATATATATATATATATATATATATATATATATATATATATTGTATGTGTGTGTGTATTTATGTGTATATATATATATATATGTGTGTGTGTGTGTGTGCGTGCGTGTGTGTGTGTGTGTGTGTGTGTGTGTGTGTGTTGTGTGTGTGTGTGTGTGTGTGTGTGTGCGTGTGTACGTGTGTGTGTGTGTATACGTGTGTGCGGGCGCTTGTAATTTACAGTCGAACTAGTTTTGTACCAGTAGCAATGCAGAAAAAAAAAATTATCTACAAAACAACTGTACAAAAATGGTTGACAAAAGTGATCAAAACTGGCTTAAATTGGTTTGCAGATAAAGACAAACAATTGCCTGATTAAATGGATGTATACAATGCTGAGTTCTGTTAAGCTTTGTTTTATGGCTTTGTCTTTAATACATCCATCATCCTTTTGATATGAAGACAAACTGACATACACTGAAACTGAAGAAAAACATAACTAATACACCTTTTATGATGGTATTAAGTTAATACCATGTAGACAGTTCCATGGACAGCAAAGAAAACATACGAGACAGTCTTGATGGAGGCAAACACAAGAAGATCATTGATAAGGAAGATTAGGAAAAGACAGGCAACATTCACAGGCCATTTTATGAGGAAAGGGGAATTAGAGCACCTGGTCACAACAGGGCAGCTGGAGGGAAAGAAAGCACCAGGTAGACCCAGGGAGAAAATATTGGACAGACTTGCAGGGTGGCTGAAGACAGAGAGAGTGGAAGATGTGCTTGCGGCAACAAGTTATAGATACATATGGAGGGCCATGATCGCCAACGCCAAGCGGCTGGGCACATGATGATGCTGATGACGATTGAGTTAATACGCAAGTCACTGCTGGTGTTAATGTCCCAGCTGCACTGGAGAGACAGTATGTGAGGTGACGGTGAAGGTAAAACATTGACCGTGCTATAAAAAACACGTTCTAAAAAGAAAAAAGGAAAAGAAAACAACAAACGAAAAGGGGAGGAGGAAGGAGACAGTGGGTGTTTTAAGCCTGAAGGAGCAGGTGGCAACATGCCTATTTACCTTGGTCCTATATAACTTTGACGCAAACGTTTACAGAGAGAAAAAAGGAAAGATTCTAACCACACACACACACACACACATACACACATCTCGATCTTTAAGTCCTCCGCAAGTACACAGCCCCACATGCTCCAAAACAAGACCATCTGTCTTCAGCATGTGACACAAAAGGGAAACAAAGTTGTGAATTCAGTTATCAGAGTGCAAGCGACAGCTGAATTCACGATGCAACACTCATTCCTCAACACATTGCGGCTATTAAACCTCACGGTAGAAATGTTCACTATCGTCACATAGAAAGAAAACCCTCCCTCAATCGCACTTACATCAGGTTTACGCCTAAGTAAGTACTGTATGTCCTCAACAGAGCAATGAAACGGCCATTGTTTATCGGCTGGGCTACGACTGAAGTAAACAGATCTTCCTATAACACTACAGGAACGCTCGCCATCTGCCCATCACAGAATCCATGACCTAAACAACATACAGCAAATAATGAAACGATGCCAAAGTTTAGATTTCAGTTTGTTTTTCTTTTTTTTTTCTTTTTATTCAAGACAGCATCTGCGCGCTCGAAATACTTCCTATATGCAAATTGACTTCACTGATGTTAAGTGACGAAGATCTAAAACGATCATGGTACGAACCTTACGCCTACGCGTACACCTTACGCACTGGGAAGGTCTTGAGGTCCTCTCTAGCGTATGGGTTCTATGTCTTACTTTCCATCAATCTGTCACTGAACTTGAGCTATATATCGTAGTGAAATGTATCATTCTACCTGCAACGTTTCAATCAAGTTTCAAAAAGATCCCGTGAAAATCGACGAAAAAGCATTACAACATTAATTCACTGCACCAACACCCTACACCCAACCTTATACCAGAAACCCACACCTGGACAACACATAATTATTCTTATCCTTTCATTGTTTAAAGCCCTGCCATTTGCACACAGCCATATCAGGGGCCATTTGCACACAGCCATATCAGGGGCCATTTGCACACAGCCATATCAGGGGCCATTTGCACACAGCCATATCAGGGGCCATTTGCACACAGCCATATCAGGGGCCATTTGCACACAGCCATATCAGGGGCCATTTGCACACAGCCATATCAGGGGCCATTTGCACACAGCCATATCAGGGGCCATTTGCACACAGCCATATCAGGGGCCATTTGCACACAGCCATATCAGGGGCCATTTGCACACAGCCATATCAGGGGCCATTTGCACACAGCCATATCAGGGGCCATTTGCACACAGCCATATCAGGGGCCATTTGCACACAGCCATATCAGGGGCCATTTGCACACAGCCATATCAGGGGCCATTTGCACACAGCCATATCAGGGGCCATTTGCACACAGCCATATCAGGGGCCATTTGCACACAGCCATATCAGGGGCCATTTGCACACAGCCATATCAGGGGCTATAACCATTTCATCTGGTTGGGGGGGGGGGGGGGGACGGGAAGCTGGCAAAGAAAATTAAGTACACGTATTAATACATGCGCGCACGTAATCTAAGAATATGCCTCTGGTGCTGTCAGTACAATACACAAAACCCCATCCGGTCACCAACAGGACTTATCATCCCCATCAACCTACTTTCCCCTGCCCCATCCTTAAAACTGCAGTGAAAATACAAAATAAAAACGTAAACAGAAATAGTTTTTAGTACTACACTCCACACAGAAACAGCGATGGCATTCTATACAGACTCGTGCGTAAGGAGCTTAACGATTGGACAGCCAACGTACACTAAACACAAAAGCGTTAACACCTCCAATGCTAGTTTTTAACTTTTGCTTTCACGTTTAATGCTAGCATTCACCTTCTGCGTCAATGTACACATACATGAACTGTGATTTTGCACAGGAGGGTATACCTTTCCAGAGACAAGGATACAGTCCAAAACACAGGGAAATATTTGTTTGTTGGTAGCCTTCCCCCCCCCCCCCACTTCCTCTTTCTCCCCCCCCCCCCGGCTGTCGCACCTTATATACATAAAAAAAATGTCTAAACACCCAACACCCACGGATATCAAACCTTCTTCCTTGATCATCAAATTACTTTTATTTTGACCAGGACTGCATCGTATTTTAACCCATCTCTTGTTATTGCATCCTTACTCATAATTTAAGCCCTAAATGGTCGGCTGATTTGAAATTAGAGCGCGCTATAATAATGCCAATGTATAACAAAGGCAAGTTAGGCAATACTTTCACGACCTGCGTTCGCTGGAAAAGTCACCCGAGATATGAAGGAATAAAAGTTTGGAATCAGCCAGCTGAAATGTTTGTTATGTGGAATAAGAGTGTCAGAAAATAATACATGACCAGGAGGCATCTTACTCACACACACACACACACACACACACACACACACACACACACACACACTAGTGTGTATTGGTGTTGTTATTATTATTATCATTATTATTATTAGCGAAAGAAAGTGTTTAAACGAAGGCAAAAGAGACGTTTTAAGCGTATATCATAGGTTAGACAAAATTTCATGGTGTCTTCCAAAGAAATGTGACAGACCCGAAGTCTACGACCTAACATGAGAGAGAAAAATTAAAAGTTTGATTATTTTACTATACTGCTTAAAAGAACGAAATGATTATTGTACATACCAAGTCTCTTCATATTTGCTGAATAACAGCATCATTTTACATACCTGATTTCTGGCTTAATAATAATTAACATACTCATTCACAGGCTGACTTCTGACTTATGCTTATTAACTGATTATTCATTTATAGAACTGACTTCTGTCTTCTGCTGATTAACAGATTATTCATTTATAGGACAACCTTCTGTCTTAATGCTATTTAACAGATTATTCATTTATAAGGCTGACTTCTGTATTAATGCTCATTAAAATATTCAAATATAGGACTGACTTCAGTCTCAATGCTTATTAACAGATTATTGATTTTTGGGTTGATTTCCACCATACATATATATTTCATTAACTGTGTAAGTCTTTCACAAATGATACCATCTGATGATAATTATGCTTTTCATCTTCCAGCTCAAGAAAGTAGTATGATTTGTACACATGTGACATTCTGTCTCTCAACTATACAACGGAGCATTATTTGTACAGACTTTTCTGCGTCCTTGGAGTTTTGCAAGAGTTAATTTCTACTTTCCAGCTGAGGGACTCAGCTCATTTTATCTGTACACTTGCAACCAGACAGAGCTCATTTCTACCTTCTGATCAAACAATCCGGTGCTTTATTTGCATAGAGCTCATCGTTTGCCAAGCCTTCTATTTTTTGCCTGCATTCAATCGATGTTGTGCAGGTAACAATGTTGAAATCAGACACAAGCTAACCATCGTTGTACGGAGCACGATGGTCAATCCACTGTAACCTTCTCTCTTTTCTCTTAATGACCTGTCTTCGTCATGGCAACGCTAATGCGGCCTAAGTTTATTCAATCACGGCTCTTTCATTAGCGTGGGCATCAAATCCATGCCTGATAAAGGTATGAATTAGCCGATAAATATTCATCTACAATGACCTTTGTCCGTCAGACCTGTTCAGTCGCATGTGTTCAAGAATCCTTACAATGTCAAGCATAATGTATGCCTGATCACAGTTCCAATCAATAAAGATTTGTCAACAATCTTGTATCAGATCAAAATATTTTCTTTTCTTTCATCTGTTCTTTCTTTCTTTTTCTGTCTATTTAGTGTTTGGGCTACTTTGAGCCAAACGGCAAATCTCAAGTCAAACTTCAAAGCTTTTGTTGTTTTTCTGTAGGGTTTGGTCTGTGACCTGGATCCAGTTAAGATCGCTTCACACTTTAAAATTCATGACAATATTTTGTTTTCCCTTCCACACCTCTCTCTCTCTCTCTCTCTCTCTCTCTCTCTCTCTCTCTCTCTCCTCGCACACACACACACACACACACACTTGGTCCCCCCTGATAGTTCTGTTTCCAAACAGAGAGCGAATGTAAAAATTGATGCAATGCCGATCGAACATCCCGTCTTGAACCAGTTGGCTGACCAAACATACTGTTCTTTATCAGATCGGTTCATCATTTGCTTCCACGGAAAATATACCCAATCTCCAAGCAGACACTATCTCTTGACAAACACCACCATCTTATGGTGAACAATGACCTCTGGGCAAAGAGCAAACAATGTCTTCAACGTTAACATTAATATTACAGAGCTTAATAAGTCTCCACAATTCTCTACGATTTCATATAAACACGTCATGTTTCATCTAACAAATTTTTTGGACAAAAGATTATCAAATAAGCTCCTCACATGTGGACAGTTTTTACGCCATGCAAATAATAATAAAAAAAATTCCATATAGACACGTTCAAACATTTTGTCTTGAACGAATCAAACTGGTAAAAAAAAAATTTGCTAGACCACAGGTTTTTTTGGGTTTGTTTTTGTTTTTGTTTTGTTTTTTAAATCAGTGTCTTCAACGATAAAATCACTACCGGGTAAACCTAACCTTGGACCCCATTACACAACACCTCACGTGCTGACTAGCACGCAAATTTCGCACGCCCTGTCATCACAAAAGGCACGGGCAGTGATTGCCTGTCACAAAACACATAATAACACAAAGAGCCCGTTAATCACGTACAGACAAAGTCCGACCCTAACCAACTGTCACAACCCTTTCCCACACAGGGAGCAAGTTAGTGTGTATGCTTGTGACATCACTAACGATCTGGAACAGTGCGCGGATAGGCGGCGAGATACACCGACATATTTTTTTCAGTGTTACTTCTTTGAAATATATGTTTATGTTCCACAAGGTCTATGTCTTCTCGATCCCCCCGTCGGGATGCCGGGGGTCTCTCTGTGCTAAAAATTTCTCCTTTTGTCACTCTCTTTGTTTCTATTTGTTCCTTTGCTTTCTGTCATTTCTTCCTCTTGTTTTCTGTCTTTCTGGTCCATTCACCTGTATGTTCGATAAAGTCTTATGTGCTTTTTCTTAGGATTGATAATTGGGTACATGTATTAAGTACAGTTTTGGCTCTAAGGAGGTCAGATATGCAGAGGCGGTTTTAGGTAATTTGGGCCCATTTTTATATATGTTTTGGTGTCCTTGGGTATGCTTAGATTTATATTCAAGTGTTTTTTTGATCCCCTGTACGATGAATTCGACGGAGTGGTCACCACTAGGAACGTGTCCTTGGATTGCGCACGCGAATGCATTAACATGTGTACATGTACTTAATTTTTTTTTCATGATCTGACTTAATCGTTTGACTCCTTCAACCCATCCGTTAGCATCATGCTTTGTCAACTATGACAGCAAAGCAACAATTGAACCCTTTGACTTCCTTACCATACACATCAGCTTCCATCAGGAGCTGGTAGATAGGGTAAGGGTGTCGAAGGATTCAATTTTTGCTGATGGTGGGTAGGGTGCAGGAGTCAGGGGTTTTTAGAGGAACACTGAACCTTGTGGAAATTCTGCTGTTATTTTGGATGAATCGTGTTCACATACTGCTGCATTACAACACGGACCTGTTAACCCCCCTCCTTCTGATGTAAATGTGTGTGTGTGTGTGTGTGTGTGTACGTGTGTGTGTAAGTGTGCGCGCGTGTGCATGCGTGTGTGCGTGAGACAGCGTGTGTGTGTGAAGGGGGGGCTGCTTTCGCGATTGTGTGTACTTTGTAAAGTATTTATGAGATGATTGATACATTTTTCCTCCCTGCGCACATTTTGTTTACTAGAGTCAATTATTAGTTTCTGGTATGATCTATTCTAACTTTTGATGAACTATGTTTATGCACATTGGTGTGTTGTCTGACTGTGTTTATCCTGCATGACTGTACTGGCATTAGGATGCATGCCTGCCCCCGCCCCCACCTCCGCCCCCTTCCCTATGCAATTTTTGTTCTGGTTCTTGTTGCTATGTGAAATGCAACCAGAATGCTTTTGGACTTGGACCGTTTGCACAAAGCAAATGGAATCATTGCTATTACCAAATCAACCTGTGGGAATACAGCCCTTTAAAAATTCACACTTAGAAATCAGACAATGCATACTCTGTACTCTCAACAAAGGTACATCATTCTAATATCCACTTTTTAAACATCTCATATCTACTTAAAAGAAACGCACACAAAAACTATCGTAAGTCTTTTTAAAACACACACACACACACACACACACACACACACACACACACACACACACACACACACACACACACAAACTACCGTAAATCTACTTCTCTCTCTCTCTCTTTCACACACAACACACACACACACACACACACACACACACACACACACACACACACACACACACACACACACATACACACACACAAAACTATCGTAAATCTACATATGAAAACAGCTTCACATATCATCTACAAAATACAGGAACTGATAATCATGGCATATGGCATGTTCTGCGTAAGAAACCCTCATTCTGCCCCCCCCCCCTTCTCTCTCACAAAGAGAGAGAGAGAGAGAGAGAGAGAGAGACATACACACAGACAGACAGACAGACAGACAGACGTCAGAATATTCAAAGACAGTATATCATTAGGTCCAATTGGGCTTCTGTTACAGCTAGTCGTTGCTACTCTGCACACAAAATACGAACATGAAAAAACCAAACCCATAACACAGAGGGAGGGAGGGGGAGGAGGGGGGAGAGAGAGAGAGAAAGAGAGAGAGAGAGAGAGAGGAGGAGAGAGAGAGAGAGAGAGAGAGAGAGAGAGAGAGAGAGCACTGTCAAATAGTCACAAGCAAAAAAATAGATTAAGCAGAAGTCGGTCCGCTACCTATGAAATCTCTCACAATCAAAATGCGTATGACTGTTGTAATAAAAGAACTGTTTAAAGCATGTCGTTTTTGCTAGTACTTGCTAAAAATCTATATTTCTGTATGTCTGCTTTTGAAGTCATTGTGTAGAGGATGGGTGCAATCTGTCTGGATCGTTTTATCATTTTCCCTTTGTACATGTCTTCACATGTGTTTTGTGCCTTCTAATCATGTTTTCTAGCTTGTGTGTGTCATACTTAAGCCATAGTACAACCCCAACAAACTTTTAAAAAATGTCAACACATCACGAACAATAGATGTATAAAACATTTTTAAGCACTGGAGACCTGGATAAAGAACCGAAGGCTTGTGGAAATACAGAGGTCGTTGAATACATACACACGGTATCAAAAGATTTTGGAAACAGACACTGAGAAAACAATTTTAGACCTGGGAACAAAACCTTTATGACAAGGAAGATCTAAGAAACAAAGGCTTTGGAAAAAAAAATACTGGGAAAGTAAAGATCCTGGAAACATACAGAAGTATGCACAAACTTGGGGAAATGCGAACTTGTGGATTACAGACCTGTGTAATGTTAATCTGGAGACTGAAGTCCTGGGGGACCAAAGGCCCAAAGAAAAATGACAAGACTTGAAGGAGCAGACACTGATAACTTAACTCTGGAAGTCATAAAGCTAATACTTCCCTCTTTCCCACACATGTTTGTGACAGTCAAAAATTTATTGGCATTTTTGTGTGGGGAATATCTGCGTACAAAAAGTAGAATTACTTCTTTTTGGGGAATTATCTTATTCACTTCTGTGAATAATGTGCTTCCAACTCCGGTCCATAAGATTGACAGAGTTCCACACAATTCTGTGAGCAATCCGAGTATCGATATCATCATTTTTACACATTGTGTGTGTGTTACGTACGTAAGTATGTGTGTAGTAGTAGCAGTAGCAGCAGCAGCAGCAGTAGTAGTAGTAGTAGCAGCAGCAGCAGTAGTACACGTAGTAGTAGTAATTACACAACCTCTTTACCTTCTGATATTCTTTTTCATTTCTACCGATTTTCTGTCATCTTAGAATACATGGAATGGCAGGTAGATACCTCTGACAATGTGCTGCTACTTATACTGTTGCACAATTAACTCTCTGACTCCTGCAGCCTGTCCACCAGCATCCTTCATTGTCATCCATGCTAGCAAAGCAAAAACAACCCGTTGACTACCTCACCCTATCCACCAGCTTCCTGCAGGGACCTAGTGGATAGGGTGGGGGAGTCAACGGGTTGTTTTTGCAGTTATTGGATAGGGTGCAGGAGTCAAAGGGATAAAAAAGGTGTTAATCATAATACTTTTCCCTGTCTCCTTCTTATACCACCGTCATTGAGTAATAAAGCGATTTGAAAATTGAATATTTTTCTCTCTCTTGCTCTCCCCTCTTCTGAAGCAAGCATAAGAAGAGGGTCAATGAAAGGAACAATATTTGCACCACATGATCGATGATAGAAGGATAAGGGAAAGGAGTTGAACGGGTTTTCAAATTATCCACATGACTGATGACTAAACGATAAGGGAAACTGCAGAACACGTTTTCAAAGCAAATTATGGAATATGCTGTAAACTCTATGACTGATTCATGCAACAAACACTCACACGCAAAACGCACACATGACTGAAAATTCATACACGCCTGCAGAGACACACGTGCACACGCTTGCACCCACAAATACACACGTAAGCATGGACGAACATATACAATTGTATATGAATATGCGTGCACATGAGTGGAGAGAGAGGGGGCAGAAAGAGAAGAGAAGAAGAGAGAGAAAAAGAGAGAGAAGAGAGAGCGAGAGAAAGAGAGAGCGAGAGAAAGAAAGACAGAAAGAAAGAGTGAGAGAAAGAGAGAGAGAGAGAGAGAGAGAGAGAGAGAGAGAGAGAGAGAGAGAGAGAGAGAGAGAGAGAGAGAATTACGTCTGCAAACAGCAGAGACATGAAATGTTTGCACAGCAGACTATGTAAACATACGCTCAAATACTCGTGATGGGCTAAAGACTGTATTGTGTTTCCTAGTCTTAGGTATCGACTGTTCCAACAGGCTCAGTTCGTTGTATCATACGAAGTTTTTGAGACAGAATTGAGGAGGGGAGAGAGAGAGAGAGAGAGAGAGAGAGGGGGGGGGGGGCAGAGAAACGAACAGAGAGACAAAAAAGACGTAAACAGAACAGTCACAAAACCCCTCTAGTTTTGGAGATGGATGGGAAGAGAAACATAGACAAGCACGCGTACGTACACACACACACACACACACACACACACACACACACACACACACACACACACACACACACACACACCGTTTTCAAGATTTTCAGGTCAAGTGTTCAAAGTATTAAAAGATCGTATTCAATTGTTCCCAGCTGGTTTTGACCAGTCTGAACACCAGTGATCGTTTAAGTTTTGGCCACTTTGGGCCAAAAGGTTCTACTGTTAAAGGGGCACTTATCATCATTTGGCCATGAGCTGTAGCAAAAGGAGAACAAAGCACTTTTACAGCTTTAAAAACGCATGGCCCGATTCGTCACAGAAACAGAGACGATTAATGACATGATTATCTCGTAATTATCATCACTCCGTCACGTACATCCCCACCACAACCTCATGGCCTTCTCACACAGACCTTACAACTATTTATTCACAGTGGAAGAGAAGAACACTTTTAGTCAAGGCAAAAATGGCAATTCAATAACCCCACCCGGGTCTGGTAATGTTTATTACCATAGCAACCCTTCAGCATCACTCACCCAGAAACACTGGACCAGTCGGAATCGTCATCCATTTTGCACGTACAGCTGAACCCGGGTGGCCACTAACATCAATAAACGTGGAAAGCACTATCGGTCTTGCGTGCCATCAGATGGGTTGGTTGTAATGACAGGTATTAAAAAAAAACACCACAAATCTCACAGCATGCTTTGCGAGTCCGTAAATTATACTGCAAAGCAAGTTTTCTGTTAAACCACAGCACTGTAGATGATGCTGTACTGCGAATAATAGTACATCTTCCAATGAAGCACATTTTGTTGATCTAAACAGAAGTGTGAGCGAAGAAACATGTTGGTTTCTGTTTCAGTATCCACCCACGACACTTAATCTCCTCAGCACACGAACGAATCCCAATCAAAAAAATATCACAGTGAAGAGAAGCACATTCTGATTAACAGTACACATTCTGATAACTGCTTGAGAATATCTGATAATGTAAATCAGGATTTTAGAGGATGGGTACTGTTCCATGTTTCAATGTATACACATACTGCACTCCAAGCACTTAATTCAGCATGATGTACAATTCAAAATCACGATCAAGTCACAGATATTAGTGAGGCCCTGGTGAAATCAGTTCAAATTCCAGTTTGGTCCTCGGGTTCAGTTCACCAAGTTAACGGCAAAGTCTACCTCAGAGCGGATTTAGTCTCCAAGCGTAAATAAACTGTGTAAAGAACCGTCTGTCTTAAAAGCGTCAAGCTCTGACCTATATTTCCATGACATGACATTCTCCACTGAAACTTTAAATAGTCCTGACACATAAGAAAGGATGACGTTCTCCACTGAAACTTTAAATAGTCCCGACAGGACGTTTGGCATTGTAGTATACAGCAATTGTCACAGTCTTCAGCTTGTGCGTGACAGAATGGAAAAACCTATATATGTCTGTATACAGCTGTTTATAAACGACATTTTTCCTGCCACCGTTGCAGCGGTTTCTCTTGTGGATGATCAATACCCCAGACCTTTCGAAATATTGAATCCGTTCTCTGCCTGTCGGAACACTTTTCTCACACTATTACCGTTGCTTCTACAAGATCATGACTTGAACTGGATAATACCAGGACAGCCAGATTTTGCATGTCGGCCTCCAGCGTGACAGAGGTCGTGTAAACACGCCATAGTGATATCCCTCTGATCCTCTTCGATTTGTGTTTGCAGCCCATACAGTTTCCTCTCTTCAAACAGATTGTATCAACCCGATTCAAAGAGTTTTGAATTATTTACGGACCACGCCACATCTAAACGAGTTTGAATTATTTACTGAACAAGCCACATCTGAACGGGTTTCAATTATTTACCGAACACGCTACATCTGAACGAGTTTGAATTATTTACCGAACACGCCACACTTTTCCATCACAGTATATTATGGAGCAAAATTTGCACATTAGAATAACTGACAACTGCTAAGCCACAAAACTGAATACTGTAGTCAGAGACATGGATACGATAGTCGGGTAGATCGATTCAATCAAATAGACTGTATAAAGCGAAGCCAGCTAGTCCATCTAAGAAGACTACCCATTTGAAATCGAGTACCCGTTCTTTAGATTTAATACCTGGAGATGTAAAAACACTCACTGACACAATGTATAATTTACTGAAACGTATTACCACACCTTATATTCAAACGTTAATTGTTTTTACACCAAGGTAGCTTATATTCTCCAACAGCCAGAAACTACAAACACGTAAAACAATGAGAGCGCGTATCTGAGTCACAACGCAAACTTTTGTTGAACGAACAACAAAAGACGACGAAGAAACATCTACACTAAACGTAGGACGAAAATAACAACACAACTCTCATGATGTTTCCCTCAGCTTGAGAAAAATAAACAGCTAGTCAGACAAGACCTCACAAATGCTAATCATCTTTCCACCGCTAAATCCACACTACGAGCTCACCATTTTTTCCATCACTAAATCCACAGTCCAGGTAAACAGTGCCAGAAATGACAACATACGAAAGAATCATACAGTACCCAACTTGGCAAGGGCGTGTGTTAGGAAGCTTAACATCTGATCTTCACACCATGTTAATGGACTAAAAGCGCTAGTAGATTCATCAAATGCTAGCTTTCGTTTCTGCATCACTGGATTTTTCTGTCTTCTTGCATAAATCATGAAAGGATTTTTACACTGAAGAATGTATATCATAAAGACTCCATGGGACAGGGAATAGAGAAGAGTGTGTGAGTGAGTGAGTGAGTGAGTAAGTGATGAGGGGGGTGAGGGAGGGAGGGGGAGGAGAGAGAGAGAGAGAGAATGACCAGAAGACATTAGCAACCAACTGTATATTATGACAGTTATAGCATGAAAATAGCTGGTTTCTAGCGTCTCTCTTGACATGTCTTTCTCCTTTTCTTGTTCGTTCATTACAGATTTAAACATCACACACAACTGTAAAAAAAATTCTATACAGCAGTGTGTTGTTATTTTGGTCAACTTAAAATATATTTCATTTTCACCACTCTCTCTCTCTCTCTGGTTGCTGTGTACTTTCCTATATCAGGCCCTAAATAATCATAAATGGTTGCTGGACTAAAGAATCAAAACAAATTAATCATTATAGTCGCTCAAGAATGACAAAAGATCAGTTCACTACATAGTTCTTGGAGACTTAAACCAGTTATATAATTAGTCCGTAGAGAAGTAATCACCTATGTTGACTACAAAAACTTAACTGATAACAGTGATATAGAAAAAAAACTTTTTTTTCTTTAAAACAGATGGCAAAATGGACTCTATGGGTGGTATGGCTGACCAAAAATAATACATGCAAGGAAGACTAAAAGAACAAAAACAACATAAGCCAGGGAAAGCTCGTTCGAGTTGTATAGACAGACACAGAAAAAAAGTGGAGACTGACTGTGGAACATCCGTATCGAGTAATTTGTAAATAAACAGAACCAGAAGTAGAATGGAGAGGTCGAACAGGTGTGTATATTTGGCGGTAGCCACAAAGATAAATAAGTGCAGTATCATTGAGACTCGCAACGTAAGGTAATGATTTTGTATGAAATTCTTCGAGAAACAGGCACTCGGTGGAGAAAGTGTAGTAAAGGAGTGATTGTATCATGCCTCTTTTTACGAAAGACAAGACCAGCTGCAGAATTCTGAATTTGCTGGAGACATGGGACAGAAGAAGCACCCAAGCCAGAGAGCAGAGAGTTACAATAATTATCAACTACACAAACATTAGGTTTATCCGTTTTTGGTGGTAATCTATTCCACTAGATTGACAGTAGTATAAATGTTATTTTAGTGGTACAGGTTTTTATGGGGATGGTTGGAGTCTTGCGGTTAGTAGAACTACATTTGGGGAAATGAACTGTGGTAGAAATCGTTTCAACGAGAAGCTAATGAAAGTAATGACAGTGATATTTATTAAGTAGCTCTGAGCGTAAGATAGGCAGAAGGTAAGGACTTTACCAGGGTGTAGCACGTCTATTCCTACGCTTCTCTTATTTGCCATGATCGTTTTGAATGTTATCATCATACACTTGGCATCCATGTTGTCTGTGCGTACGGAATCACTAAAGCGCTGTATTACCGTCCTGGAACAAAATGAAACTGAAACTGGTGCTCAAAATTACTGATCAGATACAGATTATTGCATAAAGAAATATACTGAATGACACTACTGAGTGGGAAATCGTCTAATGTCTAATGACCTGGGAATTCATATGTCACATCACTCCACAATCGTACAATTTATTGACTACAATGTAAAGAGTGGGTTTTGATAGGATGGGCTGGATTCATTTCCTTCTAGAAACGAAAATTCCATCATGAAACGTGTCATGCTCTCCCTTGGGTATGGTGCCATCTGGGTTTTACCACTCTATATGTATAATTTTTGCTCACCTTTAAAAGTGTTGACTTCTAAAAAAAAATGTCACCAGGGACTAATCTTTTGTTCTCGTGGACCTTTAACGTGTGCTAAGTACATGTTGCATACCAGACCTCAGTTCACGGTCTAATCAAAAAAACGATGCCTTAAGACCTAGTAGTGGCAGGAACAAATCCCTGCCTAATCTGGAACTGAGTCTGGTACTTCAAAATTTGCAGGTAGGTGCTTTAACAAACTGGGTTACCATTCCACCACACCACTACAAAGTCAATCATCTACTGGATGACACAACACAACGGACAAAATCGCCTTACTGGAATCTCCTGTCCAGGAATCCCCTTTGTCTGTTGGTAATCGTCCTTGATTCTGAAGCATGCAGGCCACTCCCATCCAGCAATTAACTTGGGCACGAAAGACTGGCATTAACGTGCAGAGGCTCAACTACCAATACACGAACATTACTGCTGTATCACGGCACACACGTTGGTGTAATACGATACTGCACAGATTGTTATGTCCTACATTTACAGGGAAGACGAACGACAAACTCGAAAATCGACGTGAACTGGGTACATTCCCCCATTCCTTCTCACACAAAAAAACCTGGGTGTTTTTAACGTACCACCATTAAAATAATGACGTCTTCTGTACCCACAGTCCAAGCTCTTAAACTGGAATAATTATCAAAACTGGAATATCCAAATTTGTATGCGATGTTAGTCACCTTTGTTTGTATACAAATTTATTTTCACTGCCTTCTTGCTACATGACAGAGGTTTATTTGCGCAGAGTTCTTTTCCTTTCAAACGATGTTGTCTTGGATACTATATGTACACATATTCTTCTGATGGATTAGCCAATTACCTGCAGATAACATATGTTGCCCACAGTCTGCAACTCATCTTATGTGGGAAGTGAATGTCAGTCAGTGGGAAGAGAAACATGTACAGGAGGTTCTTGGGAAAAAGATTTTCCTGAAAGACATAAAGGCAAATGGACCCGTAAGGCAGAAAAAGCAATAGCAAGAAAAACAAAACACAGAAACAAAGTAATTAAAAAATGCAGCAGCATTTCCAAAAGACAGGGATGTTGTGTACATTTGGGGAAAAGCCCTCCACATTCTTGTCTGGTTGCCCACATTATTTGCTAGAGAAACTTCAGAAAGTTCAAAATGCAGCAACCAGGTTAATTTTGAAAGCGTCCAAGAAAGATCATGTTCAGCCCTTACTCAGAACTCTACACTGGCTTCCCGTAAATGCGAGGATTCAGTTCAAAATCTCCACTCTCTGTTATAACTGTGTCACTTCCTCCTGTCCCTCTTACCTGTCCTCTCTCTTACAGCTCTATACACCGTCAAGAGAGTTCCGTTCCTCCGCAGACACACGCATCCTTTGTATTCCAAAGATCAGAACCAAAACCTTTGGCCAGCGAGCCTTTCATTATAACGGTCCTTCAGTCTGGAACAGTCTGCCACAAACAGTTCGCTTCGCTGATTCCAAAGTTACTTTGAAGTCGGCCCTGAAAACTCATCTATTTGCGTGAACCTGCTCTGCTTAATCTCAACTTTCTGTATTTTTGATAATTCCTTCTGACAGCATAAGTTTGTGCGTGTGTGTGTGTGTATGTGTGTGTGTGTGTGTGTGTGTGTGTGTGTGTGTGTGTGTGTGTATGTGTGTGTGTGCGTGGGTGTGTGTGTGTTTGGGTGTGTGGGTGAGTGTGTTTGATTTTTGCATTTGTATATATTCTTGATGTAATTGTCATTTTTGTTCTGTATTGAATTGTTTGTAAAGCGCCCTGGGCACCTTCGGGTGAAAAGGCGCTTAATAAGTGCACATTATTATTATTATTATTATTATTATTATTCCTGCAAGTAGAGTTAATAGCCACTGTCTTACTAATAAAAAAAAAAAAATTCATCTGTAGAGATCTGATTTCTGCCTTATCTAATGACGACGCATTATTTCTGTAGAGCTGATTTTTACCTTTCTGCTAAGTAACAAACAGTGCAGCATTTGTAGTCTCCTGTTTGAATAACAGACTTTTCCTGCTTCCATCCTTAATGACAGGGCTGTAGCCTACAAGGATGGATGTCTACCTTCCAGACAGTTTCATGCATTGTTTGTACAAAGTTATTAATTTGCTGAGTCTCGGTTTTGAGTGTTTAACCAATGTCATGCAGATAACAACGTGACTACCTGCTGCAGAAATAGACACACGCAAGCCATCACTGAAATGTCGAAGGAAAAGATGGTCAATCAATTGTTATCTTTCCCTGCCCTTCTCATGACCTGGGTTTGTCACAGTAACGCCAAAAAAAGAAACGGTTTTATTCACATGTCTTTTTGTTATTAGCTCAGTCATAAAATCTAAGGTGGTATAGGTTTGAGAATCTGCCAATAAATTTTCATACAAAAGGACCTGTGTTGATAATGTTCGTTCAGTGGCTTGTATTCCTGAAGGCTTAATCAGCTGTCAGACCAACTTTACGTCTGGTAAAGATTCAGTTGAGATACTGTTGCACATTTACACTTTGTCGTCTTTTGTATACGTTTGACAAAAGCCAGCTGGTCTAAAGTTTGCGCCTGTCTTGTTTTGTTATATTAAATACACGTTCTATTTTTGTCTTTTCTAAGGATATAGTTAGAACAAAATACAAAACAAAAAAGGAAATACAGGCCAATATTCAAATGCACTATGCTTTGTATCTTCATTTTTTCTCCCTATTTCTTACTTATTCTTTCGTTTTCCAATTCTGAATCAGCATGACCTAACTTGTACAGAATACCGAGTCAAACATCGATCTGACTACTGACATGACTCCATGTTTGCATATATACAATGCATTGAATCCATGTTTGTATATATAATGCATACACATTCAGTTAAAATTCTAGCCCATATTTTTCTTTCTCTCCAAAAGGCACGAATGCAGATGCTTAAAGTCGTTTAAAGCGGTTCTGTCTGAATATTAAAAAAAAAAAATTAACAAACAGATCAAATACCGATGATCAAACCATTCTGTGGAAACAATCCATCGAAACTGAATGTCAAGTAAACGTAGTCCTTTATCAGGTAAATTCATCACTTGCATCCATGAACTTAAAACTCAAAGTTAAACATACAAATCAACACATTGATGATTAAAAAAAACAACAACAAAAAAACAAAAAAACAAACTTTTGTCTTGAACCAGCCCATCTGAAAATAAAGCAAATTCAGCTCCCTGTCAAACACACATCACTTGCATGGAAGGTTAATAATCCATTTCTTTAAGCAAACACGACTTTAGCGTCAAACTCGGTTGAAAAAAAAATCGGGTAAAAACCTTCTCGTCTACAAATCTCTTAACGATTACACACAAAAACCTCACGTGCTAACGAGCACACAAATCTTGCACATTTTCATCACAACAGTACGTGCTGTGCGTGCCTGTCACACACAAATAAAACAAGAACTGCAGTTAATCACGTGCAGGATGAGTCCGACCCTAACCAACTGTCACAACCCTGTCCCGCGCATAGGGTAACTTGGTGTGCGGTGTTAGTGCCATCCTTTTTACCTGTGATAGAAGGGCGGCGATATCTCACCACAGAATCTATCGTTTTGTTCTTCCCTTCCACAGAAAGTCACTGGGAAGTTGTATTAAAGAACTGTTTACCAGACTCCTCCAGATCTGCAAGTTGTGTGCCAATGCCATGATCTATGTGAGAGTTCCTTTATATGATGACGCTTTGTTTCAATTTCAATTTCTCAAGATGACGTCTCCCTGCTCTGAATGAATTTCATCTGCACTAACGTCACAAGTGCCAAGTGATGGAGAAGATCCAGAATGATCACGGCACAAGCCTTAAGCCTGCACATAAACCCATGAGCTGGCCAGGTCCTGTGGTCCTACCTAGATAGTTTCATAACCCTGGGGTCGTAGTGGAGTGAGGTGGCAGAGACCTCAACTTTTCCTGGGGCCAGCACCATGAGGGCAGCGCCCATCCATGTCACCAAGCATCTACGTTTCAAGTCATTTTAGCATGGTGCCCTAACCCAAATCTGCATCCCTAACCCTTTCTATCCCATCTGAACAGAACTGATGTGATGATAAACACAGACACCATGACAGCACTGCACATCTTTGAGTGATGATGACACCCGAGGTTGTTTACAAGGTAAATATCAGACATACTGGAAACTCCATGACTGACCTATATGTATCTGCGCTCACATCGCACGCGTACTCATACGCACACACACACATTTGTGTGTACATGTGCATGTACAAATACACACACATACATTACACACGCGCGCGAACACACATATATACGCACTGCTACATAGATTCGCCCGTATGCATGCATGCAAACATTAACATTTATATGCACACACACGCATTCACAGGCGTCCATGCGTGCGCGCGCGCGCACACACACACGCGCACGCACACACACACACACGCACACACACGGAGAGCAATAACTACATCTGCAAGTAACAGAAATAATGTTTGCACATACTCTTTCAATCTCCTTGTTAAATGCTCGAGGGATTAACTAGAAACAAAACAGCAGACAAAACGGGGTTTAACCCTTTAACTTCCGCACACTGTCCACCAGCATCCTGCATTGTCAGCCATGCTGGCAAAGCAAAAACTTAACCCTTTGACTCCTTCACCCTATTCCCTAGCTTCCTGAAGGAAGCTGGTGGCTTGGTTGAAGAAGTCAAACAGTTAAGTTTTTTGAAGCTGATGAAATTCCCTCATGCAAAATAACAGCAAATGGCACAACCTTGACACAGGTTGATAAATTCAAATTCCTGGGAACGATCATTTCATCAGACGGCAGATGCACATCAGAAATAGCCAACAGAATTAGCCAAGCCAAAACAGCATTCAAGAAGATGACAAGTATTCTTACCAACAAATGCCTATCAATTAACATCAGGAAGACAGTTCTTGAATGTTATATAGAACCAGTGCTGTTGTACTGATGTGAGGCGTGGACAGTCAACAAGCAAAGCCAGAACAAGATTGAGGCAGCCGAGATGTGGTTTCTAAGAAGAATGTTGAGAGTTCCATGGACAGCAAAGAAAAAAAACGAGACAGTCTTGATGGAGGCAGACACAAGTAGATCACTCATAAGGAAGATTAGGAAAAGACAGGCAACATTTATAGGCCATTTTATGAGGAAGGGGGATTTGGAGCACCTGGTCACAATGGGAAAGCTGGAGGGAAAGAGAGCACCAGGTAGACCCAGGGAGAAAATGCTGGACGGACTTGCAGAGTGGCTGGGGACGAGGAGGGTGGGGGAGATGCTAGGGGCAACGAGAGATAAGAGACAGATGGAAGTCCATGATTGCCAACGCCAAGCGGCAGGGCACGTGATGATGATGATGGATAGGGTGCGGGAGTCAAATAATTAAGACAAACTTACAAGGGAGGAGGCGGAAGACAGTGAGAGAGGGACGGAGGGGATGAGGAGACAGAAAATGGCATAAAGCTTTTCGTTCACTCAATACATGGAAAGTGTTGTAGACTCGTAGACCATGTTCTTTTGTTCTCTGCATCCAGACTAGGAGGCCATGACGACATGAGGAAATACAGATCAAATTAATCACTAGCATAACCACAGGTATACATAATTGTCATTTTTTTCTGAAACAAGCATACATTCCAGCCGTACTGAATACTGCATAAGAAAACGCAAAGATCAGCGTTCTGGTTCTCTCTGTCACGCTTTCCTTGCCACTCTCTCAGTGGGCCATTCGTTTCCACTATGTAGAACCCCAACAACACATACCAGAATCTTGCAGAACAAATTTCAAGTAGAAAGACACCGGACTAATGTTTAACTCGTGACCATCGCAAACAATTTCATCCTAAAATATTTCAGAAGACAATATTCTGAGCAAAAACTAACATGTGAACAAAGTGGATTTACACATCATTTTGTTCCAGAGTGTTCCAAAAGAACGTAGCTCAGAACACAACGTTTTGAACTATCTTTAACACATTAAAAAGCGTATGTCTGGACCATTTCGTTCTAGATTTTACAGATGAATTCTGCTCGTACTGAAATGGCTTTTACACGTGAACAATATATATTAACATCGTTAACATCACGTCAATATAATGGATCAGAATGTAAACTTACTGAACAAATTCTGACGCGTACGTAAAGCGTGTAAGTACATAATTTCAAATGGAACATGAAAAATACTCTAGAGGCACCAGCCCCCCCCCCCCTAAAAAAAAAAGCTGGTGGAGAGTGTGAGGGAGTATAAAGGGTAGGGTTTTGCAGCTCTTGGATAGGGTGCGGGAGTCAAAGAGTTAGATTAAAAGTGCTGGTACTGACAATTTCAAAATCTGATTGAACTTTCGAGAAAATCAAAAAAGGCACATGGAGAACCCAGAATGACAGGAGGCTACACAAATTTACGATGACATCACTTAAAAGCAAACTCTTATATTTCAAACTCTATATCATAAATCCACCAGAATACCTGCAAATCGACTCGATTATAAACAAGTGTAACCGTGACTTCATAAACCACTTTTATTTTTCTGCTGACATCCCCGCCTACACACAAACCATATGAACAAAGATTTAGTTTCCTGCCAGCAGCAGCAGCACAGATTGCAGAACCGATGAGCGGGCCGGGTGAGTGGGTGGGTGGTGACATAGAACTACAGGGAAAGAGCACGTGGCGCGAACATCGATTAACTCCAACCGAGGGTCTTGTTCTACGACAATTCCACACTTCTTCCTGCTTTGATTTCCTCCGATTACAATAGGCTTACTTACTGTGTCCGCCAGTGCGTTGTATTGCATTGTATTGTATTGTGTACCGGTGTTGTTTGTATTGTCTTGTATTGTCTACCGGTTGTTTGTATTGTCTACCGGTGTTGTGTTTGTATTGTATTGTCTACCAGTGTTTGTATTGTATTGTCTTCTGGTGTTGTTTGTATTGTCTTGTATTATCTACCAGTGTTGGTTAATATTGTATTTTCTATCGATGTTGTGTTTCTATTGTATTGTACTGTCTACCGATGTTATGTTTCTATTGTACTGTATTGTCTATCCGTGTTGTGTTTGTATTGTATTGTGTCCAGCTGTGTTGTTTGCATTATATTATACTGTATTGCATTGTATTGTCTCTACCAGTACTGTACCGTAAACGTTGCCCCACAGCTCTGAGGTAGTCAGGAGCATGAGGTGGTAGAGTCCTCAAACTTTTCTAGGAGTCCAGCATCGTGATAACAGAACCCAGCTCCTCTCACTTGCTGATTTACCTTCCCCAACCCTGAACAGGGTCAGATACTCATTCACAGCTGGAGGACTGGAGGCTGCACGCGCATTCTTTCTCTCGAACCAAACTCAACCCTCTGCAAGGTACTAGGTCAGACAGAACGTATGGGGTCACGCCACTGTGTCCCCCCGCCACTATATCCATGAATACCCACAAAGGGAATGATGGGTCTAGTTGCTATTAAAAGTCACTATGGTATTTGGACAATGGTATGTGAACACAATGGTATTTGGACTTGGCGGTGTGTGGGCACAATGGTGTTTGGACACAATGACATTTGAACACAATGGTGTTTGGACATATAATGGTGTTTGGACACAACGGTACGTGAACACAATGACATTTGAACATAATGGTGTTTGGACACAACGGTACGTGAAAACAATGGTGTTTGGACATATAATGGTGTTTCGACACAATGGCGTTTGGACGCAATGGTACGTGGACACAACGGTCCGTGGATACAATTGTGTGTGGACACAATGATACATGGACACAATGGTGTGTAAACACAATGGTACGTAGACACAATTGGGTGTTTTGACACAGTAGGACGGGACACAATGGTGTTACACATCAGGACAGGTACAGGTAAGCACCAAGTCGGGGGGTGATCAACATCTCCGTCACCAAAATGGCAGACGTCTGCCCTTTTTACACACATTTTCACAAGTCGAAAACAAGACAACCAGCGGAGATCGCGTCCGTTGTTTGTAGTTCACAGAATCTATCACATTTTGTCTCTTAGTTACCACGCATACCAATGTACTGATACGAATCGATACAAACGCTACACTTGTGGTCTTGCTTTAATGATTCATCACTTTTCCCTCTGGCCTCCATTTCCTGCTCATTAACACGGGATCTCTGCCTCTTAGTGATGTTGATTTTTTGGGTTCTGGACAGGTCGTAAATGGGGGTCAGGCGCTGAAACGTCAAGCCATCCTACTCACCGTATAGGTTGTATTTCATTACTTAACTGCATGTACTGAGAGCACGATGGCGTGGTGTCTTCCATACATTTTGAGTGTATGGGTTCGAACCAGGTTTGCGGCAATGTATGTGTGTGCGTGTGAGAGTGAGAGTTAGAGGGAGAGGAAGGGGTAGGTTCGCTGGGAGAGACAGAGGCAGAGAGATGGGGAGAAAAGAGATGGATAGAGATAGAGAGAGAGAGAGCGAGCGCGCGCGCGCACGCGAGAGAGAGAGAGAGAGTGTGTGTGTGTGTGTGTGTGTGTGTATGATTGAGTGTGTGTATGTACTCTCTCTCTCTCTCTCTCTCTCTCTCTCTCTCTCTCTCTCTCTCTCTCTCGCTCTCTCGCGTGTGTGTGGTGTGTGTGGTTTGTGTGTGAGTGTGTGTGTATCTGTCCGTCTGTGTGCATGTGTGTCTGTGTACGCACTCGCGCTTGTGTGTGCCATTAGAGAAAGAAAAGGCAGGGAAAGACGAAGTACTGATAAGAGAGACAGACGGACAGACAGACAGAAAAACAGAGACAAGAGAGAATTCTTAACCCGAGTAAAGAATTTGAGGTAATGAGATAAGACGTGCTCGATATATCAACAAAATGGGAGATCTTAAAACTGGTTGAAATCGAGAAGAAAATCGCACCGACAGATCTACTACACCAAAGGCAATCTGAAAGGAAAGGGAGGAAAACTGCTCTCTATCTGCGTTGTAAGACAGGGCGAGTGCAACATGTTGCAGTGACAAAGGGTCTCCCTCTGCCTTTCTTTTTTTTTTCTCTCTCTATCTTTCAGCCATTGAAAGTCCGTTGTTGGACGTAGGCCTTCCCCAGCTGCTTCCATTCACTTTGTTCCAGCGCTTTTCCTCTCCAGTTCTTGTCAAACCCATCTAAGTCGTTTCTCCATCTTACGGAAGATAAAAAACGTGCGTGTGACGCTTTTGCAGAGACTCTTTTCAAAAGGTACAATAATGAGGGTGACAACTTTATACATCGGACATTTCCACTGACAAAACCTGGATATATATACATATCTATATGTATGTATGTATGTATGTATGTATGTATGTATGTATGTATGTATGTATGTATGTATGTATGTATATATATATGTATGTGTGTATATATATATGTATGTATATATATATATATATATATATATATATATATACATACATACATATATATATATATATATATATATAATATATATATATATATATATATCCAAGAATCAAAAAGACAATCGTCAGAGCGGTGCACCCCGCCTCTCCACGGCAAAAGTTTAGAAGAATGCACGTAAATTTAAAGATGATGATCATACGTGCCTATGATAATAAGGCCTTAGGGGTGTATCGACAGCCCATCGTGTTCCAATGGAACAAATTGTTAATTAAGACTATTTCAGGATGTTTCTGATGAAAACACTAAGACCTGCAAATCGAAATTAACATAAAAATACAAACTCTTCGTGACAGGCTTGACAGGACACCCTGTCAACCATGCCCACCTGACCCTTCCTTCTCTGGCACACCTCTTACTACTTTTACCCCAGTCTCACAAGAAGATTTTCTCAACTCTGACTGTCTCCCTACTCTCCTCCCATTCATCACTGACATCATCAACACTTCTCTTCAAACTGGAACTGTCCCAGATTCTTTCAAGTCTGCTATTGTTCACCCTCTCCTCAAGAAATACAATTTAGACCCAAATGAACTGAAAAATTACCGGCCTATCTCTAATCTCTCTTTCTTGTCAAAACTCATGGGAAAAGTTGTCCTCAACCAGCTGAACTCTCACCTGTTTGCCAACAATCTCCTCAATCCTTTCCAGTCAGCCTACCGCCAGTGCCATAGCACTGAAACTGCCCTGCTACACATTCTCAACAATCTCCTCCTTGCAACTGATACTGGCAAAGTCTCTCTCCTCACACTCCTTGATCTGTCTGCAGCCTTTGATACCACTGATCATGGTATTCTCCTTTCTAGACTTCATCACACTTTTGGCATCTCTGACATTGCTCTCTCCTGGTTCACTTCATATCTATCAAACAAAAAACAAACTGTTCTCATTAATGGCACTTACTCTCAACCTGCATACCTGACCTGTGGTGTTCCACAAGGATCTGTACTTGGCCCTGTTCTTTTCACACTCTTTACACCTCCCCCCTGTCCACCATCATCAACTCCCACTCTATAAAGCACCACTTCTATGCTGATGACACCCAACTTCAAGACAGTGACACACCAGACAATATACAGCGCCTCTTGACTCGCACCACTGAGTGTTACTCGGACATTAACATGATTAAGAACTGGATGACGTTCAACAAACTTCAGCTTAATGACGACAAGACAGAAGCTATCCTCATTGGCACCCGTCAGAAACTTTCTCAGCTGCCTCCTCTTTCTCTCCCATTATGTAACACATCAGTTCCAATTTCTGATTCAGCTAAAAACCTTGGTGTCTGCATTGACTCTACCCTCTCCATGAACAACTTTGTTTCTCAAACTGCCAGATCTTGCTACTATCACCTCCATCGTATAAGCCTGATCAGGAAGTATCTCTCTGTCGAAACAACTGCAAAACTCGTTCTCTCCTTCATGTCTCGCATTGACTACTGCAATTCACTCCTGTCTGGTCTTCCTGCCTCCACCATTCACATCCTGCAGCGCATTCAAAACAATGATGCACGCCTTGTACTCAAAAAGAAAAAAGCTGACCACGTATCTCCTCTCCCGGCACAACTTCACTGGCTTCATGTATCAAAGCGCATACAGTACAAACTAGACACCATGTGCTACAAAAGCCTCAATAACGCAGCCCCCGATTACCTGTCAAGCCTACTTGAGATCTATGTTCCCTCACGCACCCTCCGCTCTGCCTCCGATCCTCTGACTTTTCGCTTTCCACGCACTAAGCTCAATACCTATGGTCCACGAGCCTTCTCTGTTTCTGGTCCACTTTCCTGGAACAAACTTCCTCTCTCTGTCCGTCAGCAACCTACTTTTGTCTCCTTCAAGTCCGCTCTCAAAACTCACCTTTTCTCCTCTGCATAAAATCCTGACCTCACTCAATCCCCTCTGCAGCCTATCTCCACTCGGAGGGGAATCACATTGTAATAGATAATTGTATATAATAATTTATGCTCTCTATAATTTTCCATTGCTTTTATTCTTTCTCCCCATTTATAGCCGTGTGCGTGTGCTGTGTGTGTGTGTGTGTGTGTGTGTGTAGTGTGTGTGTGTGTGTGTGTGTGTGTGTGTGTGTGCGTGCGTGCGTGCGTGCGTGTGTGTTCGTGCATGCGTGTGTGTCTGTTTTAGCGCTTAGATTTGATTTTATCAAGATTTTGCGCTATACAAATAAAATATTGTAATATTGTATTGTATTGTAAAACATTGTTGAACAAATCACCACTAAATTCAAAGATGATAATCATAATCGTATGTGCCTATGATAACAAGGCCTTAAGTGTGTATTGACGGTGCATCGGATTCCAACGGCACAAACTGTTAATGAAGACTACGACAGGATGCTTCTGATGAAATTTTAATTACATGCAGTCCGAACAAATCATTACTGATATCACATTATAACTCGCTCGCCACAAAACTGACAGGCAGACATTTACGACGTCAGTTCAATGGGACGCCGAGCCACACCCTACCTACTCTCCAGATATAAGGCCCTACCCCCTACCCACCGCTCCGACTTTGATCTGTTCCCTAAACTAAAATAACTCCTCTGTAGTGTACGTTTCCACGACATTGATGGCTTGGAAGTGGCGATGGCCAAGCAGATAACAACATATAAGTTGTGGTTGTTCAGCATTTCAGACCTTTCCAGCAAATAGGAATTGGTCATTCAGAAGAAGAGGTATTACACCAAAGGAATGTAGAAAGGCAATGATAAATAGCTCTTTTTCCACATTTCTATGGACATCATCTATCACTAGATCATCAATCCTCGTGCCAGTACATCCAGCAGAAGGAACAGCAGCACAGCTGTTACACAACAGAAGAACAACCCGCGGAAACAAAACCTATGGCCTGAGGGAAGAATCAGACAAGCAACATCAACTGTCCATCTTTCACGGTTTGTTAACCCTTTGACTCCCACTCTATCCACCAACAGCAAAAACTTAACCCTTTAACTCCCTCACCCTGTCCACCAGCTTCCTGAAGGAAGCTGGTGGATAGAGTGAGGGAGTCAAAGGGTTAAGTTTTTGCTATACTAGCATGCTTGACAATGCAGGATGCTGGTGGACAGGGTGCAGGAATCAAAGGGTTAAAGTATAAGCAATCTGGCCTGGCTGTATATCACAGGCCCTAATATACGTAAAGACTTGTCCATCATTTGATCCGAAAAAGGAAGATTGTTCATAATAATAGATTGATTACCTAGCTTCACTATTCAATAGGGAAAGGGAAAAAAATCGATTCTAAAAATACAGCAGCAGCGCAACGCTGCAATAAATCATGTCATTTTTCCCCTTCTTGCAAAGAACAGAAACCCGATACGTCTTTGATCGTAAGTTTGCTGCTGTCTGTTGCAAAGCGGCGTGAGGAAATAAAGCGTTAGCTCGAAGACTGACGTAACTAGGCATCAGGTTTCTACAGTTATAGAAGCTTTCATCTTCTCTGTGTCAGCATGTCAACGTCAGGCTGCCATAGATTATTTTCAAATCAATTACTTTGCATCAACTTCTGATTGTTACGTACAGTCTGAATGGTTGAAGTATGTCATCGTGTCCTCATTTACACTCAGTCATTATAGGCGTTACATGAAAATGCATATACAGACATATATATATATATATATATATATATATATTGTGCGCACACACACACACACAGACACACACACACACACACAACACACACACAAAATATACATACATACAATACATACAATATATACAATACATACAATATACATACATACATACATACATACATACATACATACATAGATACATACATACATACATACATACATACATACATATCAAAGATGCTCCTGTATGGAAACCTGAAGGAAGGACACCACGACCAGGGAAGACCACTAAACCGATACAACAATACTGTGAAGGCCAACCTTATCAGCTGTAGCATCAACACTACCAACTGGGAGGACACTGCCTGCAACAGAGTAAGCTGGAGAAAGCAGTGCACCCAGAAGCACAATAACGTCTGAACAGCGCAGAACACCTGTTCAACAGAAGAGGGACAGGCAGATGCTGAACCCAAGGCAAAAGGACTTCTTGCCATACCGTGTCTACAGGAGGTCAGATGACCCCTGGCGACAGGGACCAGTATGCCTACTCATCCGTCGGGTCGACAGTAGAATCCATCATCACATATACATCGTCATCGTCATGATCATCAATTATACAGAGATAATAAAGATATAGCTCTCGTCTTCAAGTCAAACTATGTCATCATCATCATTATGTGCCCTGCCGCGTGGCGTTGGCGATCGTGGCCCTACATACGAATGTATCTTTTGTCGCTGCAGGTACATCTCTCATCCTTTAATTTACTCTGCAAAATAGCTGTCCGATGTTTTCTCCCTGGGATTACCTGGTGATCTTTTCCCCTCCATCTTTTATGTTGTACTTAGGTGCTCAAATTTCTCTTACCTTATAAAGCGTCCTATGAATGTGGTACGAGAGAATTTTTGCGCGTGCTGCCTCCAGATCACCCACCCGTGAAGGATCTAATCAACCCTGTACCGGACTGGGGAAAAGGTGACAGCAGACAGGGGAGAAGGTCCCATGAGAAAATGTTATGTCTATATATGTAACTTCATTTCCCTACGACCCAAGGTAACGTGACAACCTTACTGATTCACTTGTTGTACCGATTCTCACAATGGTTTTACCATGAGAAATTTGGGCTGCTCTTCGCTGGGACAGCACATCGCCGAGATGAAGCGCCACAAATGTTTCCTTATATAAATATATGTGATGAGAGTGCGCGCGCGCGAGTGTGTGTGTGTATTTGTGGTGTGTGTGTGTGTGTGTGTGTGTGTGTGTGTGTGTGTGTGTGTGTGTGTGAGTGTGTGTGTGTGTGTGTGTGTGTGTGTGTGTGTTGTGTGTGTGCGTGTGTGTGTGTGTGTGTGTGTTGTTGTGTGTGTGTTTAAAACCTGCCGATAACGGCGTTGCCTCCAGTTTCAATGGCAATAAATGTTCCCATCATAATTGGCTGAATGTGTCAGAATGTCATCCACCTGGCTGATAATATTATAGAACATGAGCTGAAACAGACATCTGGCAAACAAGAATGCTGCCTCCAGCTCCGTCAGTAACAAACTCCGACTGACAAGTTAACAAGAAACATCTGTAGGGTGTGGATGGGACCCAGAGCACCAATGCCTCGCCACTCTCTAGACAATCACCTCCCAAGCTCACGATGCCACTGGAGAGTCATTTCATCAAACAACGAGGGGCTGTCCATGCATTGCATGACACATCAAACAACGAGGGCTGTCCATGCATTGCATGACACATCAAACAACGAGGGGCTGTCCATGCATTGCATGACACATCAAACAACGAGGGCTGTCCATGCATTGCATGACACATCAAACAACGAGGGGCTGTCCATGCATTGCATGACACATCAAACAACGAGGGGCTGTCCATGCATTGCATGACACATCAAACAACGAGGGCTGTCCCTGCATTGCATGACACATCAACAACGAGGGGCTGTCCATGCATTGCATGACACATCAAACAACGAGGGCTGTCCATGCATTGCATGACACATCAAACAACGAGGGGCTGTCATGCATTGCATGACACATCAAACAACGAGGGCTGTCCATGCATTGCATGACACATCAAACAACGAGGGCTGTCCATGCATTGCATGACACATCAAACAACGAGGGGCTGTCCATGCATTGCATGACACATCAAACAACGAGGGCTGTCCATGCATTGCATGACACATCAAACAACGAGGGGCTGTCCATGCATTGCATGACACATCAAACAACGAGGGGCTGTCCATGCATTGCATGACACATTCAGACCCAGTCAAGAGCTATGGGAAGGTCGGAAATGACAAACCCCAGGACATAGCCACACAACAGGCACCAACCAGGTCCAGCCCATCGACCGCAACAAGAGAGAATAGAAGACCCCTCTCTCGCCCCATTCTGGTCTTCATCTCTCTTTCGGCAGCCCGCTCTGCCACTAGCTCGCACAACAGCCAGCAGCCTTTCCCTTGACTATAGTCTCAACAGTTAGCAGTCGGAAGCTCCCAACGTTGCCTTACTTCAACCACAGGGGTTGTTAGAACGGCCACAAAAGTGGCCACCAGGCATGATGCTCCAGACACAGCCCATTTTGCTGTTCAGCAAGGTCTGACATGCCCCGAAAGGGATCCCAAGTTTGCCGTCTTTCTGAGCAACCAGCGGGTCTTTCCCTGCGGTCATCAGGCCTGATTCCCTGAGGTCAGCGGCCAAGCTGTCATTCTATACCAGGCAAGACGTTTCCGTTCAGACTGTCATGCAGGATATAGGTGTCTGATGTGTAGCAATCACAGTAATGGCCTTTCCAGACTGCTTTCATTTCTCCCGTTTTTTACCTGGCCGTTCTGTTTCCTGCATTTTCTATAGGAAGACTATCTCTGATCGATTCCTCTCACTGTGTGTGTGTATGTGTGTGTGTGTGTGTGGTTGTGTGTGTGAGTGTGCGTGTGTGTGTGTGTGTGTGTGTGTGTGGTGTGTGCGCGCGCGCGCGCGTGCGTGCGTGCGTACGCATGCATGTGTGTGTGCGCGCGGTTTGTGTGTGTGTGTGTGTGCGCGCGCGCACGCGTGCACCCATGCAAGCGTGAATGTGCGTGTGTATCAATGCCATCCACTGCATGTCGGAATTCCACTGTACTTTTTTTTTATTTTATTGAACTGTGGACCTATCATTCATCTAGTAGTTTGTTTGTATCTTGTTGAACATGTCTTCCCTTGCTGTTCGGCGTCGGTAATCAAAGTAAATGCTGCCACAATGTATTCAAGTAATCAGTGCTTTGTTCTGATAACAACAACAATAATAACAATAATAAAAATCGTACCACAACAACAACAATAATGAATATTTATGTTGTTATTGTTGCTTAAAACCCAGCCAATTTCGCAGAACCATATGAACGCTTTAAACATCTCAAAGAGCACACCATGCCTCACAGATTATAAACCAAAACAAAACAAAACAAAACAAAGCAAATTAAGTACACATCAGTGCTTTCACGCACATAATCTAATGATATGCCCCTGGCGTTGACCGCTTCGTCCAACATCTCAGGAGATTTAGAAAAATATCAGAATACAAACATAAACATAACTAAGGGCACAAAAATATACATATTAAAACGGGGCTAAATTACCTAAAATTGCTTCTGCACATGACATCACATTTTCTTAAGAGCCCAAAATGCACGTAACACATGTACCCAATTATCAATCCCTAGAGAAAGAATGCAAGACATTATCGAACACATACAAGTGAATGGACCGACAAGGGGGGAAAAAAAAGATGGAAGGAAATGGCACATGCAAACGAAGCGACGAAATTTCAAGCACATTATTTCCAGAAGGTGAGAATACTATTCATACTGAATGATCCCACGGAATGATGATGATGATGATGATGATGATGATGATGATGATGATGATGATGATGAAGAAGACGACAAACAACAATAACAATGACAGAAACAATAATTCTCTACTAATATACGTAATCTCCATTATACATAAAACCTATACTCATAATTGTTTAAAAATATAAAGCACTAAAATCTCCTTGTTCCCCCCCCTCTCTCTCTCTCTCTCTTTTCACACACACACACACACCACACACACACACACACACACACACACACACACACACACACACACACACACACACACACACACACACACACACACGAACACACACAGTGGCAGTGGCGGGCGGCGGCGGGGCGGGGCCGGGCCAATCATTTCAACTCACTTCAGTCACTACCGCCGCAGGCTGGGTAAGAGAATAAGATAGCTTCCTCTGAAAATTGGCCGGAGTCCAGGGGCAACGTCCCTGCTGGAGGGTCTGGGGGGCTTCACCCCCCAGAAGCTGAAGAATTTCTGTAATTTTGAGGCATTATGGATGCATTTCCTGATGGCAAATCCAATAATTCAGTAATATTTCCTCTGAAAAAAAAAATCCCTCTGAAACCAGGAGTTCATCCGCTGAAATTAGCGGATCCGCTGAGAGTTACACACACACACACACACACACACACACACACACACACACACACACACACACACACACACACACACACACACACACACACACACCACACACACGCACACACACACACACACTCACTCACTCACTTACTCTCTCTTGTTTTCTCTTTCTCTCGACACACCCAGCAACCCATAACGCTCGATCTCCAACTGTCTGGATGGATCACGTGATCCTGTGATCCCTCATTTGCATAACGTGACCCGAGAGTGCTTCATCCAGCAACTCATGACAAAAGATGTGGAAATGCCGACAGTCGTCTTTCACTGGTCGATTGCCACGTAAAAGGGGAAAATGTCAAAATACGAAGAAGCCAAAGCATATTATACCTCCTCTCTTTATCCCTACTTAGGCAACTGGGAATCTTCACACTCCACATCGATCTTCACACAAAAAAAAATTTTCGGCGACCATGGTGGCTCAGTGGTTGATGTCCCAGGTTAGGAAGCGAGAGGTCCCGAGTTCTATGCCTGGTTAAAACACCGATTTTTGTTTTGTTTTGTTTTGTTGGAAATGGTTCATTGGTGGTTTGGGCGAATCTTTGTGTTGACAGGATGAAGCGAACTACGGTGGACTGAGTGACTGTTTAGGGTGACAATACAAACCGTAATACTGACAGTCTTCCTTAGCATGATGACAATACAAACCGTAATACTGACAGTCTTCCTTAGGATGGTGACAATACAAACCGTACTACTGACAGTCTTCCTTAGGATGGTGACAATACAAACCGTACTACTGACAGTCTTCCTTAGGATGATGACAATACAAACCGTAATACTGACAGTCTTCCTTAGGATGATGACAATACAAACCGCAATACTGACAGTCTTCCTTAGGATGAGAATACAAACTGTAATACTGACAGTCTTCCTTAGGATGATGACAATACAAACCGTAATACTGACAGTCTTCCTTAGCATGATGACAATACAAACCGTAATACTGAGAGTCTTCCTTAGGATGATGACAATACAAACCGTAATACTGACAGTCTTCCTTAGGATGACAATACAAACCGTACTACTGACAGTCTTCCTTAGGATGATGACAATACAAACCGTAATACTGACAGTCTTCCTTATGATGACAATACAAACCGCAATACTGACAGTCTTCCTTAGGATGATGACAATACAAACCGTAATACTGACAGTCTTCCTTAGGATGATGACAATACAAACCGTAATACTGAGTCTTCCTTAGCATGATGACAATACAAACCGTAATACTGAGTCTTCCTTAGGATGACAATACAAACCGTAATACTGACAGTCTTCCTTAGGATAACAACACAAACCGTAATACTGAGTCTTCCTTAGGATGACAATACAAACCGTAATACTGAGTCTTCCTTAGGATGACAATACAAACCGTAATACTGACAGTCTTCCTTAGGATGACAATACAAACCGTAATACTGACAGTCTTCCTTAGGATGACAATACAAACCGTAATGCAATGATCTGGGCTTTATTATTACTATCATCATTATTATATTAGCAGTAGTGATAAAAAGTCCAATCAACTGATCAGAGCCGTATCAGGACTATAACCATGTATAAACATACACATGATCTAAACACAACGATAACTCTGGGGGGGGGGGGGGGGGGGGGGAAGCAATAAGGAAAAAAAAAAACCTGGAAAAGAAAAGTACATAATATATCAATACATCCATACAGATAATCTAAAGATATGCCCTAGTGGGTTTTTTGTTTGTTTGCGGTTTTTTATTTATTATTATTATTATTATAAAAGGATTATTGCACTCAGGGAGGTTACCTCCGTGCTCACCTTTTTTTTTTTTTCGTCCCATTTTCTAAGCCACTTTAATGGCCACAGAAGCTGGAAGGTTTGGTTTTTTTTCTTTTTTTTTTTTTAAACAATGCCATGATGATGATGTCGATAAGGATGATAATCATAATGCTATGGAGATCCATCTGGGATTGAGACTCCGTGACAGGGCTGTACTCTACGCTTACTATCATAAGATATCCTGGCGTCAACCGGGCCCGAAAGATACAGACACCTGCGGGGCTGGTCAGAAGATCAGGCAACACCCTCAAAGACGCATCCGTGAAGTGAACGAGACTCGACTGTGTGGTCCTAGTCTCCCCAACAAGCCCATAGCACGCCCAACTCTGGGTAAGAGCCGAAAAATCCCACAATGATTTTTGAAGGGACTGATGGGGGGGATACGAACCCACAATCTTCCAGTCGGTAGTCCGTTGCGTTAACCACTACACCACGGTGAATGGTATTATATGCCCCTGGTGTTGACTCTTTCGTCCAATTTATCACAACGGGGCACTTGAAATTACAAAAAAACAATAGCTGAATATGTAAAGTGTATAAACATAACTAAGTACACTAAAATACATACAAACACTGGCCTATAAGTAAGTGTGTGTGTGTGTGTGTGTGTGTGTGTGTGTGTGTGTGTGTGTGTGTGTGTGTGTGTGTGTGTGTGTGTGTGTGTGTGTGTGTGTGTGTGTGTGTGTGTGTTGTGTTGTGTTGTCTTGTGTTGTCTTGTGTTGTCTTGTGTTGTGTTGCGTTGCGTTTGCGTTTGCGTTTGCGTTGCGTTGCGTTGCGTTGTGTTGTGTTGTGTTTGTGTTATGTTGTGTTTGCGTTGCGTTGCGTTGCGTTGCGTTGCGCTGCGTTGCGTGCGTTGTGTTGTGTGTGTGTTGTATTGTGTGTGTGAGTGAGTGAGTGTGTATGCGTGCGTGCGTGCGTGCGCGTGTACGCTGTCCCAACTCCCAGTACTTCACACCGTTACGTTCTGTTGTTAAATTTGGACTAACAGTCTAATGTTTCTGATTCTCAGAAATGTGTCGTGCAAACCCTGAATGGACAAGAAGGCTGTGTGTGGCTGTGAGAAAGAGTAGAGTCAAAGACAAAGTTGTGAGAAATGAAACAAAGTGCGAACGACAGACAGACAGACAGACAGACAGACAGACAGACAGACAGACAGACAGACGTTGGGAGAAACAAAAAACAAAGGAAAAAGCTGTAGGAAACAAAATGAAAACAAAAAGACAAAGTTGTGACAAAAAGATACACAAAGTTTAGAATGACAATGTTGTGAGAAACAAAGAGAGACAGACATTGTGAGGAACAATGAAAGACGGACATTGTGAGAAACAGAAGGAGGGTGGGTGAGAGAGAGAGAGAGAGAAAAGAGGGAGGGAGGGAGGGAGGAGAGAGAGAAAAAGAGAGAGTCAACATTGTGACAGAGATACACAAAGTTCAGAATAACAATCATGTGTGTGTGTGTGTGTGTGTGTGTGTGTGTGTGAGAGAGAGAGAGAGAGAGAGAGAGAGAGAGAGAGAGAGGACTGTGAGAAACAAAGAGAAACAAAGAGAGAAAGAGAATCAAAGAAAGACAGAAACAAAGGCAGAAGGACAGAGAAACAAAGACACCATGAAAAACACAGGGGAAAAACCCCAGAGACGATGCGATAAACAGAGAATACAAATTTTCATAAAACAAAGACTGACAGTGAAGAAAGTTCTCTCACAAACTCTATAGCAAACCCACACACACAGAACAAGACCAAGCTAAAACAAATCAGCAAATCAAATCAAAATCCATTCCTAATCTGTCACACACACACACACACACACACACACACACACACACACACACACACACACACACACACACACACACACACACACACACACACACGTTATTTGTGCTGTTTTACTTTTGTGTGTGCGTGCACGCGCACAACTAAAACAAATACCACAACAGCATACCAAGACCACAATCACAGGAAGACATAATCCTCTGACAAAGCATAATCGACTGACCAATGATTCAACCAACGAAACAAGCAATCAAGCAGCCAAACACGCCACGCCACGCCAACACCAATATTCAACGGATAACAAAGCCCTAACCCGCCACTCAAACAACCAACTAAACAAACACACCAACATCAATACCCAACACACAACAAAACTCTCCACCCACCCACCCACCCAGCTAACCAACCAACTAACTAACCAGCCAGCCAGCCAGCCAATCAACCAACACCAATATCCAACACACAACAAGATCTGCACCCATCCATCCACCAACCCAGCCAACCAACAAACCAACCACACACACCAACACCAATATTCAGTTAACGAAAACCCAGCATGCCACTCAGCCATCTACACCAATATTCAACACACAACAAAACCCACATCCATCATTCCAACCAACCAACCAACCAACTAGCCAGCCAGCCAGCCACCCAACCAAACACACCAACACCAATATTCAGCAAAGGAAAACCCAACAACCACTCGCACATCTACATCCATATCCAACACACAACAAAACCCACACCCATCCACCAACCAACCAACCAACCAGCCAATTAAACAAACACACCAACACCAATATTCAACAACAGAATAACAACAAAACCTGGCTCACAATCTGTATCTCCGTTGTGCCCAGTGGTGGAACATGACTGCTGGTGTTGCATCGACGACTGGCTGTTATCAGTTCTTGTTCGCAGCTTTCCCCACTTTTCAGTTCACACACCACAATCGGTTTCTATAGCAATCGCCGTTACCATTAGGCACCACACCGATCATCACCACTCCACTACCACACTACCATCACAGCACAAATCGGGTCACTACATAACCACATACTATATATACACAGGCAAAGCAGAAAAAAGTAGAAAGCGATGAAGAAAATGCAAAATCCACCTGTTTGATTTGCAACAGTTCAACGTGGGGGCTAAATCAAGAAAAGAACAACTATCTGCCTGCATCTATGGCACACCTAAGACAGTCACATTCTTGGCTTTGTTCCTAAGACAGTCACATTCTTGGCTTTGTTCCTAAGACAGTCACATTCTTGGTTTTGTTCCTAGGACAGTCACATTCTTGGCTTTGTTCCTAAGACAGTCACATTCTTGGCTTTGTTCCTAGGACAGTCACATTCTTGGCTTTGTTCCTAAGACAGTCACATTCTTGGCTTTGTTCCTAAGACAGTCACATTCTTGGCTTTGTTCCTAAGACAGTCACATTCTTGGTTTTGTTCCTAGGACAGTCACATTCTTGGTTTTGTTCCTAAGACAGTCACATTCCTGGCTTTGTTCCTAGGACAGTCACATTCTTGGCTTTATAGAATTATCTCTACTGGCACACTGCGACGAACAAATTGAAAAAAAACAACTAATTTAAACTATCTGCATGCATCTATGGCAGACCCATGGAAGTCACAGCTTTGGCTTTGTAGAATCATCTCTCTACCTGACAGACTGTAACAACCAAATTGGGGGGGAAAAAACCAATCGACCTGCACTTATGGTAGACCCATGGAAGTCACAGCTTTTGGCTTTGTATAACCATCTCTTTCTGGTACACACTCACGGCCGAATTGAAAAACTATATGCCTGCATCTATGGCAGACCCATGGAAGTCACGGTCTTGGCTTTGTACAACCATCTCTTCCTGGTACACACTCACGGCCGAATTGAAAAACTATATGCCTGCATCTATGGCAGACCCATGGAAGTCACGGTCTTGGCTTTGTATAACCATCTCTTCCTAGTACACAACGATGGCCAAACAGTAAAAAAAACAAAACTATCTGCCTGCATCTATGGCAGATCCACGAACAAGTTTCAGAGTCTTGGTTTTGCAACAACCATCTTCTTCTATCATAAAGCCGACGTCAAGTGCATGAACCATCGTCTGTCAGTTCCTCGGCGTTTTATTGTGAACATCCCTCTTGGGACACACATCGTATCGTACCGTACGAGGTCCTCACTCGGGAGGTCGTGACGTAAACATATCTCAACTATCCACTGACGTCAAAAAGCACTCCCTCAAACTGACCCTGTTAGAACAAATATACAATTTCATCATGTATATCGGCTAACGTAGTGACCACGCTTAGATAATAGCAGCCGTACTGTCAGAATACGCAGTATGCAGTGCTGTGGGTTATTTCGTGATGGGAGAAAAATGAGTGGAAATCTGCGTGTCGTGATCCCACACAGCGATGTAACAAAAGTCCGTTATATAGATGCATGCTGGAGAAGTAAAGAGAGAAGCTAGAGAAACTGTCAGCGTGTTCAAATAAATAGTAACCGGAAACACATGGGTGGTGGGGGACCAGGTGGTGGAGGCCAACAACGCATATTTTAGTTAACCCTTTGACTCCCGCACCCTATCCACCAACTGTGAAAACTTAACCCTTTGACGCGTATTTTAATTAAGGAACACGATCGGCAGCTAGTACCCACTGTCGACCAACGGGCCTTGGTCAAACGTAGAAGATGATAAACAGAATAAAATGATCCACCTAGTTCAGAACAACACGTCGGACAGCAAATGTACAGAATCAGTTGGAATGGGTGATCATCAAATAAAAATCAGGAGGGAAAAAAAAAAACAACAAACTGGAAACAAACCCCAATTCGGAAGCAAAGAAAATCTTGTCACACGTTCTGATGTATAAAAATAACGTTTCGTTCAACGCTCATCCTAAGGACCTTGCCTACTCTTAGAATTCCGCGTAAGCACAAATCAGTATCGACATGTTTGAGACAGACCACATATGGAACTGTCCGAGTCCCATGCATCCTAGAAAAAAAAAAATGTCCAACTCCCACCTGTCAGAAGAAACAAACAGATTTACGGCTTTTTAGCAACATAACAATGACAATGATAGAGACTCTAAGAAAGAAAGGATATTAAGGATTTTCTTTGTTGTCAAAGAACTATCATGTTTGAGCACAGAGCACATGTGGGACTATCCGAGTCCTTTGAATCCTAGAAGAATCAAAATTTCGAACTCCCATCCGTCAGAAGCAACAAACAGCTTTACGGCTTTTTAGGAACATAATGACAATTACAGCGACTCTAAGATAGAAAGAACAGTAAGGATTTGCTTTGCAGAAATATCAAAGAGATATGTTTGAGCACAGAGCACATATGGAACAACCTGAGTCCCGTGAATCCTAGAAGAATAAAAGATTTCCAAATTCCATCTGTCAGAAGCAACAAGCAGCTTTACGGTGTTTTGCAACATAACAATGACAATGACAGTGACTCTAAGGAAGAAATGAATAGTGAGGATTTTCTTTGTACAAATGTCAAAGGTGCTCTAGCTTAGTAGAAAATCATTATGACAGACAAACTTACTTAGCAAACATTGTATATTATTTTTAATGGGAAATAGCCCAAGGCCTCTCTTAGCATTCCATCTATGAGGTCTACCTAACAAGGGCAGTGACCTGATTTTAAAATCACAGACTTTCCCAGATGACCTTACTGGCTGATTTCTGATTTCACTATATAAAGCAATGATTTTAAAATCACAGACTTTCCCAGATGACCTTACTGGCTGATGTCTGATTTCACTATATAAAGCAATGATTTTAAAATCACAGACTTTCCCAGATGACCTTACTGGCTGATGTCTGATTTCACTATATAAAGCAATGATTTTAAAATCACAGACTTTCCCAGATGACCTTACTGGCTGATGTCTGATTTCACTATATAAAGCAATGATTTTAAAATCACAGACTTTCCCAGATGACCTTACTGGCTGATGTCTGATTTCACTATATAAAACAATGATTTTAAAATCACAGACTTTCCCAGATGACTTTACTGGCTGATGTCTGATTTCACTATATAAAGCAATGATTTTAAAATCACAGACTTTCCCAGATGACCTTACTGGCTGATGTCTGATTTCACTATATAAAGCAATGATTTTAAAATCACAGACTTTCCCAGATGACCTTACTGGCTGATGTCTGATTTCACTATATAAAGCAATGATTTTAAAATCACAGACTTTCCCAGATGACCTTTCTGGCTGATGTCTGATTTCACTATATAAAGCAATGATTTTAAAATCACAGACTTTCCCAGATGACCTTACTGGCTGATGTCTGATTTCACTATATAAAGCAATGATTTTAAAATCACAGACTTTCCCAGATGACCTTACTGGTGATGTTGATTTCACTATATAAAGCAATGATTTTAAAATCACAGACTTTCCCAGATGACCTTACTGGCTGATGTCTGATTTCACTATATAAAGCAATGATTTTAAAATCACAGACTTTCCCAGATGACCTTACTGGCTGATGTCTGATTTCACTATATAAAGCAATGATTTTAAACACAGGAAAACGCAAGTACTATAAACAATATTTAACACCCACCTCCCAAAAAGCACACAAAAATTAATGAGAAATAATGAAACAAAAATCTTGGAGAAAAAACATTTTTTCTTGCCTAAACCTCACGCTGATCGAGAGTTTATCAAGACAAAAGCGCCAATTTTTAAAATCACAACACACAAGACTACTACATACTTTTATGGAAACCTTTATACAAAAACATACAGCCATTTGCACAAAACACTGTTTATGATTTGCACATAAGCTGTTATTTAATTCAGGAGGATTTACCTGCACTCAGACAGTTCCATATGCGCTCAAATCTTGTCGCCATATGACATGAGTGATGCTGGATTAAAGCTAATCAAATGAATCGATCAAACTAGACGTGTTCCACCCATCTTTTTCCAGTGATCGTCTGCTTAATCCTGCACAAAACTCTACGCGCTGGTGATATTTTGAACAATCGACATGGAAAGAAGGATCAGACTTCACCTCACCTATTTCACCTGTCTCACCTGTCGGCGTCAACGGGTTCAATGTTGGCCGCTGTATTCTTTGATACCACCACCTCCCTCCAAGCTGTCTTGACATATGTGAACACTTTCTTGAATATGTTGGCCTCTGATGTTGGTTACAGGAAAGCTGGAGGGAAAGAGAACGAACACCAGGCAGATCCAGGGAGAAAATATTGGACGGACGTGCAGGATGGCTGAGAACAGAGAGGGTGGAAGATGTACTTGCAGCGACAAGGGATAGGTTTGTATGGAGGGCCATGATCGCCATCGGCACGCGGCAGGGTACATGATGATGATGACGACGAGGTTGGTTATGTACTCGATGTATGAGATTGGAGGTCTGCCTTCTTCCTTTATGCCCCTGGTCTTCCTTGATGAATGGTTGCCACGAAATCTGTATTCTTGCTACGTGACATATGACCAGTGTATTTTAGTCTTCTCTTGTCGATGTCTGCCAGTAGTTTTCTGGTGGTATCAAGTTCTCTCAGAACACTTTCATTCGTTCTTCTATCTGTCCATTTGACATGTAGGAATCCTCCGATAAAACCACACCTCTGCTGCCTCAATTCTTCTGCAATCAGCTTTTCTGAGAGTCCAGGCTTTGCAGCCATAAATCATGATTGGCCAGATCAAACATTTTTAAAAAGTCTAATAATATCAGAGACCTGTGAGACATTAAGCTGACACTGACAGAATGATTGCGGCATTAAGGTGGGTAGCGGACAAGCCAGTGTTTAGTGTTGCGGGTTGGGATTGAACGCCATCAATCAGATCCTGAAGCCAAGGCTCTATCCGTTGAGCCAGCCAACCCACACATATACTGGATGGATGGCTCATTTGACTTCAGATCTGATGTATCGAGTTCAATTCCAGCCCATCATCATCATCATCATCATCATCATCATCATCATCATCATCATCATCATGTGCCCTGCCGCATGGCGTTGGCGATCATGCCCCTCCATACGAATCTATCCCTTGTCATTGCAAGTACATCTCCCACCCTCTGTCCTCAGCCACCTTGCAAGTCAATCCAATATTTGTGTGTGTGTGTGGGTCTACCTGGCGCTCTCTGTCCGTCCAGCTTTCCTGTCGTGACCAGATGCTCTCATTTCTTTTGCCTCATAGAATGTCCTTAAATGTCGCTAATCTTCCTTATTAGTATCTTCTAGCGTCTGCCTCCTTCAAGATTATCTCGTTTGTTTTCTTTGCTGTCAATGGAACTCTCAACACTCTTCCCAGAAACCACATTTCGGTTGCCTCAATCTTGTTCTGACGTTGCGTGTTTACTATCCACGCCTCACAACCGTACAACGGTATCGGTTCTGTATAAAACTTAAGACCTCCTGCATTGACGACCCCCTCCCCCCCCCCCGCCCCCAATTTTTTTCTACCAGTCTTACAACGTAATACCAATCAATCCTCAATGGATCTTAAGCAAGCAAGCAAGCCACTTAACATCCAAAAGATCTCCAGTTCACCCGAGCTTACAACAACGTTGTACTAATGTCCACAACACATTCCACATGAAACACAGATTAACAGCACAATAATTTTTAAAGAACACACCCCACACCACTACTGGACTCGACTCCGAAGAAAACCGACCACAGAAAATCCAACGTCTATTTTAATATCTACCAAGCTCACTGACTGAAAAGACGAAGAAGAAGAAGAAGAAGAAGAAGAAGAAGAAAAGAAAGAAAGAAAAAAAAAAAGAACTGACAACAGCATATTCTATGAAAAAACGTACTGACGCAAGAATCAAATCTTCAACTGTCGCCCTAATCAATACCCTTATTGCTTCCCTCTCCCCGGCCGCCATTTTATCACAAATGCATTTTTTCGAAGTTTTCGAACCAGTCACAGAATATAACACACTCTTCCCGATCTACTTCTCTGCACATTCGATACTGCATAAAAACCTATTCAGTTTACAAGCTGCGATACAAAAATAAATAAATAAATAAATAAAAATGAATAAATTAGATAATGCTGATGAAGCTCCATAATTTCTCAAAGACCACCATCGATTAAACACAGCACACCAGATTGATACAAATGTTGAAATCTTATTAAAAGATCTGACCCACTCACTGACTACTTAGAGGCCTACAGATTTCTACCTTTCAGGAGAAAAACAACACACACTAGTTCATACAAACAAATGCTAACAAAACTGATGATATCCTCTACTCTGATCGTAAAGGCATTTTCCTGAATCAGAGACGGAGACTTGCGATATATTCTCCCTAAGCTCGGCATCGAGCATCCATCCATCAAGTCTGAAATGTCTACCCGGCTTACTACCCACAAATCCATTCCGCAAGAAACAGACGCTGGCTAAAAGACGCTCAATAAGTCTCTCAAGGAGCACCCAACTGTTGCACGCCACACTAAGGCAAAACCAATAATCACCATAAAGCCAACCATCTCTTTTAACCCTTTCACTCCCCACTCTATCCACTGGCTTGACACTAGCTTCATGCGTGAAGCTTTGGTGGTGGTGGTGGTGGTGGTGGTGATGATGATGATGATGATGACGACGACGACGACGAGTAGCAGTAGTAGTAGAAGTAGTAGTATAGTAAGTAGTAGTAAGTAGTAGTATAGTAGTAGTAGTAGATGTAGTAGTAAGTAGTAGTAGTAGAGTAGTTGTAAGTAGTTAGTAGTAGTATAGTAGTAGTAGTAGTAGTAGTATAAGTGTAGTAGTATGTAAGTAGTAGTAGTAGCAGTTGTAGTAGTAGTAGTAATAGTAGTAGGGTTACGATATAGTAGTAAGATATAGTAATTGTTGTTGTGTTGCTGTGTAGTTGTTGCTTAAGTATCAGCTGACTGCACAGAGCCATGTCAGGGCAATCACCATCCCGAAACACATGCACACAACACCTCAGCTTACTGACCTCCAAAAACAAATTGGAAAAGAAGTATGGAAAAGAAAATTAAGTACACATATCAATGCATTCGCGCGCATAATCTAAAGATATGCCCCTGGCGTTGACCATTCCGTCCATTTTATGTCTAAACGTTTTAAAAAAACAACTGAACACAAATGTAGAAATACAACTAAGTACATTAAAAACTCCTTGTGTCATATGATGTCTCTGCCCTATTTACCAGCGTACCAGTGAAAGAAAGCATAGAGATCATACGCCGAAGGTTACAAAACGACCAAACCCTCCACCAACGTACATCTCTCACAGTGGACGACGTATGTGAACTCTTGTCCTGCTGCCTCACCACCACCTACTTCACCTTCCAAGGTGAATTCTACCAACAAAAAGAAGGAGCAGCCATGGGCTCCCCAGTAAGCCCAATAGTAGCCAACCTGTTCATGGAGGATTTTGAAGAGAAAGCATTGGCTTCTTTCCACTCCCCACCACGATACTGGGGGCGCTACGTAGACGACACCATGACTATCCTCCCCAGCAACTGGTCGAACAGTTCACAGAACATCTGAACAACCAACACCCAGCCATCAAATTCACGAGGGAAGTGGAACAGAACAACTCCATAGCCATGCTGGACACCCTCATCACCAGAACTGATGGCATTCTATCCTTCTCGGTCTACCGTAAACCAACTCATACGGACCAATATTTACAGTTCGACAGCCACCAGCCCCTTGAACACAAACTGGGAGTGATTCGAACCCTTACCCACAGAGCTAACACCATATGCAGTACCCAAGAGGCAAAAGACAAGGAGACAAACCACCTGAAAAAAGTGCTCACCATCTCGGGCTACAAAAAGTGGGCCTGGAACAGCCCGGGAGGCAGGAAATCCAACACCGCATCCCAACAGCCAGTGAAACAACACCAGCGCAAGGGACACATCACCATCCCATACGTAGGAGGTGTGAGTGACGCTCTGTCCAGAAAGATCAGAAAACTGGGGGTGGCTGTACATTCCAAACCTTCCAACACCATACGCAGCCAGCTGGTCACCCCCAAGGACAAAACCAGCAAACTCGACAAAGCTGGCATTATATACAGAATAGACTGCCAGGACTGTAACCAACATTATGTCGGTGAAACTGAACGCCCCCTTCAGAAGAGACTAACAGAACACAAGAGGGACTCTTCTCCAGTAGGAGCTCACCTACACGCCGAAAAACATCAATTCAGTGCGGACAATGTCAACATCCTGGACAGAGAAAATAAGTGGTTCCAGCGAGGAGTCAAGGAGGCCATCTACATCGCAGCCACCAACCCCCCGCTCAACAGGGACCGGGGCCGTTACACCCTGCCCCCGGTGTACCATTCTCTGATTCGATCTCGTGAACTGGGTTCATCCCATGTTCGCGAGATCTGAGTAGAGATTCACGCAGACAGCATTAGAGCGCTGACGAAGATGGCGAGAACGCCATCGAAAGCTACGGAACTGTGAGTAGCGATTTTTACACTGTTGGGAGACCTTGTTCTTCAAAATTGGTAGCATTATACATTAAAATAGACATTAAAAACTGGCCTGTTGCCTGTTTCTGTGACTTTTGTTTAAAGCCCAGCCGACTGCATAGAGCCATATTAAGGCTATAACAGGTCTCAAAACATACTTCACCAAGGAAAAAAACAAAAGAACCGAAACTTAAGTACACATATAAATGCACACGCGCACATAATCCAAGTAAATGTCCTTGGCGTTGACCGGTCCGTCCAATTTATCACACACACACAGGGGATTTAAAAACATACCTGAATACAAATCTAAGCACAACTTAAGACACTAAACATAAAAACGGGCTAAATTATCTAACATTCCTTCCGCATATCTCATTTCCCTGGAGCTGAAAATGCACTTAAACACATGTACCCAATATGTACCCAAACCCTAATCCTAAGAGAAAGTACATAAGACTTAATCGAACACATACAGATGAATGAATCAGCAAGGCAGAAAATGATAGGAAGAAATGACAGAAAGCAAAGGAACGAGGCAGAAACAAAGAGAGTGACAGAAAAGAGGAAATGTCTAGCACAGACTTTCCAGAAGAATCCCTGAAAGAGCCCCCAGCATCCCGAGGAGCTGTTACCTAAAATCGCTTTTTTTTTGCATTTCCTAGAGCTAAACATGTAGTTAACACATGCATCCAATTATCAACGTTAACAGAAAGCATGAAAGGCTTTACAGAACACATGTCGGTGAATGGACCAGCAAGACAGAAAATAATAGAAAGAAATGACAGAAATCAAAGGAACAAGGCGGAAACAAAGAGAGTGACAAAGAGGAGGGCATTTCTAGCACAGAATTCCCAATTATTAATATTAATACAAAATATGTATGGCTTTATGGAAGACATACGTGTGAATGGACGAGCAAGACAGAAAATGACGAGAAGAGATAACAGGAAGCAAACAGATCAAGGCAGAAACAGACTGTTAGGTAAGGGGGGAAAAAGGCCATTTCTAGCACAAAATTACCAAAATGTTGGGATACTGTTTGTACTGAAAGAGCCCCCGGCATCCCCACTGGGATGGGAAAGAAGAGGGTTTCCAGACAGCTGGTGGGAATGAAGGGGTTAACGACACACCACCCGACTCTCCAGCTGAATACAAACTGACAGCAAAGGCCACCTGCTGATCACTGCCCACGACAACACGACGTCACTGGCTAACATCAGCTCGAACAACGAGAGAAGAGAGAGAGAGAGAGAGAGAGAGAGAGAGAGAGAGAGAGAGAGAGAGAGAGAGAGTGTGTGTGTGTGTGTGTGAAAGAGAGTGTGAAAGAGAGAGAGAGTGTGTGAAAGAGAGAGAGAAAGAGAGTGTGTGGGTGGGTGGGTGTGTGGGTGTGTGAGAGAGAGAATGAGAGAGAGATAGAGTGAGATAATGACAGAGGGAGACAGAGAGATAGAGAAAGAGAGACAGAGAGAGAGAGAGAGAAAGAGAGAAAGAGACAGAAGAAAGAGAGTGAAAGAGAGAGAGAGTGAAAGAGAGAGAAAGAGAGTGTGTGTGGGTGTGTGTGCGTGAGAGAGAGAGAGAATGAGAGACAGAGAGGGAGTGAGATGACAGAGAGAGAGAAAAAGAGAGAGACAGAAAGAGAGAGAAGAGAGAGAGAGAGTGAAAGAGAGAAAGAGAGAAAGAAAGAAAGTGTGTGAGTGTGTGTGTGTGTGTGTGTGTGTGAGAGAGAGAGAGAGAGAGAGAGAGAGAGAGAATGAGAGAGACAGAGTGAGATAATGACAGACACAGAGAGACAGACAGAGAGAGAGAGAGAGGGGGACAGAGAGAGACAGAGACAGACAGACAGGCAGACAGAGACAGAGAGAACGCGTATTAAGTACAGCAAAACAGAACAGGTCCTGATTTTCGGCCAATTGGCCTTTGTTGAACGTACACATAAGACACCCCCTAACACCCCCCCCCCCCCCACCCCGAAAAAAAAAAAATCTGCATGCAAGTCTCGCTGTTTTCAAACCCCCCCAAATTTTGTTTTAAATGCTATTTGTTGTCTATTGTATTATATGCTTGGCAAAGGCCAGTTGGCAGCAAGATTTTGCGCCTGTTTTGTTTTGTTACATTAAATACGCCTTCTATTCTGTATTTTTGTGTTTTTTCTGGTTCCTGTTTGCGTGGACGCGGGCGATCACTTGGTGTGGGTAACATAAGTTTATCAGTGTTCTCTCTGCTATTGATTATGGCCACTGTTGATGCCAGGTTGTTTAATTAAAACGAGGTGCCAACGCTATCATGCGCCAAAAAGATGGGTAAAGGCTTTCTATTTCATTCTCTGTGGGTGGGTGCGTGTGTGTGTGTTTTGTGCGTGCGGTGTGTGGTGTGTGTGTGTGTGTGTGTGTGTGTGTGTGTGTGTGTGTCTGTGTGTGTGTGTGTGTGTGTGTGTGTGTGTGTGTGTTTTGTGTGTGTGTGTGTGTGTGTGTGTGTGTGTGTGTGTGTGTGTGTGTGGTGTGTGCGTGCGGTGTGTGTGTGTGGTGTGTGTGCGTGTGTCTGTGTGTGTCTGTGTCCTCGCGCGTGTTTGTCTGTGTGTGTGCGCGCGCGCACACGTGCGCGTTTTCCATAACAGAAATATCGTGTGATCAGTTATGTTGCTTTTCTATTACCCACAGTGCAACGCCACCCAATTCTAATCTCCCTTCATTATTTCTACTTACCAGAGAGAGAGAGAGAGAGAGACAGACAGACAGAGACAGAGACAAAGACAGAGACACACAGAGAGAGAGAGAGACAGAGAGAGAATTATGTGAATTCAAATCGTGTGAAGTATCACTGTGCCATGTCAAACCAGTCCTACCCGGCAACCAAACGAAGGTGTTACAGACCAGAAGACGACGTTTCATGAAGACAGTGACATTCTACGAATCAGACGGAGCAGTAGGAGGAGCGTAGGGAGAGAGCAATGACCCCGTGAACTATAGATAGGCACACGCCGTCATCTTGCATATTATGTTCCTTTTATTTACAGCTTTCCTTCTTTCCGTTTCCATTCTCGGTTTTTGTATAACAGGGGTAATTGATTCGGATGTGCGGGCTGCTACCGTTTCTTTGCCTTAGCGGTTTTTTGTTTGTTTGTTTGTGGGTTTGGTTTGTTTGTCTGTTTCTTTCTTTCTTTCTTTCTTTCTTTGTATCGGAAAAACAAACTGATTGACAGCAATAGTTTTAAGACGTACAAATTGCACTCGGACAATTTCATATGCGCTGTACTCTCAAATCTGTCAGCAATTATCTCGCCGATTCTCTAAGCCTGCGAAAAGCCATAAGCGCTGGCATGGTCTTAAAATAAGGGGTGGGGGTGGGTCAGAGGGATCTATGAAACACAAAGCTGACACCACCAGAACCATGGAAACATCAAGATGGGCAGCGAACAGGCCAGTTTTCAATGCAGCGGGCTGGGATTGAACTCAGGATATCGCATCTCCAGTATATATATGGCTCTATCAAAACGACCAATCAGCCCCGGTAGGAAGAGGAAGAGGACGAAGGAAGAAGAGAGCAGGAGGAGGAAGAGAGCAAAGAGAGGGCAAGGAAGAGAGGAGAGAGAAGAGAAAGACAAGAGAAAGGAAGAGAGGAAAAACGGAAAAACAGAGAGACAGACAGACAGAGAGACAGAGACACACACACAGACAGACAGACAGAGACAGACAGACAGAGAGAGAGTGAGAGACACAGACAGACAGACAGACAGATAGAGAGAGAGGAGAAATAAGACAGACAGGAGAACGGAAGAGAAAGGAAAAAGAAAGGAAGGTAGATGAGAGAGGAAAAGGAAGACAAGACAGAAAGCTAAAGAGGAAAGATGACGGAAAGAAGAGGAAGAGAGAGAAAGAGAGAGAGTGAGAGACACAGACAGACAGACAGACAGATAGAGAGAGAGGAGAAATAAGACAGACAGGAGAAAGGAAGAGAAAGGAAAAACAAAGGAAGGTAGGTAAGAGAGGAAAAGGAAGACAAGAGAGGGAAAACTAAAGAGGAAAGATGACAGAAAGAAGAGGAAGAGAGAGAGAGAGAGAGAGAGAGAGAGAGAGGAGAGAGAGAGAGAGAGAGAGAGAGAGAGAGGAAGACGAGGAGGTGGAAGAAGTGAGAAGGAGTAGGAGGAGGAAGAAGAGAGCAATGACCCCGGGTAGTCTCAACACGTCGTCACGTTGATTCCTTTATTCATGTCTGTTATTTCCCTTATCGCTCTGTCTGTGACAGGGGACATTGATTCTGATGTGCAGCTGCAGCCATTTTTGTCCTCAGCATTTTGTTTGGTTTTTTTTGCTTGTTTGTTTGTTTGTTTGTCTGTTTGTTTGGTTGGTTGGCTTGTTTGGTGTTTATTGGGTGGCGGGCGAAGAGATCATTTTGGATCAGCCTATGGCGTCTGTTTTTGTTTTGTTTCCCTTCTTCTGGGTGTTTCTATGTCATGTTTGTGTGACTACCGCAACTCCCTTATTAATGCATTCTTCTCTCTCTCTCTCTCTGTTTGTGTTTGTGTGTGTGTGTGTGTGTGTGTGTGTGTGTGTGTGTGTGTGTGTGTGTGTGTGTGTGTGTGTGTGCGCGCGCGCGCATGCGTGCGTGCGTAGGTGCGTGCCCGCGCGGGTGTGTTTGGTAAAATTGTTTTTCCAATTTTCTGTGTTTTTTATAGCCCTCTCTCCTATTTCCCTGCCCCCCCACCCTCTCTCTCTGTGTGTGTGTGTGTGTGTCTGTGTGTGTGTGTGTGTGTGTGTGTGTGTGTGTGTGTGTGTGTGTGTGTGTGTCTGTGTGTGTGTGTGTTGTGTGTGTGTGTGTGTGTGTGTGTGTGTGTGTGTGTGTGTGTGTGTGTGTGTGTGTGTGTGCGTGGGTGTGTTTGATAAAATTTTGTTTTTCCAATTTTCTGTGTTTCTTATAGCCCTCTCTCCTATTTCCCTTCCCCCCCCCCTCTCTCTCTATCTCATGCAAGACGTAAAGTGGTTAGATATCAAGACTTCCAGCCGGAAGGTCTGAGTTTGATCCTGCCTGGGTACCTCCAGCCTGGTGGAAAGGGTGGAGACTTTTCCCCATCTCCCAGCTCAACATATGCGCAGATCTGCCAGTGCCTAAACCTCTATCGTGTGTACTATCGTCGCACGCAGAAAATCAAATTTCGCGCGTTATAGATCCTGTAAGTCACGCACGCCAGTATCGGGTGGCTTATGGAAACATCAAAACATGCATGCCGCCTGCACGGCCACTGAAGACGGAGTATGCAGACTATGCAGAAACATGCCGCCTGCACAGCGTGCCACTAACACACACACACACACACACACACACACACACACACACACACACACACACACACACACACACACACACACACACACACAAACACACACACACACACACACACACACACACACACACACACACACAACACACAAACACACACACACACACATACACACACACACCACACAAAACCACCACCCACCACCACCACTACCACCACCCTTTCAATGGTATTTCAGGAGATTAAAAGGAATCGTCTCGACAGACTCATGCCATCATTTATGTCGACTGTGTCGGGTTACACGCCATGGTGCTGTGTTGTGTGCCTCAAATATAAGACTACAGTAAATCTCTACTGAATGCACCATTAAAATCCATCAGCAATCTTGGAACCGCACATCTTTTCTTTGTCGATGCTCATCTTTTCTGTTCGCGTGGTCGCCTGAACTGAACAAATAACGTTAAAATATGACCGTGCAAGTGTATAAAAATTATCATTATTATTATCATTATTATTATTATTATTATTATTATTATTATTGTTGTTGTTGTTGCGGCCTACTAATACTCCTTTTCTCACACTAGACGGAGCAGCAGGGAAGTTTCAGTCTTTTTCTCCTAATTTTTGTATCTGGTTCTTGAATGTTATATAGAACCGATAATGTTATACGGTTGTGAGGCGTGGACAGTAAACAAGCAAAGCCAGAACAAGATTGAGGCAGCCGAGATGTGGTTTCTAAGAAGAATGTTGAGAGTTCCATGGACAGCAAAGAAAACAAACGAGACAGTCTTGATGGAGGCAGACACAAGTAGATCATTCATAAGGAAGATTAGGAAAAGACAGGCAACATTTGTAGGCCATTTTATGAGGAGGGGGGAATTGGAGCATCTAGTCACGACGGGAAAGCTTGAGGGGAAGAGAGCACCAGATAGACCTAGGGAGAAGATACTAGACGGACTTGCAGAGTGGCTGGGGACAAAGACGGTGGAAGAGATGCTTGAGGCAACAAGAGATAGGGACAGATGGAAGTCCATGATCGCCAACGCCATGCGGCAAGGCACCTGATGATGATGATAGTGTTTGTTTGTTTTTGATCTTACGCTTAACAAAGGCAGTTATTTGCGCCTGTCTTGTCTGGTTGTGGTAAATACGCGTTCTTCTTCTTCTTCTTCTTCTTCCCCCCTCCCACCCCCACCCCCCGGGGGCAGTCACACTTGTTTTGGACCAAAAACATGCTAAAAAACAAAAACAAGCAACGGACCAAAAAAAAAAGTTAAAAAACAAGCAACGGATCAAAATCAACTCCGATCATATGTCAGTCACTACAGCAACGACGATGGCTAAACGATTGAAAATTTATGGAGAAAAAAGATCTTATTACTGAAATCAAAATACTCAAAACAAAACAAACAAACAAACGAACGAGAAAAAGAAGAAAAACAAACAAACAAAAAAACCGCCCATTTAACCATGGCTTGACCGTAATCTTACACCTTTTTTTCCCTCTTGACGTCAAACTCCAGATCAAGAATAAACCCGCAGAGAGAGAAAACACGCCCGAGTTATCGACCGTGATGAACAAGACGTGACAAATGACACTGGCAGTCTGTCCTCTTTCTATTAGGACACACAGCGCAATGACGGTGCACTATTTCACAAACGATAATGATAACTATAAGAAGAAGAAGAATCACTGTAATAATAACCAATAAGAGCAACAACAATAACGACGACAACAACAACAATCTTCCTCCTCCTCCTCATCATCATCGTCATCATATGCCAGGCCATCGAGGACCTCCATATGAATCTTTTGTCGTTGCATGTGTATCTCCTTCCCTTTCTGTCCTCATTCACTTTGCAAAATTGCCCTGTAGTGACTAGGTGCTCAAATTTCTTTCCTCATAAAATCTTCTACAGAAGTTGCTTGTGTTTTCCTAATCTTCTTCACGAATTTGAGTGGTGTGTGTGTGTGGTGTGTGTGTGTGTGTGTGTGTGTGTGTGTGTGTGTGTGTGTGTGTGTGTGTGTGTGTGTGTGTGTGTGTGTGTGTGTGTGTGCGCGCGTGCGTGTTTGCTTCTTTCAAGACTGTCTCGTTCGTTTCTTCTGCCGTCCATAGAACTCTTAACATTTTCTTAGAAAACACATTTCAGATGCCTAAATCTTGTTCTGATTTTGCTTGTTGATTGTCCAGGCTTCGCATCCAGGTGATAGGGTGAGGGAGTCAGCAAAAGGTTATGTTTTTGCGATTAGTGGACAAGGTGCGGGTGTCAAAAGAGTTATCAAAGTCCAATATTTGTGACTTGTGCCAACAAGTCAACTGTTACACAAAGCTGAGATGAAAACGGGAAATTTTTGCTCACACACATACACACTATATCTATCTATCTATCTATCTATCTATCTATCTATCTATCTTTCTATGTGTGTGTGTATATATATAATTATATATACACTACGCACAAAAAGTTAAGGATCACTTGCACAAAAATTCATAACTTTCAAAATAAGAAAGCCAATGCGTTGAAGTTTGGCAAACATTTAATTCCATGCTTTAGTGATAACGATACACAATTGCCTTTAATTTCGAGCAATCGTTTGGTGTGTACATTTGATCAAAGTGGGTACGTATCGAAATTTGATTTCCCAAAGTCATTGAAATCACAAGACAGGGCATTCTGATGCTCCCTAAAGTTCATTAATGCGTGTAACCGCCATGGCTGTTCTGGCACTCGACGCAGCGAGTCCTCATTGAGTTGACCAGGTTGGTGAAGATCCTCTGTGGAAGCGCCTGCCACTCAGCCTGCAGCATCTGGTAGAGGTGTTGGGCATCCCTGGGAGGGGGGTGGTTGCTCCTCATTTTGCGATCCAGCTCATCCCAGAGGTTCTCAATCGGGTTGAGATCGGGACTGCATGCTGGCCACTCCATTCTGTTGACTCCAGACTGCTGCAGGAAGTCGTTGACCACCCTTGCCCTGTGGGGGCGAGCGTTGTCATCCTGGTAGACAGCCGTCGGTCCCATCTGCTGCAGTGTAGGCACAGCCAGCGGTCGAAGGATCTCATCCCGGTATCGGAGGCCAGTCAGGTTACCCTGTACATGATACAAGGGTGTTCTGTGGTGAAGGCTGAAGGCCCCCCAGACCATTACAGAACCTCCACCAAAGGCCACCTTTTCTTGGACAGTGGTGTCAATAAAGCGTTGCCCTGGGCGCCTCCAGACCCTCAGTCGGCCGTCGTTGTGGTTCATGGTGAAGCGTGATTCATCACTGAACAGGACCTGGGACCATTGCTGACGTGTCCACCTCACGTGACGTCTGCAGAAGGCGCGGCGTGCTGCTCTATGGGCTGGAGTTAAGCGTGGCCGTACAGCTGGGCGACGAGAACGGAGGTTAAACCCATGAAGGCGGTTCCGTATGGTCTGCTGGCTGATGTTGATGTTAGTAGCCACCCTCAGCTGCCTTCGAATGATGCTGGAAGAGGCTGTTCTTGTCTGCAGGGCTTGTCATTCAATGAGATGATCTTCACGTGGGTTTGTCTTCTTCGGTCGACCAGATCTGCGTCTTTCATGGACCCTCCCAGTGGCTGTGAAGCGTTGAATCAGTCTGACAATGACCGAGATGGACACCTGAAGTCGCCTGGCCACTTCTCGCTTGGGAACACCATCTTGGAACCATGCAACAGCTCGTCCCTTCTCAAACTCGCTCAGTTTTCGTCGTGGAGGCATTGTCAGATCAGGCCTACTACTGGTGGAATGTCTTCTTATAAAGCCAAGCAAGAGACAGCATCTCACACATAAACAGCAGTGCTTGCACGTGCATAATGGTTTTTCCATCTGGCTTGTGCAATGTGTTCAGGCAGAACGGTCCAAAACAAGGTCCTTTTTCGCAAGTTTCCGCTTTTCCGTTTGCGGCCAAGCTCAGTAGTAGAGAATCCCGTGCAATTTTCGCACTAACACAACATCGCCCACTTACAGCTGAACAAGAATTCATAACAATTTGGCTGGACTGAGAAATAAATAACAGTAGCGAACTGAGTTTATTACGCACCTGTTTTCTCATAGTGATCCTTAACTTTTTGTGCGTAGCTTATATGTTTGTGTGTGTGTGTGTGTGTGTGTGTGTGTGTGTGTGTGTGTATGTGTGTGTGCGTGCGTGCGTGTGTGTGTGTGTGTGTTTGTCTGTCTGTCTGTCCCTCTGTCTGTCCCTCTGTCTGTGTCTGTGTGTGTCTGTGTGTGTCTGTGTGTGTCTGTGTGTGTCTGTGTGTTCGCGCGCGCATGTGTGTATATATCTTGTTTTATGAAGACACATGTTGGATTCTTTTCAACAAAGTCTGCTCTGTAAGACCTACTCAGTAGACGTATATTACGAACTGTTCGTGTATACCCGTTAGTATCCAAAACTCAATCGGACTCGCTGCGTATCACACATAGATCAAATTTTACAGTGGAGCACGGAGAACTCAAAACCGTTAAGTAAGTAAGCTGATACATACATGTATTTCACGTCGCAAAGTCTGCGACTTTGGTGGGCGTGCATGCTGGGGGTTTTCCCGTCTTTGACAGACAGCCAGCCAGTGACGTGACTTACAGGATCTTTAGCGGGCATGGTTGATATTCTGTGTGGCTTATACACACGAAACGAAGGGGGTTTAGGCATTGACGGATTTGCAAACGTTGGCTGGAAAAGTATCCATTCTTCACTCAGTGGGCAGAGGTTTCTACAGAAGGAATGAACTCAGGGCCTTATGACTGGACGTCCAGAATTTACCAACTAAACCACTGCGCCTGTGTTGACAGTATTAAGTATATAGTACCTGTTTTTCTTCACCTTCTTCGTTTCTTCTTAATCGGCGTTGTTTTGTTGGAAACACATTTAAATCTGTATCTTTTTAGTCCCTTTCTTTTTTTTTTATTATCTCTAGTCTATCACTGTGGGCGCACCCACGTAAACATATATACACAGGCACGCACGCACGCACGCGCGCGCACACACACACACACACTTCATCTACCGGTATATAACAACAAATAGCAGCTCTCAATGTTGTCGATGAGATGTACTTGTTTTCTGCAGCGGCCTTTGATAATTACACACACACACACACACACACACACACACACACACACACACACACACACACACACACACACACACACACACACACTCACTCTCTCTCTCTCTCACACACACACACACACACACACACACACGCACGCACGCACGCACGCACGCACGCACGCACGAACACTCTCAAGCGCACATTCTTCCACCATTCCACATTCCCAACACACACTCCAGTTTAACTGTGACAGGGTTGCAAGCAAGAGTGACCTAGTTCTTAATAACAAAAATCAGAGAGAGAGACAGACAGACAGACCGACAGACAGACAGACAGGCAGGCAGACAGAGAGAGAATGGACACAGAGAGAGACAGAGACAGAGAACAGACAGACAGAGAGACAGACAGACAGGCAGACAGACAGAGAGAGAACGGACAGAGAGACAGACAGACAGACAGAGACAGGCAGACAGAGACAGAGAACAGACAGAGAGAAAGAGACAGACAGACAGACAGAGATCCATCGACAAAGTAATTAAGTGACAATGGCCACAGACAGAGAGACACGCCCAACTCATCATCGTCTCCATGGTGATCAGTCCATGAGATCTATCATCCCCCATACTTGCATTGACAAAAAAAAAAAAGACAAAAAAAAGAAAAGAAAAAAGGAAAACAGAAAGAAAACAAAGACTGAAAGAAAAGAGGGGGAGGAGGAGGAGAAAAAAAAAAAAAAAAACAGAACAGAAACGAAAATCCAATGTGTTAAAGACATTCTCCAAACATTTCGTTTTCGTCGATATACGAAAAGAGAAAAGCAAAACAAAAAGACAGAAGGGAAAAGAAACGAACAGCTAGCTATTCAAGACATTTTAATTTGGCCATTGCTTCCCTCCCATCCCGACCGTAAGCAAGATGTAAGTAATCACAAAGGGGCATAACTGCGCGATATACAGAAAGAACCACCCTCACCCGCTGAATCAAGGGGGGAGGGGGGGGGGGTCAATTACATTACGGGCAAGAAATACATTGATTCCTCTGTGGTCATATACAGTCTACACCATTTCAAACTTTAAGATTACCGAAGCCAGTACGATTGAAAACAAATAAATAATTTATGTACTATATGTGTAGACGTGACACCCCCCCCCCCTTCCCAAAAAAAGTGAATAACAAACAAAGAAAGCAAGCCAAGAAATCTTTGTTTAAATGGATTCAGGTTAACTCGACTTTCCCTTGGATAAGATTATGATTCCAATCAGGTACTTTTCAATTTATGAACAGTTGAGAAATCTTTCCTGACACTTTCACCACCGACAGGCAGACACAAATAGATACAGACATACTGACATAAAATTTCTCTCTGATCGATGTATATGTTTTCCCCTTTTCCCCTTTCCCCTTCAGTGTTTTCCCTCTTTTTTTTTCTCTCCCTCTCCCTCCCCTAATGGAAGCTGGGGGAAAATCGAACGATAAAAAAGCTCCAACAAAACAAATAAAAAAAAGTCTGCTTTACTGGGGATGTCTGTCAGATAATTGTTCCTTCAATGCTTCAGTGGCTGTAAGATGTGTTTATGGTCTTCTTTTGGTGTGCTTTCCTTCTCCTTCCCCCCTTTCCCGTCTCTCGCTCTCTCCCGCTCCCCCCTCTCCCCCCCCCCCCACCTCAATAGCTCAGTTGGTAGAGCATCGGATCCACACGCTAATCGTTGTGGGTTTGAACCTTAAGCCCGCTGCATTAAACTAGTCTTCTCGTTGTGGATGATTGTTGTTCTGATGGTGTTAGTATAGGATGACAGTGTTGTTCTGGTGTTAACGTTGGATGGTTGTTGTTCTCGTATTCTGGTGGTGTTAGGTTAGTGTAGGGTTGTTGTTCTGGTGGTGTTAGTAACTATAGGATGACTGTTGTTCTGGTGTTAACGTTGGATGATTGGTTGTTCTCGTGTTCTGGTGGTGTTTAGGTTAGTGTAGGGTTGTTGTTCTGGTGGTGGTTAGTAACTATAGGATGACTGTTGTTCTGGTGTTAACGTTGGATGATTGTTGTTCTCGTGTTCTGGTGGTGTTAGTGTAGGGTTGTTGTTCTGGTGGTATCCTCGTCTGCCATATTACCTGAGGTGGGTGCTGATGAAACTATGAATCAAAACTCAGTCAAAATCTTTCACTATCCATTTGTTTTCATTTGTATCAATTATCTATTTCCTTTTTAAAAACAACATATTGTTGCTACTTAAAGTGAATCGAATCTATCAAAATCACTATTTACATCTTTTATATATCAATTATTCATATCAAAATCACTTTTTACTTTCATTTTTATCTTTTATATATCAATTATTCATATCAAAATCTCTTTTTACTTTCATTTATCATTTCTTTTAATCAATTATTATTTTTTTTCAAACAGTAACTATTATCGTTGCTACGGCTATATTGCTATATAACTGGGTGTTTAGAATGTGTTTGCTTTATACGTCAGTTGTTCTGTCTCTCACGCTTTCGAAAAACATTAAACCAGCTGACATATAAAGGTCAATGTTTTATTACAATTCGTGTTTATCAATTATTTTGATATTGTATGTTTTATGGTTTATCTGCTTTTTAACTATGCTTCTGTTATATGTGTGAAGTAGCAATAATTAACTTTAAAATTAAGGTCCAGTGGGAATTAATGCTACCATCCTTGAGTAATGAAATTTTCAAAGCTTGAAGTTTGAACAAGAGAGAGACACAGAGAGAGACAGAGAGAGAGAGAGAGACACACAGAGAGAGAGAGAGAGAGAGAGAGAGAGAGAGAGAGACAGACAGACAGACAGAGACAGAGAGAGACAGAAAAAGAGAGAGGGAGAAACAGAAACAGAAAGAGAGAGAGAAACAGAGGGGGGAGAGGGAGGGAGTAGACAGAGTGGTAAAGAGCGAGAGAGAGAGAGGTAGAGAGAGAGAGGAGAAGAGAAACAGAGGGGGAGGGAGAGGGAGGGAGTAGAGAGAGTGGTAAAAGAGGAGAGAGAGAGAGCGAGAGAGAGAGCGAGAGAGAGAGAGAGGAGAGAGAGGAGAGAGAGAGAGAGAGAGAGAGAGAGAGGGACGGATGAAGAAAATCGATGCACCGGATGACCGTAATGTCAACACACCAAAGTGGGCCACGATGGAAGAGGAAAGGGGAA
>JAPXFY010000025.1:41633314-41635814 GCA_030674185.1 Monoplex corrugatus | reverse complement strand
CCCATCAGGCGAATGGACCAGCAAGGCACAAAACGACAGCAAGAGATGACAGAAAGCAAAGGAACAAGGCAGAAACAAAGACAGTGACAGAAAAGAGGAAATTCTAAGCGCAGAATATCCAGAAGGTGGGGATACAACTTATACTGAAAGAGCCCCCGACATCCCCAAGGGGAGCGAGTATGGGTATTATCATTATGAAAAGAGGATACAAAATTGTACACACTCTTCAAAGACAAAAAGATAACAGTGGGCATCAGAATGAAAACGTAATAGAAGAAGAGGACCCGAGAACACCTACGACGAGCAACAGAAGACCTAAAGGCCCTGAAACACACCTGGGGTACTATACACAGGCCGGCCAACAACGAACACGGTGGGGGGGGGGGGGAGAGAGAGAGAAACCCCGAGTTGCTACCCTACATGCCAGTGGCATTATGGGCAGCTAGTGAAACAGTAAGTGTCGAGTTCAAGTATGAAATGATCAATTAGGATCGTACGAAAGCGACGTGAATCTGGCACTTTAGACCTTTCCACTCTTCGGAATGTTGTCTCGTCTGGTGTTGTCTACATGAAACACGCTTTGTATAAAAACACTGGTTATCTTAGCAATACTGTTGTTGTTTAGTTTATCATTGAATCACCTGTCAGCAAACTGTTATGAATCGATCTTTTGCTTTGAATTTTATTTCCTAATCTTGGGCCCAGCGTCAAAATTTGTGAATATACGCGCATAGGGCGGAAAAATCGATCATTCCTGTCTATTGTAGAGTACTTGATACAAGTGCATTGCACTGTGCTATAATTACAGTGTTGTGTTGTGTTGTACTCTATTCACATTCTGTCATGACGACTGTTCTCCTAAAATTTACAGAGCGCTTCCTGTTGTTTAGTCTGGTCTCGTCTACATGAAACACAAGTACTTTACATAAAAAGAATGGTTAACCTTGTCCTTATTGTTGTTTACGTTATTCTCGTCTGTTCTGTTGTCTCGTCTGGTCTCGTCCACATGAAACATACTTTACATAAAAACAATGATTAATATGTATGCATGGTGTGTGTGTGTGTGTGTGTGTGTGTGTGTGTGTGTGTGTGTGTGTGTGTGTGTGTGTGTGTGTGTCTGTGTGTGTCTGTGTGTGCGTGTGTGCCTCTGTGTGTGTGTCTGTGTGTGCGTGCCTCTGTGTGTGTGTGTGTGTGTGTGTGTGTGTGTGTGTGCGTGCGCGCGCGCTTGTGTCTGTGTGTGTTGTGTGTGTCTGTGTGTGCGTGCCTGCGTGTGTGTGTGTGTGTTCTGTTGTGCGTGCCTGCGTGTGTGTGTGTGTGTGTGTGTGTGTGTGTGTGTGTGTGTTTTGTGTGTGTTGTGTGTGTGCGCGCGCTTGTGTCTTGTGTGTGTGTTGTGTGTGCGTGCCTGCGTGTGTGTGTGTGTGTTTTGTGTGTGTGGTGTGTGTGTGTGTGTGTGTGTGTGTGTGTGTGTGTGTGTGTGTGTGTGTGTGTGTGTGTGTGTGTTCCCCCTATTTTTGTTTTGTTATGTCATTACCTATTAAAGGAGATATTCCACAATGTTCTCATGGACTGATATTTCGTGTCGATGGCCCATTAACACACGCTGACAGCATGCTGCTACACATGGGATTTCGGCTTATCTCCTCATCCGAAACACTAGTACCCAGACCACACTCACAAACTATTATTGTTGTTTAAAGCCCAGCCGACTGCGTAAGCCATATCAGAGCTATAACAGCTTCAAAACAGAACTTCAACAGGAAAAAAAAAAAGAAAAGAAAATTAAGTACACATTTCAATGCAATCGCGCAGATAATCTAAGGAAATGCCCCTGGCATTGACCACTCTGTTCAATTTATCGCAGAGGGGAATTGAAAAAACACACATAAATGCAAATTTAAGCATACTTAAGGACACCAAAACATACATAAAAACGGGCATAGATTACTTAAACTTGCTTCCTAAGAAAAGGTATGTAAGACTTTATCGAACACATACAGGTGAATGGACCAGCAAGACAGAAAACGAAAGGAAGAAATGACAAAGGAAAGGAACAAGATAGAAACAAAGACAGTGACAGAAAAGAGGAAATACCTAGCACAGAATTTCCATAAGGTGGGGATACTATTTACACTGAAAGATCCCCGGCATCCACAACAACTCACAAATAAGTAGTTGGGGAGAAGAGAAATCCTCGTTGTGACTTAGAATTGAGCCTGGAAGTTCTAGTTTCCTAGGTGGCCGTTCTAACCACAAGGCCACCACTGCACTGTATCACCGACATTAATCATTGAAAAAAAAAAAAGAAAAAAGAAATAAAACTGAAATAATTCTGCTCATCATATATACACTGCACTTTCCCTGCTCTTTCAGTCTACTATGTAATCATCCATCACTGAGACTAATAATCGCAAACACGTGTTTCGCAATGCAAATATGTGCAAAAGCAATCGCTGAAAATGATCAAATCAATCAGTAAAACACAAATCTCTCAAAATGCAAA
>JAPXFY010000025.1:41620814-41628314 GCA_030674185.1 Monoplex corrugatus | reverse complement strand
TCTTTTCGTGTGCCAAGGAGATGATTCGTGGTTGTAAAGAGTTCTTTTGAAGAAGAGGCATTCAGGATTTTGGTTTGGAAATAGCTTGTTTTTGCTGATGCAATGAGGGTGGATACTTTTGTTTTAGAGGCTTGGAAAAGTTGCCTGTGTACAGTGAGTTTGGATTTGTGTGTGTGTGTGTGTGTGTGTGTGTGTGTGTGTGTGTGTGTGTGTGTGTGTGTGTGTGTGTGTGTGTGTGTGTATGTGGTTGTGTGTGTGTGTGTGTGTGTGTGTTGTGTGTGTGTGTGTGTGTGTGTGTGTGTGTGTGTGTGTGTGTGTGTGTGTGTGTGTGTGTGTGTTTGCGGCATTAACTTCTTTATCCGATTTGTGCCATTATCCTGATGATAGTCGGGGCGTGAGCACTGTGTGATGTAGTGTCTGGGTGTGGAAGGGACCAAGGGAGGGAGGGGTAAGGGTGAAACGGTGGGTGCCAGGGGTGGAGGGGAGGAGGGAGGGTACTGATGTGAATAGCACATAGTGTGAGGGTAGTGGTGATTGTTTTCCTTTTAATTCCCCCTCCCCTCCCCCCTTTGTGTGTGTGTGTGTGTGTGTGTGTGTGTGTGTGTGTGTGTGTGTGTGTGTGTGTGAGTGCGTGCGTGCGTGAGAGAGTGTGTGGTGTGTGTGTGTGTGTGTGTGTGTGTGTGTGTGTGTGTGTGTGTGTGTGTGTGTGTGTTTAAATCCCATTGTCCATGCCCTTTGATGACCGCAGAGACCGGGAAAACTCTTTTGAAGGATCGTTGCATTTAACCAGTTTCATCTGAGCTCTACTTTTTTCTTCTTCTTCTTTCTTTCTTTCTTTCTTTCTTTTCCTTTCTTTTCCATTCTTTCATTATTTCTTCTTTTCTTTCTTTCTCTCGTTCTTCCTTTCTTTTCATCCCATTTTCCTACGCCAATTTCGTGGACAGAGTGGTCAACGCCAGGGGCATCATCTTAGATTATGTTGCCCGAATACACTGATATGTGTACTTAATTTTGTTTTCATTTTTTTATCCAGCTGAAGTTTTGTATGTTTTGAAACGATTATAGCCCTGATATGGCTCTACGCAGTCGGCTGGGCTTTAAACAATAACAATAATGATAATGCCAGTTTTCTGACCACCGAAGCTGGTGTGAATGTTTCTGCAATGCTGTCTGGAACAAAACAAAACAAAAATGAAAATAGATTCAGAGCTACGCGTGTTTTATAATATAGCTAAGATAAGACAGATGCAAATTTTCGGGCCATGGTCACGCGTATCTAGCTCTACAACTGCGTGTTTAATATAACAAGACAGATGCAAATTTTCGGCCAACTGGCCTGTGTCAAGCGTGGTTAATATAACAAGACAAGACAGATGGAAAATTTTTCACCAACTGCCCTTTGTCAAGCGTATCTAGCTTTACAATGCGTGTTTAATATTACAAGTCACGACAGATGCAAATTTTCGGCCAACTGGCCTCTGTCAAACGTAGCTAGCTCTACAACGTGTGTTTAATATAACAAGACAAAAGACAGATGCAAAATTTCGGCCAACTGGCCTCTGTCAAACGTAGCTAACTCTACAAAACAACAAAGACTTTTTTTCCATTTACCCCCTTATTTTCGATATTTGTTGTTTGTTCTTTGTTGTCCTACATTTACGCTTGACAAAGGCCAATGGGCTGAAAATGTACGCCTGTCTTGGTTTGTTATATTAGACACGCGTTCTGATTCTATTTTCATGTTTTTCTGGTTCCTGTTTGCTTGCACGCGGGCCGGTCACACTTGTTCTGGGATTGCCATCTAGTACTTTTTTTTTTTTTTCACAATGCTAAGATGATGGAGGGATAACAATCATGATGCTACGGAGTTCATTCCGGATTGAGATTGTGTGACAGGGCTGTACGCCTCTTCACACTACCGCAGGCTGCTTGGTTCTGTTGATACAACCGTAGACTCAAGATCTGATATCTTTGAGTTCAGTCCCAGCCCGCAACATTAAACACTGGCCTGTTCGCTGCCCATTTTAATGTTTCCATCTTTCTGGTGGTGTCAGCTCAAATGTTTCAACCTCCCCCCCCCCCTCCTTTCTGCTCCTCACTTCAAGACCTTGACAGCGCATATGGTTTTGCGCAAGCTTGGTGATTCTGTCAAGTAGCTGCTAGCAGATTTGGGTGAAGCGCCTATGGGAAGATCCAAGTGCGATGAATCCCACTTGAACAAGTCCCAAACTCCAAACTCACAGTAGGCCTATATCCTGGCGTCAACCAGGCCCGAGAAATACAGACACCTGCGATGATGGGTGAAGAAATTTGAGCAACGGCCTCAATGACGCGTCCATAAAGTCCGTGAGACTCGAGACTGTGTGGGTTCCGGTCTTCCAACTGAGCCCATACCACATTCCACGCTGGGGTTATTGTTGTTATTATTATTTTCATTGTTATTTTTGTTCAAAACCCAACCGACTGAGTAGAGCCATATCAGGGCTATAACCGTTTCAAAACATACACATTACTTCAAAAGGAAGAAAAAAAAAAAAGGAAAAGAGAATTCATACACATATCAATGCATTCGCGCACATAATCTAAGGAGATGCCCTTGCGCTGACCATTCCATCCAATTTATCGCACAGAGTAAATCAAAAACAAACCTGAATATAAATGTAAACCACATACATAAAGGACATTATAAAACATTGTCACCCAATAAACGGGTCTAATTACCTAAAATTGCTTCCGCATATCTTCTTTCCCTACAGCCAAAATGCATTTAATACATGTACCCAAATATCACTCCTAAAGAGAAAGCATATAAGACTTTATCGAACACATACAGGTGAATGGACCAGCATGGCAGAAGATGATAGGGAGAAATGACAGAAAGCAAAGGAGGAAGGCAGAAACAAAGAGAGAGAGAGAGAGAGAGAGAGAGAGAGAGAGAGAGAGAGAGAGAGAGAGAGAGAGAGAGAGAGAGAGAGAGGCAATTCCTAGTGCACAATTTCAAGAAGGTGGGGATACTATTTATACTGAAAGGACCTCCGGAATCCACAAGGGGGGTCCACGGTGGGTAGAAGCGTATTGGAGCCCCAAAAATCCCACGACGATTTTGACAAGACTGATGGGATTCGGATCCACAACTTTCCAGTCAGTTGTCCGTTGCGCTAACAACTGCCCACGGCAACTTGTGTAGGGGTGATGTACATTTGTGGAGGCTGAGGGGTGACAAGGACGCTTTTTTTTTTTTATTTCATCTTATTTTCTTAATCCAATGAAGAGGATTTATGAATAGAGGAAGGTGACTGTATTCATTTAGAAAATGAATTCTGCGAGTGAAAACGAAAAGTGATTTTTTTTTGTCTTTGTTCAACATTTCTTCCATAAATGGTGTCTGCACATAAATAAGCCACGCACACACACACACACACACACACACACACCAACACACACCACACACACACACAACACACACACATACACACACCACACACACAACACACACACACCACACACCAACACACACACACACACACACACACACACACACACACACAACACACAACACACACACACACACACACACACACACACCACACCACAAGCACACACACAGACACCACACACACCACACACACACACACACACACACACACACACACACACACACACACACACACACACACACACACACACACACACACACCAGTCATCAGCACTCCAAGCACGCACCAAACAACAACAACACAATACAAACACAACCACACATCACAACACAACACACAACACCACACGATTGATGAGGCAGCAGTGTTGTCAAGTACGTCCTTTTCACAGACAACGCATAAAAACTGAGATCGCAAAAAAAAAAGCGACCTGAGATCGAGCAAAACACAGAGCGATTGATTGAGAGCAGCGAGTGTTGCAAGGATAAGATCGAGCGCAGAAGAACGAGATAAACACGAAGATTGTCGAAGAGAGAGAGAGGGCAGAGGGGAGAGAGAGAGAAGAGAGGAGAGAGGACAGAGAAGAGAGAGACAGAGAGAGAGAGAGACAGAAGAGAGAAGACAGAGAAGAGAGGAGAAGAGAGAGAGAGAGACGAGAGGAAGAGAGAGGAGACAGAGACAGACGAGAGACAGAGACGAAGAGAGACAGAGAGCAGACAAGACAGAGACAGACAGACACAGAAGAGAGAGAGACAGAGTACACAGACAGATGAGAAGACAGAGGAGAGACAGACAGACAGAAAGAGAGATAAAGACAAGACAGAGAGAGACAGAGAAGACAGACAACAGACAGAGAATGAGTCTCTGCGTGTATGTGTGTGTATATGTACCTGTGTACGTGCCTGTGTGCGTGTGCGTGCCTGCGTGCGCGTTTGTGTGTGTGTGGGTGTATATGCATGTGTGTGTGCGCGCGCGCTCGAGTGTGTGTATGTGCGTGTGTGCAAGTTTGTTTTTGGTTCGCTTTTTATTTCACAAATTCTCTTCCATCAATCTGTCAAGCTACTGTTTTTGCAGCTATAAACGAAAGCTCAGTTGAGAACTTGGGAAAAATCGATCAGAGACCAGACAATCAAACTGAACATCTAATTCTTTGTAGGGAGACGAACAACAAGTATTACGAAGAGCAGGGCATTCACCTGGCTGCCCAGGTATAAAACACTGGAGAAATAGGTTCATTTCTCAGGTCTCTCCACTTGAAGGCCAATTTAGCCTTCTTGCCTTTATAAAAGAAATATTAAAAAAAAGTATTGGTAAAAAAAATTGGGTGGCACTGCACTGCGGCGATGTGCTTTCAACAGGAAGAGCAAACAGATTTTCACATGATAAACATATCCATGGTGACAAAAAGAAACGAATATGAATATGAAAGTGGCCTGTTCGCTACCTATCTTCATTAATTACTGCTCTGAAATGATTCATTCTAGTGGAGTCTCAACTCAGTGTTTCATGTGTCCTGCTATTCCCCAATCTCTCCCCATTTCAAAAACCTTGCCAGCGGCTTGGGTTTCGCGTAGGCTTGAGGAATCTTTCAGACAATCACAAGCACATTCGGCTGGAAAGCGTACAGAATTGTCCGAATGCGATGATCCCCTCCCCCCCTCCCCACAACTTGAACAAACTCCAAACTCAAATCTAATGGCTTGTAACAGAAAAAGAAACATACGTACATAAACCAAGAATAACCTGATGCCATCGATGGTTCCGGTTCATATTTCTATTGGAGACGTCTACTGCGTCAGAGAACAGACGCAAACGGCTCAGGATTCCCTTAACCCTCTGACTCCTCACACTATCCATCAACTGCAAAAAGCTAACCCTTTGACTCCTTCACGTTATCCACCAGCTTCCAGCAGATAGCTGGTGGATTGGGGGAGGGAGTCAAAGGGTTAAGTTTTTGCTTTGCTAGAATGGATGACAATGCAGGATGCTGGTAGACAGGGTTGGAGTGAAAAGTGTTAAACTGGTCTGGACACAGCCAACAAACACAAAAGGAAACGGAATGAGATGGGTTTCTTTATTCTCTTCCATCAATTGTTCCTGCCGTCTTTGCATTGTGGGGGGGGGGGGTGGGGGGAGGAGGGGGAAATACCTCGCTTGGTTCCGAAAGAAAACATCGATTCTTGTTGGTTTAAAGACAGGCGTGGGAAGAGGGGTAGGGGGTGGGGGTGGTGGGTGGGAGATAGGATGTGAACTTGATAAATTCGGTCAAGCACGTGACGTATGTTCTCCTTCTGGAAAATGTTCGGCAAAGGAAAGGGGACTGCTGATTTGTGAAATTGAAGACTCCATCCCTTTCTTCAGAAATACAAGGTATATGATACTGGTAATCTGGTCGTTTTCATCATCATCAAAACGGCTTCCTTCCTGTGATACAGGTCTGGATTCAAGATCTGATACCTAGAGTCCAATCTCAGCCCGCAACATTTAAAACTGGCCTGTTTGCGGGCGTTCTTAATGTTTCCATCATTCTACTGGTTTCAGCTTACTGTTTCATAAGTCCCTCTCCCCTTCCTCCTCCCATATGATGACCTTGCCGACAAGTTTCCGCAGCTCTGGGGTTTGCAGACAAGCGTGACAAACTGGGTGGAGGATATGGAATTGTCCGAGTGCATTGAATCCCTCGTGACAAACTCCAAATTCCGAAAACGGCAACTAAAGGGACATGCTTGATAATATCTTTTAAAAAAATCATAAAGCACCTTATGAGGTCACATTTGATGGAAATCTGTCAAGTCCGTCAATAGCTGGGAAACTTGGAGAACTTCGCATGACCACCTTCATCATGGCTGAACAATGAGCAATGGTGCAGTCACCATATCGTCATCGTATGTGCCCTCCTGCATGGCGCTGGCGATCATGCTCCATACGAATCTACTTTTGTCGCTGCAAGTATCTTACACTTTCTGTCCTCAGCCAACTTGGCAAGTCGTCAGAAAATTACTTCCTGGTTCTACCTGGTGTTCTTTTCCCTCCAGCTTTCCTAAGTGCAGTGCAACTGAATGTACGCAACGTATGTTCACATTTCGTTTGTGCTGGATAGGGCAAAGATGTGACATTATTATCACCAACAGTTGCGTTAGGAATGGATGTTGAATACGGTTAAGTCTGTGAACACACCATACAGCTGTATCTTGGAAGTTATAGTAAAATCGTTATAAGAGCCAGACAAGCAGTATGGGCACGGTTTGATGTGGTTTTCTCAGCCTGGCGTATGTATGCACGGTGGTGCACATACTACACACAAACTCATACGTCACCTCTATCTTTCTTCTCTCTGTCTGTCTGTCTCTCTCTCTTGTCACCAGCGCGCACACACACAACACACACACACAAGCAAATTGTTCCCGCAATCATGATCCTCTCCCCTTTTCAAACCGAGAAAGAAAGCACTAGGAAACTGACGTATGAACTATAACCGAGACTAGGATCACTACACGCTCTACCAACGTCTGCAGACTTTAAAACGAAAACATGCTAACAACGGTTGAGGAATAAATGTTTGCCGTTTTAGATAGAACAACAGTATGGAAGGGGATAACAGTAGTCAGTCAGCAGTAATCCAAACGGCTGACGTACGTATGTATGTTTCTGTGTTGCCTCGTTATTTGGGTATGTGTAATAATAAACTGACGTATGTATGTATTTTCTGTGTTGTCCTCGTTATTTGGGTATGTGTAATAATAAACTGACGTAGTATGTATGTTTCTGTGTTGCCTCGTTATTTGGGTATGTGTAATAATAAACTGACGTATGTATGTATGTTTCTGTGTTGTCCTCGTTATTTGGGTATGTGTAATAATAAACTGACGTACGTATGTATGTTTCTGTGTTGTCCTCGTTATTTGGGTATGTGTAATAATAAACTGACGTACGTATGTATGTTTCTGTGTTGTCCTCGTTATTTGGGTATGTGTAATAATAAACTGACGTATGTATGTATATTTCTGTGTTGTCCTCGTTATTTGGGTATGTGTAATAATAAACTGACGTATGTATGTTTCTC
>JAPXFY010000025.1:41585814-41613314 GCA_030674185.1 Monoplex corrugatus | reverse complement strand
TCAGCGGTGAAGAGACAGGGGTTCTCAATGTGAATTTCAGCCTGAAAAAGCTAGTTCTGAGGCCGGTGAAGGTAAAGCAACGTTCAAAGATGAGATAGGCGTCACCCTCATTTGAACTACTAACTCAAAGAAATGCCGATGTTTTTTTTGAAACTATTGTTGATGTTTTTGTCATCTTATTTCTCTACTGCTTCAGAGTTAAGGAGAAATCTTATTACGGAGAAATCTTATTAAGTTATCATCATGACTGGTAGATTCCTTGTGGATATATGCAGTTCAATGATAATTTCTTCTTTTCATATAAACGACTCTGCATGCTACGAGTACCATATGGCACGTTTTGGCCACGTGCTACTCGCTTATGTTCTTGATCTTCAAATTTTGTGCCTTCCACTTTCGTGAAAAATGTCACTCTGAACTTTTCATGTCTAGTTTTCATGATTGTTTCACATTCAGCGAAATAAGCAAAGAGACTTACAGAAAAATGGGAGAAAGAGGATTAAGTAAGGGAATTCACATACTCTCTCTCCTTCTCTCTCTCTCTCTTTCAAGTGCGTGCACACACACACACACACATACACACACAACACATACACACATGAGAGACTAAAACAGAGAGATAGGAAAGAAGGAGAGAGAGCATGTGTGTATAACAGACAAGAGGAGAGACTGAGGGAAAAGCAGAAAAGACTACCGATGAAGAAAAATATACCGCAATGTTGTTTGTACATATCACATAGAAAGAAACATAGCAAAGAAAACTAAAACAAAACGAAGCGAAACAAAAACAGACCACAACAAAACCACAAACACATAGAAAAACAAACAGAACACAAAAAACTTACGTCATCAGTTTTTCCGGACTAACGCTGCGAGAGCGACCTGTCGGTGGAAGGGAGACTAATCCTGATGACGACTCTGCTGGCTCTTTAACTGTTGTCTCCCCTGTGCCACAGACAAACACATTTATTTATTTATTTATTTACTTATTTATTTATTGACTTACAACTTTATAACGACGGTTGTGGTAATCAAATGAGTAAACGTCGGGTTTCTAATCACAAAGTCGTCGGTTCAATCTGTCAAGATACCTCTGTTGGTGTGAAAAGCACACACACACACACATACAACACACACACACATACACACACACATACACACACACACACGCACACACACACACACACACACACACACACACACACACACCACACACGCACTCTCTCTCCTATCTCTCTCTATTCTATATCACAAACCTACCCAAAGACCTCGTACTATGATGGAGCACACACTCGCATGCTCTCTCTCTCTCTCTCTCTCTCTCCTCTCTCGTACTGTACCTCACAAGTCTTACCAAGAAACTTCATACTGTGATGGAGAACTCACAAACCTACCCAAAGACTTCGTACTATGATGGAGCGCACACGCAGCATGCTTCCTCTCTCTCCCTCCCTCCTCCACCCTCTCTCTCTCTCTCTCTCCTCTCTCCTCTCTCTCCATACTCTACCTCACAAGCTTACCAAGAGACTTCATACTGTGATGGAGAACTCGATTCAAGCCGTTCAGCCGAAGACTGCTCGGGTTAACTCCCTTCCCTGCAAAAAAAAAAAAAAAAAAAAAAATCAACATATTAAATCATGTACTGAACCACTGACACACAATAAAGACCACATAGAGTTTAAACATAGACTTAGTCGAACACACATCGGCAGTCACAGGTAATTAGGTGGATAAACGTCAGACATCTAAACAGAAGGTTCTGAGTTCCATCCGCCTGGTGTGTAAAGTGCACAGAATTTTTCCCCATTTCACAGGTCGGTTACGCGCAGACCCTCCAATGTCTGAACCCCCATCACGGGTACATGCACGCAGAGTATAAGATATGCACGATAATGATCCCCTTAAGTCGCGTCAGTGTCCAGTGGCTAATGGAACATTGTAAACACACAGCAGCCCATCAAAGACGCAGGCAGATTATAGAGTGGAGTGTGGTCAGCTCATTCTCCATGCTTTCACTAAAAAGTCTGATTGTGTGTAAATGCGTAGCCAGTCCAAATGATTTTGGAGAACAGTACTGAGCAAGAATGGTGTATGATAATAATAATAATAATATGATAATAATAATAATGATGATGATGAACAACAATAATAATACAGTGGAGTCCATTAATAACGACAACTGTAATAACGAGAACACTGTAGTAACGAGACATTTTTCAATCCCCGTTTTTTATCCTTCTTAATCTTTAAGAATAAACCATTGGGTTTAACGAGAGTTAGTGGATAATCATCTCGGTAATAACGAGAGATTTTCTATCCTTCCTGGTCACAAAAGTTCTCGCCACTCGCCCCACCCCCACCTCGTCGTCAAGTTCCCGGTAGGGCACATCTCGTGGTGGCCGGTAACAAAGAAAAACAACGAAAGGCGCGTCCTTGTGCGGTGTGTAATCAAGGGACACTATCGATTAATTATGAACACATCGACGGCGCCGGTGCCAAGATTATTTCCCTTTGTTTCCCTTGGTAAATTCGTCATTTGGGAATAACGAGAACTCGGCAATAGCGAGAAAATGTGCCTGGGCCGTCCGCTCTAGCTATAACAGAGTTTCACTGTAATATGAATATGAAAAATCAGCTGTCATGTGTAACTGACAGACGATTGTGCACCAACGTTGTTTCTCTGGAATTAGTCTCACACAAAGTAAAATGGGTTATCTATCTTGAGTACAATTCTTGAAGGAATTTTCGCTCTATTTTGTATTGTTTTGGGGGCGATATCTTCACGTATGACAACGGATCTACAGTGGGAAAATCCAGAGACAGCGCTTCATTACAGCACGGCGCCACCTCCTTTTGTTCTTATTTTTTCTATGCTTTTATTTCTGCTTTTCAGCAGAACTCTGCCAGGGACAAACTCTTGCCAGCGTGAGATCTTTCACAATTGCTTAACACATGCTGTCTTCATCCCCGGCTCCAGTTTATCATCTCAGCCAAAAGAACAGCACCCAGAACACTAAAAGGAATTCCAACAAAACTCAGTATTTCCAGGTAGTCACACGCCCCAAAAAGTAACTGGGCCTGACAATGCTTATCATCAGTGATTGAATGAGAACTGGTGTTGAATTGACCTCTGCTCATGGTAATTTTCTTGTTCGTTATCTTTATTGTGTGACACTACAGCAAACCTCCATGTAGAAATCTTTCTGAAACAATTCACCGTCAGAACTCTTCTTTCTATCTGTCTGTGTCTGTCTTTTATACATCCACTTGAACCGTCATGGGTGTCGAGGGCAGAAAGAGCTGACAGTCATCTGCGAGATGGAATGTCTTTAAAGGAGATATGCCATGTGACATCAAAGTCTCCTTCAAGACATCCGTCAGGGTCTTCCTTGTCTATGTGTCTTTTTGTTGTATGTTTAGTGAGTCACATGGAAAGAATGCATTCTAGTCAAATAACCAAGCCACTTTAAACACAATCATGAACAAAATGAGGATATGTATCTGTCTGTCTATTTGTCTATCAACCTATCCACCCATTCAAACATCCGTACGTCTATATACGAGTTTTTAACATATAAAAAAATAAGGCTATGCATGTATATGAAACAAGACAGAGACAGACAGACAGTACATAAGTAGATAAGAGAGCGAGATAACAGACAGACAGACAGTCACAGACAAAGAGAGAGCGAGAAGGACAGAATGAACATTAATGTGAGACAGAGAGACAGAGCGAGCAATAATGTTTGTTTACGTAACTATATTCTTGCTTTGTGTGTGTGCGTGTGTGTGTGAGCGCGTGCGTGTGTATGCATATGTTTGTGTATGCTACGCCAAAAAAATGAACAAAAACCACTCGCCATCTTTTTTATCTTTTGACGACACATCAAATGACACTTTCCCTCCACTGGCACCGACACTTTTCGACAAAAAACGGCGACGATCCAGATCCAGATCCAGATCCAACTCCAGGTCCAGATCCGCCGGCAGATCCACCTTTTCTCGCGGCGCCATTAACGTTGCTATTCTTAGCTCGCTTATGGCGCGTTTTCTTGGCGCTGTCGCCGCTGGAATTCCCGTCGGTGGTCATCACGATGAGGTTCTGGAAGCGGTTCTCAAAGTCCTCGGTTTTGATGGAGTCATTGTCTGTCCCGTACCCTGTGGACAGAGGTTTGGTGGAGGACTGTGGCAGAGCTATGCTGGAGGGAAGGAGCGAGGGTGGTGGGTCCAGGTAAGAGGAGAGGGGGTTGGGGGTGTCAGAGTTAGAATGGGGTTGGTCGATGATGGTGGTGGTGGTGGCGTTGCACCTGAAAAAAACGGACAGATATCACAGTTGCTCGTCCACCGATTGTTCCTCCACTTCTAACTTCCAATTAGATCTACGTGGCATCGTGTCGTTCATGAATGCAGGCCAGTGTGTTTATGACCAGAGGTGAGCCTGTGTATACGTATGTATGGTCAGACGTTAGCTTGCACTGATTTGTGCACATGTGATACTGTATTTTGAATATATGTGTGTATATATGTGACATATCAGTCATGCATAGCGCGGAATCCAAATGAGTTTGGAGAATAACCGTACACGAGAATGACTTGCTGATGTTGCTGGCGGTAGTAGTGGTGGTGTTTGTGGTGGTGGTGGTGGTGGTGGAGGTGGTAGTAGTAGTAGTAATAGTAGTGGTGGTGGTGGTGGTGGTGGTATTAGTAGTAGTAGCAGAAGCAGCAGCAGCAGTAGCAGTAGTAGTTTGGAGAATAGCCGTAAACGAGAATGACTTGTTGATGTTGCTAGTAGTAGTAATAGTAGTAGTAGTGGTGGTGGTGGTGGTGGTGGTTGTAGTAGTAGTAGTAGTGATTGTAGTAGTAGTGATGGTGGTAGTAGTAGTAGCAGCAGTAATAGCACTACTACATGTACTACTACTACTGCTACCACTAGAGTTGTGATTGACTGACGAACTGAAGAATAATCAATACACTGATCAGGCAGTCAATCGTTTATTTTTATCAATTGATCAGTTCATTAAGCAAGCGGACAAATAACGCCACCACCCAATACAAAACACAAACAACGAACCAGCCAAAAACTTAAAACAGGCTAATCGAGCGACACCTGTTAAACCCGTTAGTATAACGTTAACTATTATTCACTGTTTGTGGCCTTTATTAAACAGAGGCAATAAAGAGAGAGAGAGGGGAGGAGGAGTAAACTAAATTCTACCACGCACCATGAAAATCTCTCTCGCCTTTTTGTGTGCTCAGAGAAAAAGGGCATAATGGATATACTTAAATTGTTGATTTAATCTCTCTCACCTTTTTGTGTGCTCAGAGAAAAAGGGACATATTGGATATACTTAAATTGTTGATTTAATCTCTCTCACCTTTTTGTGTGCTCAGAGAAAAAGGGACATATTGGATATACTTAAATTGTTGATTTAATCTCTCTCACCTTTTTGTGTGCTCAGAGAAAAAGGGACATATTAAATATACTTAAATTGTTGATTTAATCTCTCTCACCTTTTTGTGTGCTCAGAGAAAAAGGGACATATTAATATACTTAAATTGTTGATTTAATCTCTCTCGCCTTTTTGTGTGCTCAGAGAAAAAGGGACATATTAAATATACTTAAATTGTTGATTAATCTCTCTCACCTTTTTGTGTGCTCAGAGAAAAAGGGACATATTAAATATACTTAAATTGTTGATTAATCTCTCTCGCCTTTTTGTGTGCTTAGAGAAAAAGGGACATATTAAATATACTTAAATTATTGATTAATCTCTGTCGCCTTTTGTGTGCTCAGAGAAAAAGGGGCATAATGGATATACTTAGATTGTTGATTAATCTCTTTCACCTTTTTGTGTGCTCAGAGAAAAAGGGGCATATTAAATATACTTAAATTGTTGATTAATCTCTCTCACCTTTTTGTGTGCTCAGAGAAAAAGGGGCATAATGGATATACTTAAATTGTTGATTAATCTCTCTCACCTTTTTGTGTGCTCAGAGAAAAAGGGGCATAATGGATATACTTAGATTGTTGATTAATCTCTCTCACCTTTTTGTGTGCTCAGAGAAAAAGGGGCATAATGGATATACTTAAACTGTTGATTAATCTCTCTCACCTTTTTGTGTGCTCAGAGAAAAAGGGGCATAATGGATATACTTAGATTGTTGATTAATCTCTCTCACCTTTTTGTGTGCTCAGAGAAAAAGGGGCATAATGGATATACTTAAATTGTTGATTAATCTCTCTCACCTTTTTGTGTGCTCAGAGAAAAAGGGGCATAATGGATATACTTAAATTGTTGATTAATCTCTCTCACCTTTTTGTGTGCTCAGAGAAAAAGGGACATATTAAATATACTTAAATTGTTGATTAATCTCTCTCGCCTTTTTGTGTGCTTAGAGAAAAAGGGGCATATTAATGGATATACTTAAACTGTTGATTAATCTCTCTCGCCTTATTGCGTCCTTAGAGATAAAGGGACATAATGGATAATGTTGTTATTGTTGTTATTGTTGTTTAAAGCCCAGCCGACTGCCTAGAGCCATATCAGGGCCATAACCGCGTCAAAACATACATAACTTCAACAGGAAAAAAAAAAGAAAACAAAATTAAGTACACATATCACTGCATTTGCGCACATTATCCAAGGACATGCCCCCAGCGTTGACCACTCTGTCCAATTTATCGCACAGGGGATTTAAAATACACACCTGAATACAAATTTAAACATACATAATGAGACCAAGACATATATACAAAAACGGGCATAAATTACCTACAACTGCTTCCGCATATCTCACCTCCTTACAGCCAAAACTGCACTTAACACATGTACCCAATTATCATTCCTAAGAAAATGTACGTAAGACTTTATCGATCACATACAGGTGAATGGACCAGCAAGGCAGAAAATGATAGGAAGAAATGACAGAAAGCAAAGGAGAAAGAAAGAAACGAGGAAATTTCTAGCACAGAATTTCCAGAAGGTGGGGATACTATTTAAACTGAAAGAGTTCCCGGCATCCCCACGGGTGAACATAATGGATATACTTAATTGATTAATCTCTTCCGCCTTATTGTGTGCTTAGACACCAAGGGACATCATGGAGATGCTCAAAATGTTGATTAATCTCTCCCCAGGGTTCATACAGATTTCCAGACAAAAAATTTAAGGACTTTTTAAGGACTTTTGAAGCACTTTTTTTTTAAATGCCTTCACACGAACGAAAGCTGTAATGACTTGTCACTACTTTTAAAGTCCACAGTAATTCAGCTTTCATTGCCTCTGTTTTAGTACGGCTCAGGATGTTCACTGACATCTGAGTTTGAGCAGAACAGTTGGTTGATGAACTGCAGGATGACGAACTGCTAGAAGTGATGGGATCGCTCGTTGTAGAATTTTTTGTAAAAAAATTCGAAAGACGAATTGCAGGATTTGAAGCCTTCATCAGGTCGCAGTGTTTTTTCCGTTTTCCATGGGTATTTACAGCCGATTCTCCCATTGAACGAATGTCTATGGTCTTCTTACAAATGCCGCAAAAGGCCTTGCATCTGTCTCCACTTGGGTCTGCCTGCAGCCATTCTTTGTATTCGTCTTTTTCCAGCCAAACCACGTTAAACAAACACTTCCCTGGCATGTTGACTTCTCAATTTCAAAATGGTGAAACATTCTTTCACATGCGCCATGAAGGCCCGTAACTCTGGTGTTTTGACCTATAGCAGACGACGTATCAGTGAGATCGTCGATCTGAACTCCGACTCAGACTTTCGTTGTTTTTTTTTCAATTCAATTTCAACCTTTCCTTTTTTTTTTTTTTTAACAAACTCAAGATTTTACACAGACTTTATTAAAAATCATAGGCAGTGACAAAACTTAAGGACTTTTCAAAGACCTTTCAGCAAAAGCCTGATTTTTAAGGACTTTTAAGGCCTTAAAAAGCATGCCCTCAAAATTAAGGACTTTTAAGGACTGTGCGAACCCTGCTCCCACCTTATGTGTGCTTTGAGACCAAGGGACATCATGGAGATGCTCAAAATGTTGATTAATCTCTCCCACCTTATTGTGCGCTTAGAGACCAAAGGACATCATGGAGATGCTCAAAATGTTAATCTCTCCCGCCTTATTGTGTGCTTAGAGACCAAGGGACATCACGGAGATGCTCAAAATGTTGATTAATCTCTCCCACCTTATTGTGCGCTTAGAGACCAAGGGACATCAAGGAGATGCTCAAAATGTTGATTAATCTCTCCCACCTTATTGTGCGCTTAGAGACCAAGGTCATCATGGAGATGCTCAAAATGTTAATCTCTCCCGCCTTATTGTGTGCTTAGAGACCAAGGGACATCATGGAGATGCTCAAAATGTTAATCTCTCCCGCCTTATTGTGCGCTTAGAGACCAAGGGACATCAAGGAGATGCTCAAAATGTTAATCTCTCCCGCCTTATTGTGCGCTTAGAGACCAAAGGACATCATGGAGATGCTCAAAATGTTAATCTCTCCCGCCTTATTGTGCGCTTAGAGACCAAGGGACATCAAGGAGATGCTCAAAATGTTGATTAATCTCTCCCACCTTATTGTGCGCTTAGAGACCAAGGGTCATCATGGAGATGCTCAAAATGTTGATTAATCTCTCCCACCTTATTGTGCGCTTAGAGACCAAGGGTCATCATGGAGATGCTCAAAATGTTGATTAATCTCTCCCACCTTATTGTGCGCTTAGAGACCAAGGGTCATCACGGAGATGCTCAAAATGTTGATTAATCTCTCCCGCCTTATTGTGCGCTTAGAGACCAAGGGTCATCATGGAGATGCTCAAAATGTTGATTAATCTCTCCCCCTTATTGTGCGCTTAGAGAAAAAAGGGACATGATTAATATCTTAAACTGTTGATCTGTCAGCGAACACCCATCGCATCATCCTTGCTTCCCTCCTCTCCGAATGGGTCATGCAACGATGGACAGCCTACCTTTTGCAGTTTGGGAGATGACTGTGCGGCGAATGGTCAGGCATTGGTGTTTTGGGTTCCATCCAGCAACCCTCGGGTGTTTCTTGTTAACTATATGCATTGGTGTATGGATACCGTAACACCCAATCCCCATTAACCTATAGACCCGGTAACACCCAACCCCTGCCTCTGTGTGTGTGTGTGTGTGTGTGTGTGTGTGTGTGTGTGTGTGTGTGTGTGTGTGTGTGTGTGTGTGTGTGTGTGTGTGTGTGTGTGTGTGTGTTTGTGTGTGTGTGTGTGTGTTTGCGTTTGCTTTCATGCGTGTGCGTGCGTGCGTGCGTGCGTGCGTGCGTGCGCGCGCACGTGTATGCGTGTGCGTGCGTGCGCGCGTGTGTGTGTGTGCGTGCGCACGCGTGCGTTTGTTTTCACGTGTGTGTGCGTGTGTGTTTGAAAGACCGTATCTATTAAATGATTAACCCATTTTCTTCATTGTATATATTAATTAGTTTAACTACTACTTATGTCTGATGTTATGATTTGTTGTTATTTCTGAATAGCTATATTTATCCTGTACTAATGTATGGACTTAGCAATCCTCTCCTCCCTTTTTTCTATGAAAAAATACAACTAGCATGCTTTGACATGGACCGGAAGTATCATCATTTATTATAATTATATCATCATCATCATCATTATCATCAACCTTATCATACCTGTCGTCTTCCTCTTGTTATTATTATTATCATCCCTTTTTTCTTTTTTTGTTCATTCATTTATTTTTTCATTAATCCATTTCTCCACTCGTGTATACTTCCAAGCTGAAGTTAAATTCTGCGTCCACCCGAAACAATATGGCAGTCGACTGATCGTTTGTCGATTCATTTACCATTCCATCGTTTTGTTCAGTAATTTACGCCGACTGGTTCCTTTGGTTATTTGCCTTATATTTGTTGACTTGTTCGTTTATTTATGTATTAATTCATTCATTCATTGACTTGTTCACTCATTTATCTGTTCATTCATGCATGCATTCATTCATTCATTCATTCATTCATTCATTCATTCATTCATTCATTCAGCCATCCATTCAATTTGTTTTGCTTGTTTTGTTCGTCTTGTCTCTTACTTTAGCAGTCCAGTAATTCAGTCATTTAGTAATATATTTATTCGCCCATGCTGACATTCATTTTTTCACTCATTCGTTCAGTTTATTTGCTTGCTCGCTTATCTGTCCGTTTTGCTGACAGTCTGGTTATTCAATCATGCATTTTTGTTTTGCATGCTTTTATTCAGTTATCCATCGGTTTCTTCATTATGTTGAAATCGCATCTTTTACCTTTCTTCTTCATCATGATTTCTTTGAAACGAGAGTCAATCTGTTGTACCACCACCGAGTCCAGATCACTGAGAAAATCATCGGCGACCTGAGTGGCTCTGGCATCATCTGGCGAACACACACACACACACACACACACACAAAAACATCAGGAGTCATCGGTTCGTATATTATAGCTGTGATGATGATGATGATGATGATGATGATGATGATGATGATGTGGTGGTGGTGGTGTGGTGGTGGTGGTGGTGGTGGTGATTAGGAAATAAACAAACAACATTTGTAGGACAATTTATAAGGGAAGAGAAAATTTTAGCAACCAGTCACACCAGGAAATCTGGAGGCAAAAAAGCACCAGGTAGATCCAGGGAGAAAATATTGGACGGACTTGCGGAACGGGTGAAGACAGAGAGGGTGGGAGAAGCACCTGCAGCGAAAAAGGACAAGATTCGTATGGAGGGCCATGATCGCCATAGTCATGCAGAAGGGCACATGATATGATGATGATGATGACGACGTGATGATGACGACGATGACGACGACGACGATGAGGATGATGATAACAATAATCATTATAATCATAATGATGATGCTGATGATAATGACGATATTTATGAGGCGCCAAATCTTGATACGCAGATCAAATCAAAGCGTACATTCTCATCATATACCTTAAACATTTGCTCACAGTGACCAAAAACAAAAAAAAAACAAAAAAAACAAAAAAACTTACGGGCACAAAGCACACGCTTATCGGGAGAGGAAGGACAGGAGGAAAGTGGGACAGAGGAACAGATGGACAGAGGGAGAAACCACTGCTGGACAAAATAAGTTTCAAGTCAGACATGAGAAACGTTAAAGTTGTGAGTATGTGATGTCGATAAAACAGTGGAAGCTTATCATACTTGTATGGACAAGACAGAAAATGAACAGTGACCGTGGGAGAAAGGCAGGGAGAGGGAGTCAGTCATTCTGAAAACGCCTAAACAGTGTCAGACGTATTTGGAAATAACTGGTAAAATGGTAAAAGTAGTCCCCCAACATGTTTAGTCGTACGGGTGTCAGTGGCGTGGTACAGACTTGTAATAGAGACAGTGAACTCAAGATCTGAAGTCTGGAGTTTAAACCCAGCCTGTTATGTGAAACTGGCCTGTTCACTGCTCATACTGAATGCTCCATTCGTTCTAGTAGTGACAGCTTATCATTTCGTAGATTCTATTCCTCCTCTATGTTAACCCTTTGACTCCCGCGCCCTGTCTACCAGCATCCTGCATTGTCAACCATGCTAGCAAAGCAGAAACTTAACTCTTTGACTCCATCACCCTAGGAAGCTGGTGGATTAGGTGAGGGAGTCGAAGAGTAAGTTTTCACAGTTGGTGGACAGAGAGCGGAAGTCAAAGGGTTAAGACCGTGCCAGAGTATACGTTCTGTTGTGCAGGTGTATGCTGTCTGCGCTACCACAGATGGCAGACTGGGTGAAGCGCATATGGCATCGTGTTCGAGTGTGATGAGTCCCACTACAATACACCCCAAACTCAACCTCTGTGTGGATCAGCGTTACGAGGACGGGGCACATCTCCTGTCCCTCACCGCTTTATCTTCCCCACTCCTGAATGAGGTCAGGTACTCATTCACAGCTGGGTGGATTTGGACGCTGCACGCACACGAAGTATTTCTCGATCGCGATTTCTTTCTCTTCTTCTTCTCCTTTCTTCCTCCTCTTCTTCTTTTCTGTCTCTCTTCACTCCAGAAGAGTCACTGGAGCGCTGAACCAAAAACCATTTGGTCACCAGATTCTTTCAGCTCCCAGGAGATGTGCCACAGACTGGGTTTCTGCAAATGTTTTCTGTCCTTTCCGCAATATGTCTATCGTTTATTGCTGTTTTTCGTTTTGTTTTGTTGTGTTTTCTCTTCCGTCTCCCTCCCACAAGAGTTCCCTGAAGCATTGATTTACAAGGCCACTGACCTTGTTACATGGCCGTGCAAACGTAGTTTTCTTCTCGTAACTAAGTCAGCAAAGAAAACAAACGAGACAGTCTTGATGGAGGCAGGCACAAGTAGATCACTCATAAGGAAGATTAGGAAAAGACAGGCAACATTTATAGGCCATTTTATGAGGCAAGGGGGATTTGGAGCACCTGATCACAACGGGAAAGCTGGAGGGAAAGAGAGCACCAGGTATACCCAGAGAGAAAATGCTGGACGGACTTGAAGGTGGCTGGGGACGGGGAGGGTGGGGGAGATGCAAGGGGCAACGAGAGACAGAGACAGATGGAAGTCCATGATCGCCAACGCCATGCGGCAGGGCACCTGATGATGATGAACTAAGTCAGCAGATCTCCACATGGTCAAATATACTGTTTATTATGGACATGCCACTCCATTTTCTAAACATTCTTTTGTCGATCACGATTTGTTGGAATAGGTGTTCTTCTACTTTGTCTTATTATTAGTCTTTGTATGTCTGTCAGTATTTGACAAATTGTATGTTTCACAATTTCAAAAAAATATGTATGTACTGCTTGATAGTCATATACTGTTTGACAGTCTTGCAGACTTGTTTTCTGGTGATATGTGTCTGATGTTTAGCATACTCAATAAACCTCATTTACACGGCGTGATTTACACCTATGCAAACCTGCTCACTTCAACTAGAAGACTGGGAAGCTCAGCCTCTATGCCAGACCGGCTGGACGGTTCTGGAAATGCCTTCAAAAAATGTTCAGTCATTACTGGAAAGACTGAAAACTTGCCCTGATTTTTTTTTGAGGAACGTTAAATTTCTGAAACGTGCGCAAGCGCTTGCTTACACGCACACCTAACCGCCAAATTTCTCCCACCACCCCCCCCCCCACAAGGTCAACACATCTGCCTTCTCAACCCCCCTCTCTCTCTCTCCTGTCTTTCTCTCTCTCTCTCTCTCTCCACACACACACACACACACACACACACACACACACACACACACACACACACACACACACACAAATCTCCTCCACCCTCGACAACATCCCCCCCACTCATCCCCACCTAACCTCCATCCCCAAGACCAAGAAACCAACCATCAGTGAGTGTAGTGTCAGTGTAGATTTCAGCCGATCCTGCTATTTTCTGTCGGTCAGACTGTGATTCTGCTCCGTTGGTGGTCAGTCCTCTGCCCGACCCAGCTTTGTCTGCAGTCTCTGTAAAATGGTGTATTGGTTTCAGTTTCTGTTTCTGTTTCTCAGGATGACGTCTCTGCGTTCAGAATGAATTCCGTATGCACTGTTGTTGTTATTGTTGTTTAAAGCCAGCCGACTGCGTACAGCCATATCAGGGCTATAACCGCTTCGAAACATACAAAACTCCAAGAAAGAAAAAAGAAAAAGAAAATTAAGTACACATAATCTAAGGACATGCCCCTGGCGTTGACCACTGCGTCCAATTTATCGCACAGGGGATTTAGAAAACAAACCTGAATACAAATGTAAGCATACCTAAGGACACCAAAACATATATAAAACAGGCATGAATTACCTTAAACTGCTTCCGCATATCTCACCTCCCTAGAGCCAAAATACATGTAGCCTATCCAATTATCAATCCTAAGAGAAAGTACGTAAGACTTTATCGAACACATAGAGGTGAATGGACCAGCAAGGCAGAAAATGAGAAGGAAGAAATGACAGAAAGCAAATCAACAAGGCAGAAACAAAGACAGTGACAGAAAAGAGGACATTTCTAGCACAGATTTTCCAGAAGGTGGGGATACTAATTATACTGAAAGAGCCCCCGGCATCCCCACGGGGGATCCGTATGCATTAACGTCACAGGTGCCGAGTGATGGTGATCATGGCACAAGCCTTAAGCCTGCACATAAACGCATGAGCATATAAACTCATGCGATTTCCGACAACGAATTTTACAACTACCTTTCCTTCAATTTGTATATCGTAAGGTACTCTGCGTTGACTATATGCATATGTCTGGTGAGCGAGTGCGCTTTGATTTGAATTGTCAAGATTTGGTGCCATACAAATACTGTCTGGTTTGTCTCACCTGTCGGCGTCACTGGCTTCGGTGTTGGCCGCTGCACACTTTGTAATTATTATTAATTGTCTGACTGTCGTATTGTATGTTTCCGACTCTGCTGCATTCTATCCGACTCTTATCACATTGTATCTAATTCTAGTGTGTTGTATCTAATACCACAGAGTCAGAACATAACAGTCAGATCATCATCGTCGTCGTCGTCGTCATCGTCGTCATCAATAAACGAGTCTTATCAGGTAGTGGAGTGTTACATAAGCATAGAAGTGGGGAAAAGATCATCATCATCATCATTATCATCACCACCACCATCATCATCATCACCATCATCGTCGTCGTCGTCGTCGTCATCATCATTACCACCACCATCATCATCACCACCACCACCACCATCATCATCATCATCATCATCGTCGTCGTCGTCGTCATTATCATTACCACCACCATCATCATCACCATCATCACCACCACCACCATCACCATCATCACCATCATCGTCGTCGTCGTCGTCATCATCATTACCACCACCATCATCATCACCACCACCATCACCATCATCGTCGTCGTCATCATCATTACCACCACCATCATCATCACCATCATCATCATCACCACCACCACCATCATCATCATCACCATCATCGTCGTCGACGTCATCATCATTACCACCACCATCATCATCACCATCATCATCACCACCACCACCATCATCATCACCACCACCACCATCATCGTCGTCATCACCATTATCACCATCATCATCAACAACATGATCAACAACAAACAAGTCTTACCAGTCAGTGGAGTGTTATACAAGGACAGCAATGGGGGAAGAGATGACTTGGGCTTGCACGTCGCTGACCTCGATACAGGACTCTTGGTACCCTGACACACACACACACACACACACACACACACACACACACACACACACACACACACACACACACACACACAACACACACACATACACACACAAACAAACACACACACACACACACACACACACACACACACACACACACACACACACACAAACACACACACACACACACACACACACAAGTTTAATTATAAAAACGCTGACTGGATCAGTTTTAAGGCAATCCTTGAAAAGACAAGAACAGATCTATCTGAAGCAATGAACATAAACGAAACGTACGAAGTTTTCTGTAACTCACTCTTAAGGGCTGCTAACATTTCAATTCCAAAACTTACAGTGTCAAAAATAGGAAAACATCATGGAAATGTCTGGTGGAATGAGGAATGTCAAAAGGCAGTGAATGAAAAGAAAGAAAAATACAAAATTTATTTAGGAAACAGGTCACCTGAAAATCATACAGCGATGAAAAGTGCCAACATTAAGTGTAACAGAATCATAGAGCAAGCCAAAGAACAACACTGGACATCTTTTTGTAAATGTGAAGTAAATAACCACAAAGACACGATAAAGATTTGGGAAAAACTAAAATTAATGAAAAACGGGATTAAGTTGCCATCAATTCCAGTAAAGCTAGAAAATAACCCTATTCCTAGCTCATTGGAAAAAGCAGAAGCTTTTGCAGACGTGTTTGCTGAGGCCTGTCGTGTAGAAGGACTCCCTGTCTCTGATAGAAATTATAGGGAACGAGATGAAAAGAAAGATGTATATAAGGACCCTGCCTCTGACAATACTCACTACATAAATGCATCACTCACACTTCAAGAATTAAAAGATGCCATTCAGTCCCTTCCAAGTAAAAAAACGTCAGTTGGACTAGATGCAATTTCCAATGAGATGCTGAAAAATTTACCAGAAAATTTTATAATCTTGCTACATGACATATTTCAAAAATGCTGGAATAGTGGGATAATGCCTAACAACTGGAAAGAAACAATAGTGGTTCCTGTATTAAAACCAGGTAAATGTAATACCGATTTGAAAAACTACAGGCCAATTGCATTAACATCACATGTATGTAAACTAATGGAGAAAATAATCTTAAAGAGACTGATGCACTATTGTGAAAAGAATAAAATAATACCAGTAAATCAGGCAGGATTTCGAAAAGGCAGGTCACCAGTAGAGATCCTAACAAAGCTAACTACTAATATAAAACAACAATTTGCAAGACGTCAATGTGTTTTAGCTACATTTTTTGATATAACGAAAGCATACGATCAAGTGTGGCACTCCCGATTGTTATTCAAATTTAAAAGTATTGGGCTGACAGGTCACATTTTTGGCTATGTTAAGTGTTTCTTAGAAAACAGAGTATTTCAAACGAGGATTGAAAATGTATATTCCACGAAACGAATTCTTCAAATGGGTATCCCTCAGGGATCCGTTATAGCTCCCCTTCTTTTCATGATATTAATGCATGACTTACCCAGTAAAGTATCTAAGCATGTAGTTTTAGCTCAATATGCTGACGATTTATGCATGTGGATGCAGGTAAATATGAAAAAGAAAACTCCTTTGCGCTGTATCAATTATACACGCAAATGCTACCAATTAGAACTTGATAAAATAGCGCGATACATGGTAGAAAATGGGGTACATCTATCCCTGGAAAAAGCAAAAATAGTTTTATTTAATAATGGAGCTAACCCAGTAAATATTCCCACTTTCAAACTGGGAGATACTCTTCTTCAGTTTAACGAGTCGATTAAATTCTTAGGAGTTTTCCTTACAGCAAAATTATCTTGGAATCAGCATATTGAATACTTATTAACCAAAGCTCAAAAAAGTTTAAATTTCATAAAAATAGTTCGCAAACAGACATGGGGTCAAGATTCATCAACACTTGTTCATCTTTGTAAATCGCTTGTTAGATCTAAATTAACCTATGCTCAAGAAATCTTCTTCAGTGCACCGAAACACTTACTAAAAAAACTGCAGAGCATAGATTGTAAAGGTTTCAAACTTGCACTGGGTCTTCCAATGCATGCTTCCTGTCTTCGGACATATAATGAAATCAAACTGTTGCCACTTGATGAGCAAAGGAAAGTCGCTTCTACTAAATTTTTGTTAAGAAACACTACCGTAGAAAACATCTCAGAAACAGAAATTAAACTGACATCAGATACCGACTTTCCAAAACGAGCTAAATCAATATCTTCACAGGTCACACTTGCAACATACACATCTGACGTCATGAAAGGCTCAGGAATTGATCTAGACGTAGATCCTGTATCTATACGACCTTCCTTTTCGCCAGTACCCAGTTGGGAACTCCAAAGAGCACGATTTGACGTACACCACACTAATTTAAAAAAAGGAGACAATATAAACTTACTGGCAAGTCAGGTTAAATGTCATATAAACGACGTATATTCTGATCATTTGAAAATTTACACTGATGGGTCAGTAATTGAAAGAAAAGCAGGCTCAGCGTTTTTAATACCTGCTCTCAAAATTGAAAAATCTTTCTACATAGGACTTGATAAATCTATCTTTACAGCTGAACTCTTTGCAATATTAATGGCTTTAAACTTTCTGATAAGTCTTCCTAGGACAATTTTTCAGATACTTCTTTGCGTTGATTCAAAATCAGTACTTCAGGCTCTTGAATTATCAAAATTACAAACAAGATCAGAAATGATTCTGAAAATAAGTCTCTTGATTCATAATTTATCTTTAAGAGGCACTGATATTACTTTCTGCTGGATACCTTCTCATAGTTCTTTCAGTTATAATAATAAAGTTGACAGGGCTGCCAAACGGGGAGCTAATAACTCACCAGATTCAAACAATATCCAGCTTTCTCTCTCGTTGCACGAGAATTACACTTTAGTGGACAACTACGTCTGGAAGCAGTTCCAATTAAAACAGAAAAAGTATGATAAATGTCACATGAACTTTGAAGTTAGCAAAATACTTAAGCAGCTTCATGCCAGCAGAACTATACAGTCCCTTATGTACAGATGGAAACTTGATGCATTCAAAACAAAATATACCAATAACATAGTGTGTCTGTGTGGAAAGAAGATAACACATAGTCATATTCTTTCTTGCGTTAGGGTAAAACGACATATTCCAACACTATCTGTGAGTACAGTTTCTGACATATTTGCCTCATCATCATTACTGTATGAATTTTTTGTTAGCCTGTCAAAAAGTCCTATAGCGAATTACCTTTAAAATGTTATTTGACTTGTTCATTGTTGTGGTTAGTCAATTATTAGTTTGACTTTTTATTCATTTCTTCCGGATATTTACTAATTTTGTTTGTCAGTTTGTTTGTTTAAATCGATAATTATGGTAACATTATTTGTTAGTTTTACCTTCCCCTCTTCAAAACAGTTGTTTTCTGGATCATCTTTTCTCAAATTCAAAATTGACAATTTTCAAATATCTTCTTCACTCCTCCTCTATCACCCCCCCCCCCCCTTTTTTTTTTTTTTTTTTTGTGTGTGTGTCTAAAATCACTTTAGTGAATAGACATTAAATCAAAGACCACCACCACACACACACACACACACACATACACACACACACACACACACACACACACACCTGTTAGTACTGAACTCACACTCAGGTCCAAGGGTCAGGTGACCCTCGAAAAACTATCGAAAACCATGAAACACAACAGACAATACTCAAAACAAGCAGGTGACAGTGGCCGCGGTATTGGGGCAATGAAAACGGGGGTGGGGGTGGGGGTGGGGAAGAATCACACGAATTACGTCGACTGCATGGGAAACACGCCACACCGAAGAAATTGGCTGGGGGTCATGGCCCGTTGTCAAACGAGCCCTCCCCCTAATCCAAGACTTCCAAAGAACCTGTCAAATACAGACATCGATGAAGACGACGATGACGGACATGGGGGTGAAGAAGGTTGATAAAAAAAAACCCAGAACAATTGTAAACAATAGAACGAGAGAGAGAGAGAGAGAGAGAGAGAGAGAGAGAGAGAGAGAGAGAGAGAGAGAGAGAGAGAGAGAGAGAGGAAAGTAGGAAGATGGGAGGTGATCGAAAGACCTAGCAAGAGATCAATATAATTCTCACATTTATCCTGTTATTATAAACGGATCGATGCCAATTTGTCATAATCACATGTTATGATGATGTTTGTGGTATGCTCACACTTTCACAAGAGGTTTGGTCAAGTAAAATTCGGTGTTCTGATATGCAATTCAATTGTTCCCGAGTCGTTCTTAGGTTAACAAAGTTAACAAAAAAACAAAACAAAAAAACCCCCAGAGTGCTAGATGAGACTCGAAGCACCAATGCCTCACAACTCTCCAATCCACCCCCCCCCCCCCCCAAAAAAAAAGAAAAAAAAAAGGGGGGGAGTGTCCATGTCCATGCGCTGCATGACCCATTTGGACCTAGACATCAATTGACCCTGTTTACAAACCGAATGGAAAGGTGGGGAGATGACAAACCCCGAGACACAGCCACACAACGCCACCACAACCAGGCCCAACCCAGTCACTGGACCAAGAAAGAATGGAAGAAACCTCTCTCGCCCCACACTGGGCCTTCATCTCTCCACTGGGCAGCCCGCCCAGCCGCCAACTTTTGCACAGCTGCCAGCCCTTCTCACCTTAACTATAGTCTCGACAAGCATTTTGCTGTTTCAATTTTTACCTTCATTTATATGCTAAAGAAGGAAGAAAAGGTTCCTTTATTTCTATTTTCTTTCTTTCGAGTTTTTTTTTCCCCAGATGGCAAAATCCTCAGCTTTAGGGGGTTCTTAGATCCACCCTTAACCTACACCTGTGATCTGACAGTCAAATGGCAGCATCGCACTATCTTTTCTATAAAACATAATTGTTTTCATTCGTTTATTTGTTCTGCTTATTTCCAAAAGACACCTTTCATTTGTTAGTTGTTCACGTGCGCTAATAATGATATTAGTGTTACCTAAAAAGATTAAGAACAGAATGATAATCTCTCTCTCTCTCTCTTTTTCTCTCTCTCGCTCTCTCTCTCTCTCTCTCGCTCTCTCTCTCTTCCTCTCCCTTCCTCCCTCTCTCTCTCTCTCTCACCTCTCCTTCCCCCTTTCTCTCTGATCCCTCCATGCCTCCCCTCTCTCTCGCTTCCATCTCATGCTCTCGAAATAATTTGACAGTTTAAAGATTATTGGACATGCTTATATATGAGAAAACGGACGATGAATGAAAAGTACTATGCAAATTACCAATGTTTTCACACTCTCCCCATCCCAATCCCTGGTCAGTGACCAAGACAATAAACCATGGATCAGTATCAGTCTCTCTCTCTCTGTCTTCCCACCTCTCTCCCCTCCACCTATCTCTCTACAATAAGACAAACAACAACCAAGACCAGTGAATATACACACCCTGCATGGTTGATACATTCAATGATCGCAGGATTTCTTCTTCTCCTCCTCCTCCTTTTATCTTTTCGGCAATATCCAAATTTCAACCACCCATCGACTCTTCTGTATCGAAGACGGAATGACCTGTACCCGTTATTTCATTACAGAGGTAATCCATTCCCTCTTCAGCGCAGACGAGTAGACATTAAAAATGTGGATATTGCCATCTTTTCTTTACCATTATCAAATTTTTAAAGGTGCATCGCACTCAGGGACGTTACTTTGTGCTCACCTTTTTTTTTTTTTCGTCCCATTTCTACGCCACCTTAATGGCCACAGACTGGCACAGTTCTTACAACGTGATGATGGTGATATCGATGAGGATGATAATTATGATGTTATGGCTATCCATCTAGGATTGAGACTGCGTGACAGGGCTGCACTCTACGCTTACTACCATAATGTATCCTGGCGTGAACCAGGCCCGAGAGATACAGACACCTGCGGTGCCGGTCAGAAGATTTGAGCAACACCCTCAATGACGCATTCGTGAAGTGGATGAGACTCGACTGTGTTGTCTGTCTTCCCAATGAGCTTATACAGTGGAAACCTGATATAACAGGGATGATGGGACCAAATCAAAATCCCTGTTATATCAGATCCCTGTTATATCAGATATCAAGGGAAATAAGGACTGATCAACTAACTCTTGGTGTAAGTGTGCAGTAAGCTTACAAACTGAATGATGGCGCAGTCAGTCACTGACTCAGTGGCCTCAGGCCTACACGCTTGCGTGCGCATCACGCTCGCATTGCGAAGCGTTCTTTCAGTGTACAGTACACAGTATACCAAGGCTAGCCTAGATCTAGATCTAGGCCTACTGCGTGGCGTGCTGAGTTTAGGCCTAGGCCTTTCTGCTGCAGAGCCCGTCTCGGCATCCCTGCTATAACCGATCGAGCCCTCTTGTCTCCCTGTTATTGCCGATAAGTTTTAATAGAGACAAAGAGGAAGAAAAAATGGGGATTGAAAAAAGCCCTGTTATATCCGGATTCCTGTTATAACCGGTCCTGTTATAAATGGTTTCCACTGTAGTACGCTCAACTGTGGGTAGGAGCCGGTTAGAGCCAAAAATCCCATAACGACGCATTATCAAACTTGCTTCTGATCACCTCTTACCTGTGACTTCGTAGACGACATGGCAGCGATTTCGGCATCAATCTTGTCCAGTACTGAATGGACAGGGTCCTTCTGTCTGACCAGCGATGACGACGAAAATAACGACGACTTAGTGCCCAGTGCCCCACGGTGTCGGCCTGATAGATCCTCCATTTCTCCCCTGGAGGCGTCTGTTGGCAGGAAGGGGGTGTAATTAATTAACGAACTATTATTCTTATTGTTGTTTAAAGCCCAGACGACTACGCGGAGCCATCAGGGTTATATTATATAATCTTCTCGAAAAGTACACCACACCTCACTGGGGGAAAAACTGGAAAACAAAATTAAATACACCATATCAATGCATTCGTACACATAAGGATTATGCCCCTGGTGCTGACCATTCCATCCACTTTGTCGTCGAGGATTTCAAAAAAACAAACCTGAAAACAAATGTGAATATACTTAAGGGCACTAAAGCATCCATAAAAATGGCCCATGCCCAAGTTACTTAAAACTGTTCCTGCACAGTGCATTTCCTTAGAGCCAAACATGCAATCAATATGTGCATCCAGTTATCAGGTCCTATAAGAAACGACTTTACAGAACACATGCAGTTGAATGGATCAGAAAGACAGAAAATGATAGAAGAGATGATAGAAAGCAAAGGAGGAAGAAGAAACGAAGAGAGTGAGAGAAAAGAGAAAATTTCTAACACAGAATTTCCAGAGGGTGGGATTATTATTTATACTGAAACAGCCCCCGGACAACCAAAAAAAAAACAAACAAATACACAGAACTTAGGGCAAAAATAAACTTCTTTAATATTTCACTGAGCTGAGAAAAGAACCCAAATAAAATCAGACAAAAGGTGTTCGTGAATCATGGTGACTGTGAACAAAGGGAGAGAAATGGCGAAGAATCAAAGGCATTGTACAAGTGATCACACCATATTATTACTGCTTTCTCCACAGGAAGGTCTGGGGCCGGCATATTGGAAATCATGAAACTATAATCCATTGTTGAATGTCTTCTTCGGTGAAAATGTGTGTACGTATGTATTGTATGTGTGTATATGTAATATATGTAATGTCTGTCTGTCTGTCTGTCTGTCTGTATGTCTGTCTGTATGTATGTATGTATGTATATATGTAAGCATGTATGTATGTTTGTACATATGTATGGATGGATGCATGCATGTATGTATGTATGTAAAAGCATTTATATATAAAATATACACATATGTAAACAGGTACACATGTACATCGCACATATACAGTGTATACATATTCAATAAATGACGACGTTAAATGGATTTAACATAATAAAGAAATAACACACTAACTGTGTTTGTGTAAAAAATGTTGATTAAAAAAGTAAGTGTTCTAGATTTTGTTTTCTTTGGTTGATAAATACACGAATTAAAAAATCGAAATAAAGCAACAAAATAACCGACTGACTGACAGACTAACCTGACGCAAAAGTAGTTAGGTAGCAAAGAAGTTACAGTGAAGTCAGACAGACAGACAGGAAAGGACACAACACAACTCCAGACAAAGAAAGGCTGATTCAAACATTTTCACTTTCAGTTTCGGTTTCTCAAGATGACGTCTCCGCGCTCGGAACGAATTCCATATGCACTAACGTCACAGGTGCAATGTGTATGGTGATCATGGCACAAGTCTTAAGCCTGCACATAAACCAATGAGCTGGCCAGGTCCTGAGGCCCTACCATGACTATGTTTTACCTAGTCTATATTTTATACTGATATTTTATCAGCCTACCACTGTAATAATCTTGCTTACGCGTAAATGACACGTGTATGTGTGTATCTTACCTTTAAAAAAGGAACATATACATAAAGTAAATAAACAAATAATTAAAGGTCTGAATTGGCGTCGCCGACTCAAACAACCACGGGTAAACAGCCAGCCTCGACTTGACTGCATTTTCTTTAATAAAAAATTTAAACAAAATAAAAATCATTTCATACCCGGGAGGTGTGTGTGTGTGTGTGTGTGTGTGTGTGTGTGTGTGTGTGTGTGTGTGTGTGTGTGTGTGTGTGTGTGTGTGTGTGTGTGTGTGTGTGTTTTGCTCTCTCTCTCTCTCTATCTCTCTCTATCTCTCTCGCTCTCTCTCTCTCTCTCGTGTGTGTGTGTGCGCGCGCGCACGTGTATCTGCGTGTGTGTGTGTGCGTGCGTGTGTGTGTGAGTGAGTGAGTGAGTGAGTGAGTGAGTGAGTGAGTGCATGCGTGCGTGCGCGCACGCGGGTGCGCGCGTGCGAGTGTATAAGGGAGAGAAAGATCAGTTCACCTGTAGCCGATCCCGACTTGACAGCATCCTCCGAGGCATCACTCCACTCCCCGTCTGCCTCCCCCACCTCCGTCTTCCCTGGCATTTTATAGGTGACCTGGTGAAATCATTGAGACACTGGTTAGAATAGACGGCTCTGATAATGTACATTAGCACATTATCATCGTCTGTATTGTCATCGTCGACCTTTATCGTCATTGTTATAGTCTTCGTCATTATTGTGTCATTATCACATGAGTGTGCTCTTGGTTGTGTTTGTCATTATCATCGTCGGCATTGTCATCGTCGACCTTTATCGTCATTGTTATAGTCTTCGTCATTATTGTGTCATTATCACATGAGTGAGCTCTTGGTTGTGTTTGTCATTATCATAGTCGTCTTCGTTGCCTTTGTCTTTATCACAGTCGTCATGGTTGCCACTGTCGTCATCATTGTCCTCCTCTTCCACTTTTTTCTCATGAACTTCGTCGTCTTCGTCATCAGTTTGGAAAGTTTTTACTGCTGCTGCTGTTGCTGCTACTACAACAACTACTGCTATTACAGTACTAATATTACTGTTGCTGCTACTACAACAACTACTGCTATTACAGTACTAATACTACTGTTGCTGCTACTACAACAACTACTGCTATTACAGTACTAATACTACTGTCACTGCTACTACAAGTACTACTGCTATTACAGTACTAATACTACTGTCACTGCTACTACAAGTACTACTGCTATTACAGTACTAATATTACTGTTGCTGCTACTACAAGTACTACTGCTATTACAGTACTAATACTACTGTCACTGCTACTACAAGTACTACTGCTATTACAGTACTAATACTACTGTTGCTGCTACTACAACAACTACTGCTATTACAGTACTAATACTACTGTTGCTGCTACTACAACAACTATTGCTATTACAGTACTAATACTACTGTCACTGCTACTACAAGTACTACTGCTATTACAGTACTAATATTACTGTTGCTGCTACTACAACAACTATTGCTATTACAGTACTAATACTACTGTCACTGCTACTACAACAACTACTGCTATTACAGTACTAATATTACTGTTGCTGCTACTACAACAACTACTGCTATTACAGTACTAATACTACTGTCACTGCTACTACAACAACTACTGCTATTACAGTACTAATATTACTGTCACTGCTACTACAACAACTACTGCTATTACAGTACTAATATTACTGTCACTGCTACTACAACAACTACTGCTATTACAGTACTAATACTACTGTCACTGCTACTACAACAACTACTGCTATTACAGTACTAATACTACTGTCACTGCTACTACAACAACTACTGCTATTACAGTACTAATACTACTGTTGCTGCTACTACAACAACTACTGCTATTACAGTACTAATACTACTGTCACTGCTACTACAACAACTACTGCTATTACAGTACTAATACTACTGTCACTGCTACTACAACAACTACTGCTATTACAGTACTAATATTACTGTCACTGCTACTACAACAACTACTGCTATTACAGTACTAATATTACTGTCACTGCTACTACAACAACTACTGCTATTACAGTACTAATACTACTGTCACTGCTACTACAACAACTACTGCTATTACAGTACTAATACTACTGTCACTGCTACTACAACAACTACTGCTATTACAGTACTAATACTACTGTCACTGCTACTACAAGTACTACTGCTATTACAGTACTAATATTACTGTTGCTGCTACTACAACAACTACTGCTATTACAGTACTAATATTACTGTTGCTGCTACTACAACAACTACTGCTATTACAGTACTAATACTACTGTTGCTGCTACTACAACAACTACTGCTATTACAGTACTAATACTACTGTCACTGCTACTACAAGTACTACTGCTATTACAGTACTAATATTACTGTTGCTGCTACTACAAGTACTACTGCTATTACAGTACTAATACTACTGTTGCTGCTACTACAAGTACTACTGCTATTACAGTACTAATACTACTGTCACTGCTACTACACAAGTACTACTGCTATTACAGTACTAATACTACTGTTGCTGCTACTACAACAACTACTGCTATTACAGTACTAATACTACTGTCACTGCTACTACAACAACTACTGCTATTACAGTACTAATACTACTGTCACTGCTACTACAACAACTACTGCTATTACAGTACTAATACTACTGTCACTGCTACTACAACAACTACTGCTATTACAGTACTAATACTACTGTCACTGCTACTACAACAACTACTGCTATTACAGTACTAATACTACTGTTGCTGCTACTACAACAACTACTGCTATTACAGTACTAATACTACTGTTGCTGCTACTACAACAACTACTGCTATTACAGTACTAATACTACTGTTGCTGCTACTACAACAACTACTGCTATTACAGTACTAATACTACTGTTGCTGCTACTACAACAACTACTGCTATTACAGTACTAATACTACTGTCACTGCTACTAACAACAACTACTGCTATTACAGTACTAATACTACTGTTGCTGCTACTACAACAACTACTGCTATTACAGTACTAATACTACTGTCACTGCTACTACAAGTACTACTGCTATTACAGTACTAATACTACTGTCACTGCTACTACAAGTACTACTGCTATTACAGTACTAATACTACTGTTGCTGCTACTACAACAACTATTGCTATTACAGTACTAATACTACTGTTGCTGCTACTACAACAACTACTGCTATTACAGTACTAATACTACTGTCACTGCTACTACAAGTACTACTGCTATTACAGTACTAATACTACTGTCACTGCTACTACAAGTACTACTGCTATTACAGTACTAATACTACTGTTGCTGCTACTACAACAACTATTGCTATTACAGTACTAATACTACTGTCACTGCTACTACAAGTACTACTGCTATTACAGTACTAATACTACTGTCACTGCTACTCAACAACAACTATTGCTATTACAGTACTAATACTACTGTCACTGCTACTACAACAACTACTGCTATTACAGTACTAATACTACTGTTGCTGCTACTACAACAACTATTGCTATTACAGTACTAATACTACTGTTGCTGCTACTACAAGTACTACTGCTATTACAGTACTAATACTACTGTCACTGCTACTACAAGTACTACTGCTATTACAGTACTAATACTACTGTCACTGCTACTACAAGTACAAGTACTACTGCTTTTGCATTACTACTAATACTAGTATTACTACGTCAACTACTACTTTTATTACAACTACTACTGCTTCTACAACTATTAATGCTATTACAGTAATACTACTACTACTACAACTGCCATTAAAGTTCTGCTACCACTATAACTACTTCTACTGTTACTACATACTACTTGCACTGCTTTTCCGGTACTACAGCTGCTGTAGCAGCTGGTTCAAGAACGTTTACA
>JAPXFY010000025.1:41555814-41560814 GCA_030674185.1 Monoplex corrugatus | reverse complement strand
ACACACAACACACAACCACAACACACACACACCACACACAAACACACACCACACACACACACACATCTACACACACACACTACATGCACACACACAACACACACACACACAACAGCAACACCCAAACCAATGCACACACACACACACACACACACCACACACAAACACACACACACACAGTGACACACACACACACACAGTGACACACACAGTGACACACACACACCACACACACACACACCACATGCACACAACAAACACACACACACACAGTGACACACACACACACACACACACCACACGCACACACACACATGCACACACACACACACTCCTCTCTCTCTCTTTCTTCTCTCTCTCCTCTCTCTCTCTCTCTCTCTCACACACACATTCTCGCAGAGCGGGGGAGGGAGGAGGGGTTTAGGGAGGAAAAGGGGTGTATACCCCATCTCTAAAGTATGATGATGGTGATAATTTTAAGGCGGTAAATTTGATGCCATATCAAATGACATAAGGCTACTCTCCATCCTTTCCTCCTCCCTTTCTCCTTCTCCTCTCTCTCCCTCTCTCTCTCTCTCCTCTCTCTCCCTCTCTCTTCCCTCCTCTCTCTCTCTTCCTCCTCTCTCCTTCTCTCTCCCCTTCTCTCTCGACACACACACACACACACACCTCTCTCTTCTCTCTCTCTCTCTCCCTCTCTCTCCCTCTCTCTCTCCCTCTCTCCCCCCCCCTCTCTCTCTCTCTCTCTCGCACACACACACACACACACACACACACACACTCTCTCTCTCTCTCAGACAACGCACCCCACACTCTCTCTCCCTCCCTCTCTCTCTCACACACACACACCACACACACTACACACACCACACACACACACACAGATATACACACGCGTGCACGCTCGCTATCTCTCTCTCTTTCTCTCTCTCTCTCTTTTGTACTGGAGTGCACCCGGCCACACGCTGGAAGCAATCAAGGACAGGTCAACATTGACCGCTGGTCACACTAGGGGGTGGTGACCCTCCCGTCAATATTGACAGGGGTCAAATGACGCTTTGAAGCTCGCTGAATGCATGAGTGCATACATGCAATGGCCGATAGGTAACTGAGAGAGAGAGAGGGAGGGAGAGAGAGAGGAGAGAGAGAGAAAGAAAGAGAAAAGGAGAGAGAGAGAGAGAAGGGCAGACAGAGGCAGACAGATACAGATACACAGACGGGACACACAATAAGACAGACAGACCAAGAGACAGACAGAGAGGAAGACAATAAAAGAAAGACATCAGAGAGAGAGAGAGAGAGGAGAGAGGAGGGAGGAGGAGGGAGAGAGAGAATGTTCGTTTTGCACCTTCATGAATGAATGCATGCATGAATATAGCCCTGGAAAGGGCTTCGGGGGGAGGGGGAGTAAGGATTCCGTTATTTACTATCACTATAATCATCAACATCATCATCATCATCATTCATCACCCACCACCACTATCATCAGTTTAGCCAGTAAAGCCCAGCAGATTGCTGACAGCCGTATCAGGGCCACAACCATCTCAAACCAAACATATATATCTAAGCTCATCGATAACTCTGGACGAAGAAGTAGAAGAGAGAGAGAGAGAGACAGAGAGAGAGACAGAGACACAGAAGACAGACAGAGACAGAGACAGAAAGACAGAGAGACAGAGAGAGAGATACAGAGAGACAGTGTGTGTGTGCATGCGTGCGATTGTTTGTGTGTGCGCGCGTGAGGTTACGTGTTGCCAACTCTATAACAAATGCTTTAAATAAAAATAAAAAAACAACAACAACAACACACACACACACACACACACACACACACACACACACACACAACACACCACACACACACACACACACACACACACACGTACACACACACAACTACACACACACACAAGCCTTCACGCCCAAAGCGAGACCGAATTCAATAAATAAGTAGCAACACATTACCATATATATGTGAAAACCCGATTCAGATCTGAATCAAATGAACGGGGAATCAAATGAATGGGAAGTTCAGTGTCTTCCCTCCTCCCTCCCCTCTCCTCCACCCCACTCCTCCCCCTCTGGTGTCGGTATGCTCAAGACGATGGTGAACGCTCGAATGATTCCAAATGCACCACCTCATAAATACCTTGCGATATAAAATCCAAAAAATCATGAGAATTCCGTATGCTCTGCCATAAAATCTGAATGCGGGGAGCCTCTTCAGACTCTTATCAATGGGCTGTATGGATTATAATAATTTATGTAGATCAGAAGTTTCGTCTTCGTTCTGATTTATTGTCATTTTCTTTTTTGATTATAGATTCTTGCCTTTTCTTTCTTTGCCAATTTTCCCCTATTCTATAAACAATGAACATGTACACATAATATTTGAGGTATACATGCATTTCTTATTCATGTGAGTAAAGTTTTGTAGATTACATGTCAATGAGACAAATGTTTTTGATTCGTGGAATACATAAAACATAATACAACATACATACATACAACATACCATACAGACAGAAGACAGGAGCAGGACGACAACATTACATAAATACATTAAATTACATTGCATCTAGCATTAGATTGCTTTACATGTACAATTACATTCATAAAAAATTTATTATTAATTACATACAGTACATACATTACATTCATTCATTACATTTATAGATCCACACATAATAAGTCGGTTTATTACTTGAATTCAAACATCACATAAACAATTACCTCTTACTGTTATTGTTATTACTATTGTTGTTGCATTATTATCTCTGCAGAGGGGAGACAGACCTCACCAAGATGGGTTGTATCCTCGATTTTTACATGTATACATTCGAGCCAGTATTTACGTACTGAGGTTGTTTTTTTGTTTTTTGTTTTGTTTGTTGTTTGTTTTTTTTGTTTTTTACATGTTATTTTACCTTATCTTATTATTTCACGCCTACCAAAGACGATGAGTGTAGACTGTGCAGCAACATACCGCCAGCATAGTATGGGCGAAACAACATACGATTGGAATTGTTTGGGGGAATTTGTGAACGGGAATTCATCATGCTTCAAAAGCTAAAGACATTACATGTACTCTACTTAAATTTGACGGCAGTCATCTGGTAGACTCTTTCTGCAGCCTCCACAAACCCTATACTAGTACCCTCAACGTCTTGAATATGGAGAGTGGGCAACAGGTATATGCACACCTTTCCAAGAGCCTTTTCCCCTTTCCATGAGCCGCCATACTGTAATAAGTACGTCGGTATTCCATGAAGGGGGGGGGGGGGGGGGGATGCAGGCACGAGCAAGTCTGGTCTGTACGTATGTTGATCTAGGAGATCGTGAAAATGTTCATCCTTTACTTTCCAGACGTTACCCAGGCAGGGAGACCACTCGGACCATCTCAATGGAATATTTATCAAAAGAGAGACAGACAGACAGACAGATAGACAGACAGGCAGGCAGGCAGACAGGCAGAAAGAGACACCTAGAGAGAAGAAGAGAGAGAGAGAGAAAGACAGAGACAGAGAGAGAGACAGACAGAATAACTGGAAGGAACTGATTGCTAAGTACAAAAAAAAATGTAAATGGATTGTCATAACCCCAAGAGAGGGAAAGAAGGGTCGTCTCCCTAGCAACAACAACACACACACACACACACATACACACACACACACACACACACACACACACACACACACACACACACACACACACACACACACACACACACACACAAAAACAAAAACAAAAAACAACAAAAAACAAAAAAAAACCAGATCAAACAAACTTGTACTCGACAGAATAATCTGTCTGGTCTAAACTATAAACACAAACAGAAATCTTTTTCGTCTTTGACTGTTCGTTCGACTATAAGGAAGACAACCGTTCTTTCCCTCTCTTGTATGATGATGATGATATTATTACTTATTTATTCATTTATTTATTCATTTTATTATTATATATCATCATCATCATCATCATCATATCATTATTATTATTATCATTATTAATGTTTATAGACCAAAGCCACATCAGGGCTTCAACTCTCAAAAACACAAAAAATTAAGTACAATATCAATGCTTTCGCGCCGTTATCTAAGGCTATGCCCCTGGCTTTGACGATTCCGCCCAATAATAGTGTATAGACATAACAAAATCCTCTATATCAACATAAAAACAGGCCTAAATTACAAACAAACAAAAAATGCTTTTGCACGTCACATTTCCTAACAGCCCAAGATGCGATTTAATAGATTTCCCAATTACCACTCTAAACAGAAAGTATGTAAAACTTTACAGAACATGTACAGGTGAACGGACCAGCAAGGCAGAAAATGATAGGAAGAAATGACAAAAAGCAAAGAAGCAAGACAGAAACAAAGAGGATAGAAAATGAAAATTTTCTATCACAGAATTTCCATTTCATTTCTATCACAGAATTTCTCACGAAAGTGGGCATAATCAGGTCAATAATGAAAAAGCCCTTGCCATCCCCATCCCCACTGAGGCTCGGGGCTATGACTATTCTACATTTGCTGTACATCTCACTAGACAGTCACGGAGTCCTACCACTTGTGTATCGTGTCGTTTGTGAGTGAAAGCGCACAGGCAGAAAATCGCAAGGACCTACTTGTCAAAATAATACACACCAATCGATAATTTCCTATCAGACCGCGACACGGAATGTGTTGTCTCATATTGGAATCCTTCGTTTCCGAGACCATGCCTCCGTGAGAACACCAGAATGCCTGTGGTCTTCCTATGTCAAAGCTGCTATCTTCGTCTGCCTCAAATTATTACCAGAATGCCTGTGATCTTCCTATGTCAAAGCTGCTATTTCGTCTGCCTCAAATGTATTACCACAATGCCTGTGGTCTTCCTATGTCAAAGCTGCTATCTTCGTCTGCCTCAAATGTATTACCACAATGCCTGTGGTCTTCCTATGTCAAAGCTGCTATCTTCGTCTGCCTCAAATTATTACCACAATGTCTGTGGTCTTC
>JAPXFY010000025.1:41530814-41550814 GCA_030674185.1 Monoplex corrugatus | reverse complement strand
TGTCTCCTATTTATTTCGCCACTGACTTCTTCTCTGTCTCCCAGTATTTTGCCACTGACTTTTCTCTGTCTTTGAGTATTTCTACTTATGAAAATGTGCTTTTTCTCCAGAATTCTGCCAGGGACAATTCCTTTGTTGCCGTGGGGTTTTTTTTTCGTGTTTTTTTTTTTTTTCTGCGTATCGAAAAGTTTTATCATCACATCTAAAGGAGTAGCAACCAGACAACCATTTAACATCTTGTGAGTTAGGGAAGGCGGGGGGGGGGGGGGGGGGGGGATCTCTGATCGATCCAGGAATCAAACCTAGAAGATGGATAAAGTGTAGAGGTTTTTCTATTCTCCTAGGTCAATATACATAAAGACTTACCCGTGCCTGAACCACTTCGTGTGTAGCAGGGGGAAAAAGACAATGAAAATAAAATGCACGTTTCATTGCATTCACGTACATAATCTCAGGAGATGTCCCCCTCGTTGATCACTCCGTCCAATTTATCACACACGGGCTTTAAAAAACGTAATCGATACAAATTTAAACATAACGAAGGACACTAAAACATAAAAAAAAAAAACGGGCATACATGATCTAAATTTGCTTCCGCATATCACATTCCCTAGAGCCAAAAATGCACTTAATACACGAACCCAATTATCAACTTAAGAGAAAGTACGCAAGTCTTTCTCGAACACACACAGGTGAATGGACTAGCAAGGCAGAAAATGGTATGAAGAAATGAAAGCAGAAAGGCAAAGAGGAACAAAGGGCAGAAAAAAAAAAGACAGCGACAGAAAAGAGGAAATTTCCAGCACAAAATTTCCAGAGGGTGGAGATACTATTTACACTGAAAGAGCCCCAGCACCCCCAAGGGGATAACCTACTAACTGGCCAGGTCTTGAGGTCTACCTGTCTTACAGGTCTAAGCTATATGATACACAAAAAGGAACACAAGTTTCTGCCATCACATTCCATCTGTCACTGAAATCCTCTGCACGCACAATTATGAAACATTTCTTCAACAGTGGCCCACCTTATGCAAGTCCCCCAGCCTCTCCCATAGATACTCCCAACACCGCTATCAGCAGCATAACAAAAAAAAACAACAACAAACAATGTCTAAATCTAAATGACTGCTAGTGCTCAAGCAAACAGGAACCACAAACAACCGAAAGAGGACGCCTGTATTTAATACACAAAACACCACAGGCGCAAATTTTCGGCCAACCGGTCTTTTGTCAAGCATAATTAAAATCAACTGGTGACAGCTCAACTATAACTAGGCCTTCTTCGTTCCAGACACACCATGTCTCGCAGTCTGCATAATCACTTGTTCAATTGTGCGAACAAGCAAGGAAGGCGCCTATTAGTCTTTTCTTTTTCTTTTTCCAGACGGTGCCAATGACATAGCGGCGTTATTGTAAGAATGTCTGGTTTGTCCATCCTGAAATATGGTCCCTTCCGCTTTGCTTTTATTATTACCATTATTATTAACCTTGAAAGCTCAGCCAACTGCACAGAGCCATATCAGGGGATATAATCATCTCAAAACACACACACCTCGATACCTTGAAAAAAGTTTGAAGAGAAAATTAAGTGCACAAATCAATGTATTAGCGCATATAATCTAGGGTTATGCCCCTGGCGCTGACCATCGCGCACTTTTCATCACAAAGGGCTTTAAAAAGAAATGTATAAACATAAGTACTCTAAAACATAGGTCAAAGTTGGTCTAACTTAAACAAAATTGCTCTTGCCATCACATTTCCTTAGAACCAAAAATGCAGTCAACACATGCACACAATTATAAATTCTAATAAAAAGTCAGGTTTCATAGAAAACATACAGGTGACTAGACCAGCATGGGAAAAAAATGGTAGAAAGAAATGACAAAAGCAAAGTAGAAGGCAGAAACAAAGAGAGTGACGTAACAGAGGTAACTTCTAGCATAGAATTTCCAGACGGTGTGGATATTATTTATACTGAAAGAGCCCTCAGCGTTCCTACAGGGAAAAGGTAGGAGAGGAGGGGATCTTCCACTGGCGGCAGTCCACTGCACCATGTTTACCATACCATATCATACTAAGAACTCATGAATCCCTCTACCACTGATTGCCCATGAAAATAAAGTAAACTTGAAACAAACAACAACAAAAATCTGCCAAGAAGACATTACGTTGTGAAAAGGACGGATTCAGTGTTTGTGGGTGCCTGTAGCGTCTGTTTGGTGAAACGATTTACAGCACGTAGCCAACTGCTTACATTCTGGTGCGTGTCCAGACAGGTCGCCAACAAACTACTGAGAATATTTGGATTATGACAGGATAGAAAAGAAGAGAGACTGGATGGGAGAGAGACAAACACACAGACAGAGAGAGACAGAGCGAGAAAGACAGCTAGCTGAGACAGAGGTGAGACAGACAGACAGACAGACAAGACAGCCTGACAGAAAGACAGACAGCAAGAGAGATAGAACAGAGAGCGAGAGGAGAAAGCAAAGACAGAAAGGGGCGAGAGAGACAGGAGACAGACAGCAGACAGAGAGAGACAGAATGATGTGTGTGTGTGTGTGTTGTGGTGTGGGTGTTGTATGTGTGTTGTGTTGTGTGTGCGTGCGCGCGCGCGCGCGCGGTATTGCTGTTGGCGCGCGCACTTTATTTTCCAACGGAAATTCAAATTTCTCTAATCTGATGGTGAAGAAAGAAATCTAATCAAAGCGACTGCTAACTTTCAAAGCAATCGCAAAAGATTCGTGAAAAAAACCCAAAAAACCCAACAAAGTGATTATTTCATAATATGAAACAAGACATTTGCCAGATTTGCTTTGTTCATTAGTAATTTCTGTTAAGGGGGAGGAGAGAAAACAACAACAAAAAGAATGGGGGAAAAAAAAACGAGCAAAAATTCCAAAGTGAACGAAAACGGCGGAAGGGACAAAAGCAACAAACAGACAGAAATAAACTAAGTGGCAACATCGCTTTAATAAAGTTGTCTAGTTTCAACATGAACACAGAGCTCCTTTATGTTGTCAGAGTATACACTGTCAACATGAGAAACTTCACTTCAGTAGAGTCTTAGTCTTCCAAATTCCACTCTCAGTAACGGCAAACCCTAGCGTAGACATAACGGAATAAAAGGAGAAAAAACGTTCTCCACACAAGACACTCTTCAGTCTGTTAGCTGACAACAGAAACAAGTTCTCCAAAGGAAACTTGGAAGTCTTTTTTTTTTTTTTTTTTTTCATTAACTGTGTAAGCGAACCGCCGAGTAAAAAGACGTTCGTTACAAGCGGCTGGAATTATGAAAAGGCTTCCAAAGGACAGCGAAACCTTTGAAAAAAAAAAAAAAAAACCCTCAAAGTAAGTTGGAAAACAAACAAGGCCCTTGTGAGAAGCCTTGAATACGCCCCCGGCAGGCACGGTTTTTGTTGATTCTGCCGTTACAAGGAGGTAATAGAGAACACCGTCCGCCTCTGTGCTTGATTTGTGTCCCTTTGCCCTCCCCTACCCTGTTGTACCCTAACCCCCGTCCAAATCGATCCCCGTTTTCCCCAACTGTGGGATTGTCCCTCCAATAACGTGGAAAGGGAGGGGGAAGGAAGGCAGTAGTTGCACAACCCTTCGGCGATAGGAGAATTTAAAGTAGGTACAAGATCTCGGTTTCTTCTGGGATCAGCCCTACGGAGACGGTGCCTTACCTCCTTTCTCTTTTGCTGACTTAACATTTATAAGGGTGGATCCACCTCTCCTCCCCTACTGTGGCCAACCTTTCCTCACTGAAATAGCGTTCACCCCCTTCATAGCTATCTGGAAAGAAGCATACACGAAAAAAACAAATCCAAACAAATCACACACATCACACCACACACCACAACACACACACCCACACCACATACGCACGCGCACACGCGCACATACGCACGCACGCACATACGCACGCACCACCACACACACACACCACACACCACACAACCACACACACACACACACACACACACACACACACACACACAGTGTACCCGCGCTTACACGCATACAGACAATACAAAATGTTCTACATCGGCGTCATGAAATGTCTGACCCCTTCCCACACACACACACACGCACACATCCAAACGCACACAGGCAGGCAGGCAAGTTCTTTCACACACGTGGTACGCATGCACGCTCAGTCGCTCACACATAGGCCTAAAAAGATGTCGAAGCATCGACTCACGTGAAACTGATCGACTGAGTTTAATCAAAACTGGGAAAATCATACCTCAGCGTCTACAACAGCACGTATCTCAGATGACTATTAACAGGAAGAATGGAGATAGGGACTTCTCTGATCCTACATCGACATTACTGTTATTGTAACATTATCATTATTATTGTCATGATTATCAACAGCAGCAGCATTGCATTATTATTATTACCATCATGATCATCAAATTATTAATTTTTTCATTACTTTATATTATTATTATTATTATTATTATCATCATCATCGTTTCTTTATTTGTAATAATAACAATAATAATAATAATTATTATTATATTGTTATTTAACATTACTATTATTAATTCATCATTATCTAATTATTTAAAGCCCAGCTGAACTGTGCAGCCATACCACGGCTATAACTAACGCAAAATGTACACAACGCCTCAATGACCCTGGGAAAAATGAAAAAAAAAAATTAAGTATTCATAAGGCATTTTGCGCGTATAGTCCGAAAATATGCCGCTGCGGTGACCACTCCGCTCAATTTACCACCAGGGGGTGAGAGATGCGTTTAATAAAAAAATACGAATGTAAACGTAAGTAAGGATACTAAAATATACACGAAAAACTGACCTAAATTACCTTTTTTTTCTTCTGTGTATCACTTTCTTCGAACCAAAAATAGTTACTAAATGTACCCCATTATCAATCCTAATTAAAAAAAAGTTATATACATGTGAAGTTTTTATTGAACACATAAAGTGAATGGATTAGCAGGACACAAATAATAAGATGAGATGACAGAGAGCATGGCAAAGAGAAACAAAGAGAGTGACAGAAAAGAGGAAATTTCAAGCACAGATTTTCCAGAAGGTGGAGATACCATTCATACTGAAAGAGCCTCCACCCCCAACCCCCGCCAACACCACCAGAACAAACACATTAAGACAGACAAGTAAGAAGCGCCGTTTTAGTGAAGCGCACACCAGGTTCAAACCCACAACCATTAGCTTGGGAATCTGATACTCAACCAACAACTGAGCTATCGAGACCCCCTACACTTTACCCTACACTTTATCTTTACATGGTCTTTCTTATCTATCTGTCCTAAATCACCCATCCTCTCCCTCCCCCCCCCCTCAGACAACCCACCTCTCCCCCTTTCTCGTTTATCTTTCTGGGTCGTTTTCAGAATAAGAGGACATTCCAGAGTGACAGGCGCTATTGCTGTTGGCTGGTTTATGCACTGATGGCTTTTCAAGCCTCAAGAACACAAACTTACCACCTGTGAGACCGCTGTTGGAGAAGCGCTGCCAGCATGAACAGATGCGATCCCGAACATCAAGATCAGAGAAATGGTGGGAACAAGATCGCTTCACCATCATAAACATCAACCTAGAAGAAAATGGTCTGGTCAACTGACCAGCCTGTAACCACATTCAACTGGCCCAGAACATCTTCCCACCTTGCCATTCGATTTGTAAACAAGGTAACTGATGACTGGGTCCGAATGGGCCATGCAAGGCATGGACAGTCCCCTTTGCTTGATGAAATGGCTATCGAGTGATGTCGGGAGTTTGGGAGGTGATTATCCAAAGAGTGGGGAGGCACTGGTGCTCCGGGTCCCATCTGCACCCTCTCGACAGACATTTCATAAGCAAAGGGGGGCTGTCCATGTACCGCATGACCCATTCGGACCCAGTCATCAGTTACCTTGTTTACAAACCGTGGTGGGGAGATGACAAACCCCGGGACATAGCCACACAACGCGCACCAACCAGGTCCAGCCCAGCCTCTGGACCAAGAGAGATTGAAGTCCCCTCTCTCACCCCACTCTGGTCTTCATCTCTCTTTCGGGCAGCCCGCCCTGCCACCAGCTCACGTAGCTGCCTGCTCCTTTCCCCTTACTATAATCTCGACAGTTAGCATTAATGCGTCAGTAAGTGTACACACAATTCTATACACTCATAGGAGAATCGCAAGCTTGCTAGGGTCGTTCTTCTTCTTCCCACTGAACTCCACGAAGAGTCATTGAGACGCCGCACTAAACAACAGTTCATCACGTTCTTCCAGCTCTGACTGTTGTGTGCCAAAGCCTGGGTCTCTGCAAATGGTTTCTCTGTCCATTCTGCAATGACGTCAGTCCAATGTCTGTCTTCTCCTCAGTCTCTCTCCTTCAATAGTTCCCTGGAGGATTGCTTTAGCAAGGCTAATGGATCTTGTTACACAGCCACACCAACGTAAGTTTTTTTTTTTCTTTCTTTCTTTCTTTCTTTCTTTCTTAAGTGATATCAGCAGATCTTTATCTGATTAAGTGTGCTGCTTGATGGTTTGGCACACTTGTTCATTGGTGATGTGATCAGTGTATTTGATGTTTGGTGGAATGTGATCAGTGTATTTGATGTTTGGTGATGTGATCAGTGTATTTGATGTTTAATGTTCAAACAAATGAACGGAGAGTCAAATGCAGCCAAATCATTTCTTCTCATTCTCCTGTCACCCGCTCCCTCTTCTACGAGACCGACTCAAACCATCTTTCGCATACTATTCGAATACAAAGTTGGAAAAGCAAGACTGTTGAGCATGCTGGAGGAATCGAAAGACAATATCGTGAGATCAGTTCAGCCAAAGCTGAGAACTGGCAAAAATGGAAAGTCCAAGAGGCTGTAAACAATGCCAAGAGAAACCTCAGCATCAAAGAAATAATTGGACACACGCAAACCAACAGACAGGGACTGGGAGCAACAAAAATGCAGTGGTGGTCCAAAGCCAAAGAGAAGGAAAAAAGAGACATGATCATACAGGAGTTGAAGAAAGAAGAAGAGTCAAAAGAGTGCAGAAGGCAGTCCAGCAAGGTCAACAGGGGCAATGGACAACATGGGACAGTGCACTCCAAAGAAGTCTCAGCTGGAACGATATGTGGCACATGGCTCCTCTAAGGATAAGCTTCCTCCTCAGATCTGTATATGACCTGCTCCCCTCGAATGCAAACTTAGTGAAATGGAAATCAGATGACCCAGCATGTCCGCTCTGTCAGAAGAAACAAACAGTGGAACATGTCCTAAGCTCTTGCAAAGTAGCGCTAGCCCAAGGAAGGTATACATGGAGGCAAACCAAGTTCTGAAAGTGATCACAGACGTGGTTAGCGAAAAAACCATGACCCCAAACGCACCAATTGCTATGACAACGTTCTACAAAGCAGGAGGGAAACAGGTCTGGCCCGAAAGTGCTATGACAACCAGCACATTGCCAAAGGGTCTTCTGGATGGAGCAGTCGACTGGGAATGTACAGCAGACCTCCCAGAGTGGAGAAATTACCCAGATGTCATCAGCAAGACAGGCATGAGACCAGACATCGCTCTCCACTCTGACTCCTCGAAACAAGTGATTCTGATAGAACTCACTGTGCCATACGAAAGCAGAATGGAAGAAGCACATATCTACAAGACCGAAAAATAACGCCGGTCTTGCCAGCACCCTGAAGAAAGCAGGTCTGCGGGTCAAAATCTTCGCCATAAGAGGTCGGGGCTTATGATCTCATGAAACAACTCGCCATTTCTGGGAAGAAGAGGACTAGAGCCCTTAAAGCGATGGCAGAGGCAGCAGAAAGGAGCTCAAGCTGGATCTGGGCAAGGAGGAACCAAAAATGAACTTCATAAGGATTAAATTCCCTACAGATGTGTGTGCCCCGTTAGCACATTGGTAAAAACCGCGTACCGCAGTTCTGAAGCGCAGAATCGCCCAGGTTCGATCCCCGGCGTGGGAAAAAAAAAATAGACAACAGCAGAAGGGCATCCAGGAGTCATGACCTGGATGTGGCCCGGCCCCCCGAGAGTGTAAGGAGTTCAGGGCTGAAACACTTGTCTAAAGGGGGTTACTTCTCTGAAGAACTTCTGTTGTCTAGCTCTCCCTAGAGTTTCTTTCTACCTCTCTCTCTCCCTCCCTTCCTCCCTCTCACGCTCTCCCCCCCCTCTCTCTCTCTTTGTGTATGTGTGCGTGCGTGGTGTGCGGTGTGCGTGTCTGTCTGTGTGTGCGTGCCTGTCTTTGTCTTTGTGTCTGTCTGTCGTGTGTTGTGTGCACGTGTTAACTTGAGAATAAAATTTAATAAAGGTTTTTCAATCAAGGGGTAAATGTGTATGTATGCGCACGCACCTGTACTTCTTTATATAAATCACATAACGTTTTGTTTTGTTTGTTTTGTTTTGTTTTGTTTTTTGTTGTTTGTTTTGTTTTGTTTGGAGGAACAAAGATTTCAAACAAATACTGTAGTAACCTGACCATAAACATGACTACCATGGAGTCCCCTATCCAGTAGGTTTACCCATCCTGCCTCTTGCAAATCACAGCCAGCAGCAGGCGGCGCTTCAGGGTCACGATCAGTCTGATACTAGACCCTGACGTGACGAAGACCCTGCCTGTCGTGATACTACACCCCGTCTGTCGTGATACTAGACCCTCGCCTGTCATGATACCAGACCCTCGCCTGTCATGATACCAGACCCGTCTGTCGTGATACTAGACCCGTCTGTCGTGATACTAGACCCGTCTGTCGTGATACTAGACCCCGTCTGTCGTGATACTAGACCCCGTCTGTCGTGATACTAGACCCCGTCTGTCGTGATACTAGACCCCGTCTGTCGTGATACTAGACCCTCGCCTGTCGTGATACTAGACCCTCGCCTGTCATGATACTAACCCTCGCCTGTCGTGATACTAACCCTCGCCTGTCGTGATACTAACCCTCGCCTGTCGTGATACTAGACCTCGCCTGTCGTGATACCAGACCCTGCCTGTCGTGATACTAGACCCTGTCTGTCGTGATACTAGACCCTGTCTGTCGTGATACTAGACCCTGTCTGTCGTGATACTAGACCCTGCCTGTCGTGATACTAGACCCTGTCTGTCGTGATACTAGACCCTGTCTGTCATGATACCAGACCCCGTCTGTCGTGATACTAGACCCTGTCTGTCATGATACCAGACCCCGTCTGTCGTGATACTAGACCCTCGCCTGTCGTGATACCAGACCCTGTCTGTCGTGATACTAGACCCTGCCTGTCGTGATACCAGACCCTGTCTGTCGTGATACTAGACCCTGTCTGTCGTGATACTAGACCCTGTCTGTCGTGATACTAGACCCTGCCTATCATGATACCAGACCCCGTCTGTCATGATACTAGACCCCGTCTGTCGTGATACTAGACCCTGTCTGTCATTATACTAGACCCTGTCTGTCATTATACTAGACCCTGTCTGTCATGATACTAGACCCTGTCTGTCATTATACTAGACCCTGTCTGTCATGATACTAGACCCCATCTGTCATTATACTAGACCCTGTCTGTCATGATACTAGACCCTGTCTGTCGCGATACTAGACCCTGTCTGTCATTATACTAGACCCTGTCTGTCATTATACTAGACCCCGTCTGTCACGATACTAGACCCCATCTGTCATGGTGCTAAGCCCCGTCTGTCATGACACTAGACCCCGTCTGTCGTGACACTTAAGACACTATGTCGTGATACTAGACTATGTCTGCCATGACACTAGACACTATAACATAGACCCTGTCTGTCGAGACATTAGATTGTTGCTCTGGCACTAGACCTGATTCTAGACCTGTCAGGGATACTAGACACTACATCGGGATACTAGAGCCTATCAGGAGGTGATCCATCGCGTACTACACCCTATCTCTCGTGATACTAGACTCCATCTGTCATGCTGGACACTAGACCCTAGCAGTCGTGATACTACACCCTACCTGTCGTGATACTACACCCTACCTGTCGTGATACTACACCCTACCTGTCGTGATACTACACCCTACCTGTCGTGATACTACACCCTACCTGTCGTGATACTACTTCCTTCCTGTCACGATACAACACTCTACCTGTCGCGATACAGCACCTACCAGTCGTGATACAACACCCTACCTGTCGCGATATACATGTAACTCCCTACCTGTCCCGATTCTACTCCCTAACTGTAGCAATTCTACTCCCTACCTGTCGCGATTCCACTTCCTACCTGACGCGATTCTACTCCCTACCTGTCATGATTCTACTCTCTACCTGTCGCGATTCTACTCCCTACCTGTCATGATTCTACTCCCTAACTGTCATGATTCTACTCTCTACCTGTCGCGATTCTACTCCCTAACTGTCATGATTCTACTCCCTACCTGACGCGATTCTACTCCCTAACTGTCATGATTCTACTCTCTACCTGTCGCGATTCTACTCCCTACCTGACGCGATTCTACTCCCTACCTGACGCGATTCTACTCCCTACCTGACGCGATTCTACTCCCTACCTGACGCGATTCTACTCCCTAACTGTCATGATTCTACTCTCTACCTGTCGCGATTCTACTTCCTACCTGACGCGATTCTACTCCCTACCTGACGCGATTCTACTCCCTACCTGACGCGATTCTACTCCCTACCTGTCGCGATTCTACTCCCTACCTGTCGCGATTCTACTCCCTACCTGTCACGATTCTACACCCTATCTGTCACGATTCTACACCCTACCTGTCACGATTCTACCCCCTACCTGTCCCGATTCTACACTCTACCTGTCCCGATTCTACACCCTACCTGTCACGATTCTACACCCTAACTGTCACGATTCTACACCCTACCTGTCACGATTCTACACCCTACCTGTCACGATTCTACACCCTACCTGTCACGATTCTACACCCTACCTGTCACGATTCTACTTCCTACCTGTCATGATTCTACACCCTACCTGTCACGATTCTACTCCCTACCTGTCATGATTCTACTTCCTACCTGTCATGATTCTACACCCTATCTGTCACGATTCTACACCCTACCTGTCACGATTCTACACCCTACCTGTCACGATTCTACACCCTAACTGTCACGATTCTACACCCTACCTGTCCCGATTCTACACCCTACCTGTCACGATTCTACACCCTACCTGTCACGATTCTACACCCTACCTGTCACGATTCTACACCCTACCTGTCACGATTCTACACCCTACCTGTCACGATTCTACACCCTACCTGTCACGATTCTACACCCTACCTGTCATGATTCTACACCCTAACTGTCACGATTCTACACCCTACCTGTCACGATTCTACTTCCTACCTGTCACGATTCTACACCTACCTGTCACGATTCTACACCCTACCTGTCACGATTCTACACCCTAACTGTCACGATTCTACACCTACCTGTCACGATTCTACACCCTAACTGTCACGATTCTACACCCTACCTGCCATGATTCTACACCCTACCTGTCACGATTCTACACCCTAACTGTCACGATTCTACACCCTACCTGTCATGATTCTACACCCTACCTGTCACGATTCTACACCCTACCTGTCACGATTCTACACCCTAACTGTCACGATTCTACTCCCTGACTGTCACGATTCTACACCCTACCTGTCACGATTCTACACCCTACCTGTCACGATTCTACACCCTACCTGTCACGATTCTACACCCCACCTGTCTTGATACAACACCGTCACTATCGTGATACTACTATACCCTGCGTTGTGATTCTACGAGATTTATCGTGATACAAGACCCGATACCTGTCACAATTCTACACCCTACCTGTCGCCATACAACACCCTCACTGTCGTTATATTACTACACCTTATGTTATGGTTCTAAAAGATTCATCGAGATATAAGACCCTACCTGTCGCGCTGGCAAAGCTAACAAAGACACCACCACAAGGGTGCGGATGGGACCTGCAGGACCAATGCCTCTCACTCTCTGGACATTTTGTCTGCACTGGAATCGAAAAGCACCATTCTTGGGCTGGTCGTTTCTACTTTTTTTTCTGTCCGTGACGTAGTTTTTTTTATGGCCGTTACATTTTTTTGTACTTGAACCTGACTGAAAGACAATCCAGCTAAGGTGGTTAGGATGTCTGGTTTTCCATCTTACGGTTCGGGTTCGTGTCGATCCTGCTGTTAGCGTCTGCTGAGTAAAAGGTTTACCGTACGGATTGTTCCCATCTCCCTGATCAACACTGTTATGTGCAGAGACTCGCTGGAACGCTCAGAACTCAGAACACAGTTGCCAAAAGAACCTATTTTAGATACCTCTGTATGTGAGTGGGAGATGTGTGTGTGTGTGTGTGTGTGTGTGTGTGTGTGTGTGTGTGTGTGTGTGTGTGTGTGTGTGTGTGTGTGTGTGTATGCCTGCCTGTCTTGCGTCCGTGCGCGGGTGAGTGTGAGAGAGAATATGTGTGTGTGTGTGTGTGTGTGTGTGTGTGTGTGTGTGTGTGTGTGTGTGTGTGTGTGTGTGTCACGCGCTGCACATGTGTGCGTGTGTTATGTGTGGTGTGTGTGAGACAAGAGAAAGAAAGGGGGGGGGAGAGAGAATATTGTGTGTGTGTGTGTGTGTGTGTGTGTGTGTGTGTGTGTGTGTGTGTTTGTCCACGTGTGTGGTTGTGTGTGTGTGTGTGTGTGTGTGTGTGTGTGTGTGTGTGTGTGTGTGTGTGTGGTGTGTGTGTGTGTGCACACATGCGCATACAGCCCGACTCGCTCACGTACACGAACGAACACACACACACACACACACACACACACACACACACACACACACACACCACACACACACACACACACACAACACACACACACACACACACACCACACTACATACACACACACTGTATCATCCCCCCCCCCCACATTAATCTCTCCCCTCCCGTTCTTGCATCATCCAGGTCAAATTTATATAGACACTTCTCTTAAAACCACCACAGCTCTTTAATACTTCAAATCCTACTTCAAACTCGAGGAGAATGCTCTCGACTTTCTGATAAGCGTCTTCTGTTTGGCATAAACAATTCGCTGTACCTACGTGCATAGACACGCACACGTACACACGGACACGCAAGCACGTGCGCATGCGGTGTACACACACAACACACACACACCACACACTTACACCTATCTCTCTCTCTCTCTCTTCTCTCTCTCTCTCCTTCTCTCTTCTCTCTCTCTTAAAGCTAACAAAATATCCGATGTGACTTGCAAAAATGAAGAAAAGTCGACTCATTTTCATCGAAAAGTTTGTGCAAATAAATGAATGGGGAATGTTTATAGGTTTATCCGTTCAGTACAACGTGAAGATGTTCAAGATTTATTTGTGTGGAACATTTCGGAGCTTGTTTACACCAACAATGTTATAATCAGTCAAAATAAAACAAAGTACAATTTCAACACAGTTTGGACATGTTTAAACCAGACGCGCGAATTTCAGGCTGAGAATGGCTGATTTATACTACTACCTACCACGATCTACCACTACCACACTACTTTTCTACTGCCACTGATCTATCGTAACTCTTCTTTTCTTCTCGTTCTTCTTCTCCAAGAACAGTTCATCGAGTGTTAGTATGTTGGTGGTGGTGGCGGTGGCGGTGGTAGTAGTGATGGTCGTAGGTTGGTCTGTTTTACTGGCGCAAAAGTATTTCTACAGCACATATTCAATAGGCACTATCTTTCATTCCGTGATATTTCACTGCAAAACATTGTTACATAGTTGAATACAGTGGTTATATTTCAGTTCGTTTCATTACTATCTTGGTGTGATATAAAGTTAGTTTACAAGGGTCCTCCGTGTTTTAGACATACTGTTTGTATAAGCGTTGAGTCTGTTTAGTCGGCTGTATTTTTCTGAATGGCCTTCGTCACCATTAAGGACACACAAAATACAACTAAATCTGTCCCAGTGAGACAGACAGACAGACAGACAGACAGAGAGAGAGAGAGACAGAGAGAGAGAGAGAGAGAGTGTGTGTGTGTGTGTGTGTGTGTGTGTATGTGTGTGTGTGTGTGTGTGTGTGTGTGTGTGTGTGTGTGTGTGTGTGTGCATGCATACATGCCTGCCTGTCCTCTGTCAGTCTGCATGCGTGCGTGCGTGTATGTACGTATGTATGTATGTATGTTATGTATGTATGTATGTATGTATGTATGTATGTATGTATGTGCGTGTGCGCATATGTATGCATGTGTGTATGTATGTATGTTTGTATGTATGTGTATGTCTGTCTGTATGTATGTATGTATGTATGTATGTATGTGCGTGTGCGCATATGTATGCATGTGTGTATGTATGTATGTTTGTATGTATGTGTATGTCTGTATGTGCATAGGTACGTAGTAACATACATACGTACGTATGTATGTGTATGTACGTACGTCAAGTATGTATGTATGTATACTTGTATGTACGTATGTATATATGTATGTATTATGTATATACGTACGTACGTACGTATGTATCTATGTACGTATGAACGTACATGCGTAGATCGTACGTATAAGCGTACTTACGTATGTATCATGATGAACGTGTGTACATTTATACAGATGCATGTGTGTGCAAAAACTACATACGGGTAGATGGCCTTCACTAGTAAACCACCGTCAGCGTGTATGTCAGATATACAGAGGACAAGAATGGATCTTAGAGGGGGAAAAAAAGAAAGAAAGAAAACGCAAAGGTATTTATACCAGCACAAAGAATCCCCACTGATACCTCCAACAAGGGTATGGGATTACCGGCATTATCTGCAGCAGAAGTGTCTCACAAACCCGCTGAGCTACCGTGAAACACCGGCATACAGAAAACAGACGACAAAAAGATATCTATCACTATCAGACATCCTTTGACCATTCCAGTCTCAATCTTGAGGCGCAAACATTCCGGCTGTCACGCGCTGTCGACTTTCAACGTAGAAGTCAACGCTAGCAGTTAAGTCCTACAAGTACCAGCATGAACAGAATACTGAGATATGATAATCACCATCAAGGTGGGAGATCTCTTGGGTACTGCTGCCGCCTGATTCTTTAATATCTTCCGTATGTTTGAGAGAGAGAGAGAGACAGAGACTGAGAGACAGAGAGACAGCGACAGAGAGACAGAGACAGACAGACAGAGACAGACAGAAAGACAAAGACACAGAGACAGAGGGTGTGTGTGTGTGTGTGTGTGTGTGTGTGTGTGTGTGTGTGTGTGTGTGTGTGTGTGCGTGCGTGTGCGTGTGCGTGTGTGTGTGTGTGTGTGTGTGTGTGTGTGTGTGTGTGCGTGTGTGTGTGTGTGTATGAGAGAGAGAGAGTGAGTGTGTGTGTGTGCGTGTGTGTGTGTGAGCGCGCGTGCGCGTGCACCAATTCAAATTTTGTAGAAACGTTATTTGCTCCAGGCTAATTATCAGCAAGGCTGGAACAGAGCTTTGGAAAACAGCATCAAACGCACATTATAACGAAATTTCAAAAACGAACTTGGAATAAAGAAACACATTACAGTTGTTTTGGGTGGGTTTTTTTTTTTTTCAAACTAAATTTTGAAATAGCAGTTATAATCTCGACTTGTTAGTGTCGTTTAAAGCCCAGCCGACTGCACAAAGCCAAAGCAGATAAATAACTATCTCAATAAGTACACAATACCTCATTTTAAAAAAGCACTTGGAAAAGAGAAATAAGTATATGTATCAATGCACATGGGAAATAGCCGGCAGAATCAACCAAGCCAAAACAGCATTCAAGAAGATGACAAGCATTCTTACCAACAAATGTCTATCAATTAACATCAGGAAGAGAGTTCTTGAATGTTATATAGAACAAATATTGTTGTACGGATGTGAGGCGTGGACAGTCAACAAGCAAAGCCAGAACAAGATTGAGGCAGCCGAGATGTGGTTTCTAAGAAGAATGTTGAGAGTTCCATGGACAGCAAAGAAAACAAACGAGACAGTCCTGATGGAGGCAGACACAAGTAGATCACTCATAAGGAAAATTAGGAAAAGACAGGCAACATTTATACGCCATTTTATGAGCAAGGGGGATTTGGAGCGCCTGGTCACAACGGGAAAGCTGGAGGGAAAGAGAGCACCAGGTAGATCCAGGGAGAAAATGCTAGACGGACTTGCGGAGTGGCTGAAGACGAGGAGGGTGGAGGAGATGCTTGGGGCAACAAGAGATAGAGACAGATGGAAGTCCATGATCGCCAACGCCATGCGGCAGGGCACATGATGATGATGATCAATGCATTCGTGCACATAACTAAGGATATGCCTAGAATCTGATCACTGTCCAATTTATCACCAGAATATTAAATAAAAAAAAGAATGAATATAAATATAAACATAACTAAAGACACTAAAACCTACATAAAAACTGGCTTAAGTTACCTTAGACAAAAATGATCAGACAAACAAAACAGAGTGCAAAGCAGAGTAAGTAAGTTTTGCAAGGACAATTCGTTAAAACAATGAGTTTCACTTTTTTTTCGAATGATCTAAATTCCATAACTAAAGTTTATTCCGCAAAAATATATGTCTGTTAAATCAGTGGTCTCAATATGTAATCTCATTTCTGGAAGGGAAAATATTAACTGAAATGAGCAAAATTGATCAAATTTTCCTAAATTATAATCTTCTGAGCATCTGAGCATCCTATCTTAAAACGATTAAGAACATACTTTGTTGGACTATTGTAAATTCTTTCTGCTACTTTAGATGATCAGCCTATTGGATTTTCCACTTATCTGTTGTTTTTCTCCATACCCCAATTGGGATTTAAGGATCCATCAAACATTGAAACATTGTGTGCGTGCTGGTGCGTGCGTGCGTGCGTGTGTGCGCGCACGTATATTGAGTGAGTGTGTGTGTGCGCGTGTATTTGTGCGTGAGAGAGAGAGAGAAAGAGAGAGAGAGAGAGAGTGTTGTGTGTGTGTGTGTGTGTGTGTGTGTGTGTGTGTGTGTGTGTGTGTGTTGTGTGTGTGTGTGTGTGTGTGTGTGTGTGTGTGTGTGTGTTCGTTTCGTTCGTTCTTAATAACGTGTCACTATGAGTGATATAGACAAGATGTGTGTGTGTGTGTGTGTGTGTGTGTGTGTGTGTTGTGTGTGTGTGTGTGTGTGTGTTTTTGTGTGTGTGTCGTTGGTGTGTGTGTGTGTTGTCCGCCGTCGCGCATTGGTGAACAGACTATGTTAAGATAAATACCTTCGTTGTTTATGTTCCACTAAGATGAAACAAAGGAAAACCAGGTATGCATACGTTAAGATTGCTCGACTCTACATCAACGGATTGTTCCCAGAATCTTATCACATATTTGACATATTCGTCACACACACACACACACACACCACACACACACACACACACACACACACACAACACACACACACACACACACACACACACACATACATACAACATACACACACACACATAACACACACACACTCACTCAATCACACACATAGACAATAGACAGAGACAGAGAGACAGAGACAGAAACAGAGAGAGATGTGCGTGAATGAGAGAGACAGAGAGAGAGAGAGAGACAGACAGACAGACAGACAAACAGACAGACAGAGATAGAAACAGAGAGCAAGAGACAAAGAGAGAATGAGAGAAAGACGGACAGAGAACAGAGAAAAAGACAGAGAGTGAGAGAGACAGAGACAGAGTGAATGAGAGAGACAGACAGAGACAGAGAGAGTGAGAGAGAGACAGAGACACAGAAAGACAGACAGAGAAACAGGAGAGAGAGAGAGAGAGAGAGAGAGAAACAGAGAGAGAAACAGAGACAGAGAAACAGAGAGAGAGAGACAGAGAAACGGGAGACACAGAAAGAGAGACTGAGAAAGAGAGACAGAGACAGAGAGTGAGGGAGAGACAGAGACAGACAGACAGACAGACAGACAGACAGACAGACAGACAGACAGAGACTCTATAGAGCACGAATGTCCCATTAGCACGCGCTGTCGACTACCATCAAAGCGCCAAAGGTAAAAACATTCACACACTACAAACAGTATGAAAAGAACGCTGAGAAACGACAGTTTCAAGGTTAAAAGATTTTCATTCATTGTAAATCAGGATAAATCGTTTTTCACACAGCGCTATTGTCCAAACTCAGTTGGACCGATTGTATATCAATATCAGCTACGAGTGCACAGAATGAGACTTGTCAATGGAGCACGAAGGCTGTTTTGCGAGTTGACCAGTCCATCAAGTTGCTGTACAAGCGGTGTCCGATTTTCCTTAATATCTTCCTTTTCGAAATAAGAGATAGAAAGCAGATTCTTCTCATGTGCAGGAAGTCAGTCGGTCAGTCTGTTTGTCTGCCTGCCTGCCTGCCTGCCTGCCTGCCTGCCTGCCTGCCTATCTGCCTGCCTGCCTGTCTGCCTGTCCGTCTGTGTGTGCAATGTGAGAGCTCGCGTAGTACATTTTGTATTTAAGAAATTCAAATGCTGATGATTTTTTTTTACGTTAGTGTGCTGACATAGTGTCTTGGTGGGTGGTTTACGAACGGCGAAGTGAAATTAAGACTACAATAAGACTTTGTCGACCACATACAGGTGAATGGACCAGCAAAACAGAAAATGATGGGAAGAAATGACAGAAAACAAAGGAATAAGGCAAAAAACAAAGGAATAAGATAGAAACAAAAAGAGTGACAGAAATGAGGAAATTTCTAGCACAGAATTTCCAGAATGTGGGGATATTATTTACACCGAAAGAGCCCCCGGCATCCCCACTGGGAGATAATGCGGAAGTTACGACCTGAACGGTGAACAAAAAATATAAATACCACACACAAAATGAGAACACTTATCTGAGCCACAAAACAAGACAGGTGCAAATTTTCCACCAACTGCCTTTGTCAAGCAGACACAAAAGACAACAAAGACTATGTACATAAAACTTAGTGGGGGACAGGGAGTAATTTAAAAACAACAACAACAACAGTAGGAAGACATCCTGTTTCGTCGAACGATTTAAGCCGTAAAACGGCGAATGATTCGATCGTAAAATCAAACTAAGGCTCTTCCATTTTCATTGTGTTTTCTCCTTTCAAAAAAAAAAAAAAGGTTAATCTAGAGATTCTTTCATACGGAAGGACTGTTATTGTTGTTTAAAGCCCAGCCGACTGCGTACAGCCATATCAGGGCTATAACCATTTCAAAACATACAAACCTTCAACAGGAAAAAAAGAAAACGATTAAGTACACATATCAATGCATTCGAGCACATAATCTAAGGACATGCCCTGGCGTTGACCATTCCGTCCAATGTATCTCACAGTGGATTTAAAAAGCACACCTGAATACAAATTTAAGCATATCAAAGGACACCAAAACATATATAAAAACATGCATAAATTACCTGAAATTGCTTCTCACCTCCCTAGAGCAAAAAACGCACTTAATACATGTACTCAATTATCAATCCTAAGAAAAAGTACATAAGACTTTATCGAACACATATAGGTGAATGGACCAGCAAGGCAGAAAATCATGGGAAGAAATGTCAGAAAGCAACGGAGGAAGAAACAGAGTGACAGAAAGGAGGAGATTTCTAGCACAGCATTTCCAGAAGGTGGGGAATACGGAAGGATAGGTGTCTGTCTATGGCATAAATGAAAAAAAAAAGATTTTCAAAGCTCTTTGTGGGCAGATCTTTACAAAGTTTTGTGTGTGTGTATGTGTGTCTCTGTATGTGTGTGTGTGTGTGTGTGTGTGTGTGTGTGTGTGTGTGTGTGTGTGTGTGTGTTGTGTCTGTCTGTCTGTCTGTCTGTCTGTCTGTGAGAGAGAGAGAGAGACTATTCATACTTCTGTGAACCTCAAATGGGAAAACACTCGGAATACGTCTAGGATAAAGTTGTGTTAACTTTCTGTGCGTGCATGCATGTGTGTGATTGTGTGTGTGTGTGTGTGTGTGTGTGTGTGTGTGTGTGTGTGTGTGTGTGTGTGTGTGTGTGTGTGTGTGT
>JAPXFY010000025.1:41525814-41528314 GCA_030674185.1 Monoplex corrugatus | reverse complement strand
AGAAGAACGGAATCCCAGTCGGAAGGCCCTGGACATCTCCGCTTGGTTTGGGGAGGGGAGGTGTAAATTGTGGAGATTTTTACTATCTCCCAGGGCAGAATGTCCGCAAATCTGCCAGTGCCTACACCACCTGAATATGTGTACGTATACGGAAAACAACATACACGTTACAGGTCCTACTATGTCCTGTGAGTGGCTGGCTTATGGAAACACGAAAGTACGCCCAATGAAGACAAAGACAATAAAACCAAAAACACGAAGAATAAAGACAAAACACAAAGACAAAACACAAACAAGACCACAAAAAAAAACAATAAAGACAAAACACAAACAATAAAGACAACTGAAACACGTCCAATGAAGACGGAGCATGCAGAATGCGTGGTAACGTGACGCCTGCACTGTGTGGGTAAAACAATGTATATACACGCATCTGAAAAAAAAAGTAACTTTGAAAAACAACCGAACACCCAACCAACAACGACAACAACAACACAACAACAACAAACAACGAGTGGATAAAGGACAGAGATTTTTTTTTTAATTTGCTTTTATCTTCCATGCTTCAATTTGGGTTAAAAACAAGTTTGAACATGGACCACCGAAAATTTCCAGATACCCAACCCCCACCCCCAGGTGCAGAGAAAAGAAGGCACCACAAAGCCCACAACCTCCCAGGTCAACAACACGTATGCAGGCCTGTTAGTGGCTACATCCCCTTTGTGTGTATACACATGCAGAACATCAATTATCCACGTGAGCCCTTCTGACTCCCGCACCCTGTCTACCAGCATCCTGCATGTCAACCATGCTAGCACAGCAACAACAACAACAAAAAACCCTCTGATTCAATCCTCCTATCCACCAGCTTCCTGTAGGTTTCCTGTAGGTTTCCTGTAGAAAGCTGGTGGAAAGAGTGATGGAATCGAAGGGTTAAGTTTTTGCAGTTGATGGATAGGGTGCAGGCGTCAAATTTTTGTTAAGGTAGTGTGAGTCATGTCAGTGTCCGGTGGCTTCCGGAAACATGAAAATACCCAGCATGCACGTCCACCGAAGACGGAGTATGCAGACTATGCAGCAACATACTGCCTGCACAGTCCGGACAAGACAACGCGCATACACGCATCCAAAAAATATCGGAACCATTAAAAAAAAAATTTAAAAACAAGAAAAGAAAAGGAAAGGCTCGATTCAAGTCAACAAGTGCAGCAAAAAAAGATTTCTACAAACACTTCAGTTTATTATCTACTGATCGCTCAGCAGGGGGGGGCAAAACGGGAATGCCAAGCCTAGGTCTGGTTGCTGGGTGCGCCGAGTAGCGCCACGTATACCTAGAGAAGGGGCTAGTAGGTTCGTAGTACTTCTCTCTCTTCTGTTTCTGTTGTCAAGCAGTTTTGAAGTAGTCCGGTTTGATTCGAGTGCTCTGGAACGCGCTATAAGTACTGTCCATGTCGGATTTTAGTCTTTAGGGAATTGTTTCTCTCGAGAGACGGGTGGCCGGGGGGCAGGCAGGGCGATAGGTGAAGGTGGTCAAGGGAAGAATGGGTGGCGTAGGGCGATAGGTGAAGGTGGTCAAGGGAAGAATGGGTGGTGTAGGGCGATAGGTGAAGGTGGTCAAGGGAAGAATGGGTGGCGTAGGGCGATAGGTGAAGGTGGTCAAGGGAAGAATGGGTGATGTAGGGCGATAGGTGAAGGTGGTCAAGGGACTGAGTGGTGTAGGGCGATAGGTGAAGGTGGTCAAGGGAAGGATGGGTGGTGTAGGGCGATAGGTGAAGGTGGTCAAGGGAAGAATGGGTGGCGTAGGGCGATAGGTGAAGGTGGTCAAGGGAAGAATGGGTGATGTAGGGCGATAGGTGAAGGTGGTCAAGGGAAGAATGGGTGGTGTAGGGCGATAGGTGAAGGTGGTCAAGGGAAGAATTGGTGGTGTAGGGCGATAGGTGAAGGTGGTCAGGGGAAGAACGGGTGGTGTAGGGTGATAGGTGAAGATGATCAAGGGAAAAACGTGTGGTGTAGGGTGATAGGTGAAGGTGGTCAGGTGAAGAATGGGTGATGTAGGGCGATAGGTGAAGGTGGTCAAGGGAAGAATGGGTGGTGGGTGTATGGTTGGGGCAGACTGGTCAGGGGATTAGGAAGAGTGTCTTCTGCGTTTGTGTTTGGCCACGACTGTCATTAGTGTTAGTGCTTAAAACCAAGCCGACGGCTCACAACCGTGTCAGGGTTATGACCATCTCAAACAAAACAGAACGGAATACGTAAATTTTGTGATGACAATGGCTTAGGCGATAAATTTTGCTTTAGTTTTGAATGTTTAAATTCTGTGACGACCGTAAAAGTTTGTTCCCCAAAATATTAAATCGTTGTTCTCAGCGTCTGATTTCATTCTGGAAGCAAAGAGAAAGGAGGGAGGGAGGAAGGAGAGAGAAAGAGAGAGAGAGAGAGAGAGAGAGGAGAGGAGAGAGAGAGAGAGAGGACTGAAATTAGCAAAATTCATCAAATTGTC
>JAPXFY010000025.1:41515814-41520814 GCA_030674185.1 Monoplex corrugatus | reverse complement strand
TGTATACAATGCCTAATCAACAGATCTAACAAAATGTAGAAATGTATACAATGCCTAATCAACAGATCTAACAAAATGTATACAATGCCTAATCAACAGATCTAACAAAATGTAGAAATGTATACAATGCCTAATCAACAGATCTAACAAATGTATACAATGCCTAATCAACAGATCTAACAAAGTAAATGTATACAATGCTAATCAACAGATCTAACAAAATGTATTACAATGCCTAATCAACAGATCTAACAAAATGAAAATATCAATGCTAATCAACAGATCTAACAAATGTATACAATGCCTAATCAACAGATCTAACAAGTAACAATGCCTAATCACAGATCTAAAAAATGTATACAATGCCTAATCAACAGATCTAACAAAATTGAATTATACAATGCCTAATCAACAGATCTAACAAAATGTAGAAAGTATACAATGCCTAATCAACAGATCTAACAAAATGTATACAATGCCTAATCAACAGATCTAACAAAATGTACAATGCTAATCAACAGATCTAACAAAATGTAAATACAATGCTAATCAACAGATCTAACAAAATGTATAACACTACAAAATGTTCAATCTATAAAGATCAACAAAATACAATGCCTAACAATCTAACAAAAGTATCAATGCTACAATAACATAACAATCTACAACGATCTAACAATTACATGCCTAATACCTAACAAAATGTATCAATGCCTAAAACAACTACAAATGTATACATGCAATCAATCTAAAATGTACAACTATCACATCTAACAAAATGTATACAATGCCTAATCAACAGATCTAACAAAATGTATACAATGCCTAATCAACAGATCTAAAAATGTATACAATGCTAATCAACAGATCTAACAAAATGTATACAATGCCTAACAACAGATCTAACAAAATGTATACAATGCTAATCAAAGATCTAACAAAATGTATACAATGCTAATCAACAGATCTAACAAAATGTAAATTACAATCCTAACAACAGATCTAACAAAATGTATACAATGCCTAACAACAGATCTAACAAAGAAGTATACAATGCCTAATCAACAGATCTAACAATGAAAATAACAATGCCTAATCAACAGATCTAACAAAAAAAATGTATACAATGCCTAATCAACAGATCTAACAAAATGAATACATGCCTAATCAACAGATCTAACAAAATGTATACAATGCCTAATCAACAGATCTAACAAAATGTATACAATGCCTAATCAACAGATCTAACAAAATGATACAATGCTAACAAAATCTAACAAATGTATACAATGCCTAATCAAAAATCTAACAAAATTAACAATGCTAATAACAGATCTAACAAAATTATACAATGCCTAATCAACAGATTAACAAAATGTAATACAATGCCTAATCAACAGATCTAACAAAATGTATACAATGCTAATCAACAGATCTAACAAAATTGAAATGTATACAATGCCTAATCAACAGATCTAACAAAATGTATACAATCCTAATCAACAGATCTACAAAATGTAAAATGCAACTAATAACAATCTAAAATGTATACAATGCTAACAAAATTACAAAATGTATACAATCAATCAACAGATTAACAATGTAATACAATGCAATCAACAGATCTAACAAAAATGTATACAATCACATCAATAAAATTAACAAATGTAAATAACAATCTAACAACAATTAACAAATGTATACAATGCTAACAACAGATCTAACAAAATGTATTACAATGCCTAATCAACAGATCTAACAAAATGTATACAATGCCTAATCAACAGATCTAACAAAATGTATACAATGCCTAATCAACAGATCTAACAAAATGTATACAATGCCTAATCAACAGATCTAACAAAATTAAAATGTATACAATGCTAATCAACAGATCTAACAAAATGTATACAATGCCTAATCAACAGATCTAACAAAATGTATACAATGCCTAATCAACAGATCTAACAAAATGTATACAATGCCTAATCAACAGATCTAACAAAATGTAAAGTTACTCTAATCAACAGATCTAACAAAATGTATACAATGCCTAATCAACAGATCTAACAAAAAATGTATACAATGCCTAATCAACAGATCTAACAAAATGTAAAATGTATCAACAAACAAATGATACAATGTAAAAAGATACAAATGTATACAATCTAACAAAGATTAACAATGTAACAACAAACACAAACAAAATGTATACAATGCCTAAAAGATCTAAAAATGTATACAATCCAATCAACAATTAAAATGTATACAATGCCTAATCAACAGATCTAACAAAATGTATACAATGCCTAATCAACAGATCTAACAAAATGTATACATGCCTAATCAACAGATCTAACAAAAATGTATACAATCTAACAAAATTAAAATGTATAATGCCTAATCAACAGATCTAACAAAATGTATACAATGCCTAATCAACAGATCTAACAAAATGTATACAATGCCTAATCAACAGATCTAAAAAATGTATACAATGCCTAATCAACAATCTAACAAAATGTATACAATGCCTAATCAACAGATCTAACAAATGTATATACAATGCTAATCAACAATCTAACAAAATGTATAAATGTAATCACAATCTAACAAAATTAACAATGCTAATCAATCTAACAAAATTATACAATGCTAATCAACAATCTAAAAATGTAGAAAAGTATACAATGCCTAATCAACAGATCAACAAAATGTAAAAGTACAATGCCTAATCAACAGATCTAACAAAATGTAAAATGCCTAATCAACAGATCTAACAAAATGTAACAATGCTAATCAACAGATCTAACAAAATGTATACAATGCCTAATCAACAGATCTAACAAAATGTATACAATGCCTAATCAACAGATCTAACAAATGTATACAATGCCTAATCAACAGATCTACAATGTATAAAGTAATCAACGATCAACAAATAAAGTAAGATAAATTATACAATCCTAATCAACAGATCTAACAAAATGTATACAATGCCTATCAACAGATCTAACAAATTAAAATGTATACATGCCTAATCAACAGATCTAACAAAATGTATAGAAAATACATTTGCCTAATCACAATCTAACAAAATGTATACAATGCCTAATCAACAGATCTAACAAAATGTATACAATGCCTAATCAACAGATCTAACAAAATGTATACAATGCCTAATCAACAGTCTAACAAAATGTATACATGCCTAATCAACAGATCTAACAAAATGTATATACAATGCCTAATCAACAGATCTAACAAAATGTATACAATCAATCAACAGATCTAACAAAATTAACAATGTAATAACAATCTAACAAAATGTATACAATGCCTAATCAACAGATCTAACAAAATGTAATACAATGCCTAATCAAAGATCTAACAAAATGTATAGCTAACAAATCAAAAATGTATACAATGCCTAATCAACAATCTAACAAAATGTATAAATGCCAATCAACAGATCTAACAAATGTATACATGCTAATCAACAATCTAACAAAATGTATACAATGCCTAATCAACAGATCAACAAAAATGTAAAAATGTATACAATGCCTAATCAACAGATCTAACAAAAAAAATGTATACAATGCCTAATCAACAGATCTAACAAAATGTATACAATGCCTAATCAACAGATCTAACAAATGATACAATGCCTAATCAACAGATCTAACAAAATGTATACAATGCCTAATCAACAGATCTAACAAAATGTATACAATGCCTAATCAACAGATCTAACAAAATGAAATTAACAATGCCTAATCAACAGATCTAACAAAATGTATACAATGTAAAAGTTACAAGTATACAATGCTAATAACAGATCTAACAAAATGTATACAATCTAATCAACAGATCTAACAAAGAAAATGTATACAATGCCTAATCAACAGATCTATAATCAACAGATCTAACAAAATGTAGAAATGTATACAATGCCTAATCAACAGATCTAACAAAATGTAGAAATGTATACAATGCCTAATCAACAGATCTAACAAAATGTAGAAATGTATACAATGCCTAATCAACAGATCTAACAAAATGTAGAAATGTATACAATGCCTAATCAACAGATCTAACAAAATGTATACAATGCCTAATCAACAGATCTAACAAAATGTAGAAATGTATACAATGCCTAATCAACAGATCTAACAAAATGTATACAATGCCTAATCAACAGATCTAACAAAATGTAGAAATGTATACAATGCCTAATCAACAGATCTAACAAAATGTAGAAATGTACACAATGCCTAATCAACAGATCTAACAAAATGTAGAAATGTACACAATGCCTAATCAACAGATCTAACAAAATGTATACAATGCCTAATCAACAGATCTAACAAAATGTATACAATGCCTAATCAACAGATCTAACAAAATGTATACAATGCCTAATCAACAGATCTAACAAAATGTAGAAATGTATACAATGCCTAATCAACAGATCTAACAAAATGTAGAAATGTATACAATGCCTAATCAACAGATCTAACAAAATGTAGAAATGTATACAATGCCTAATCAACAGATCTAACAAAATGTAGAAATGTATACAATGCCTAATCAACAGATCTAACAAAATGTATACAATGCCTAATCAACAGATCTAACAAAATGTATACAATGCCTAATCAACAGATCTAACAAAATGTAGAAATGTATACAATGCCTAATCAACAGATCTAACAAAATGTAGAAATGTATACAATGCCTAATCAACAGATCTAACAAAATGTAGAAATGTATACAATGCCTAATCAACAGATCTAACAAAATGTAGAAATGTATACAATGCCTAATCAACAGATCTAACAAAATGTAGAAATGTATACAATGCCTAATCAACAGATCTAACAAAATGTAGAAATGTATACAATGCCTAATCAACAGATCTAACAAAATGTAGAAAAAACAAGTATTCATTGTAATACATAGACATACACATATATACATACATATACACACAGATG
>JAPXFY010000025.1:41498314-41500814 GCA_030674185.1 Monoplex corrugatus | reverse complement strand
ACTCCAACTGTGGTTCGGAACCATTCGCCTATGTTGTTGTCATGGTAGACTGCACTGGTCGCCTTTTCGTAGAGGCATTCTATGGTTCTGATCAGGTTGGCATTGATGTTGTACAGCCTCATGGTTGCCCACAAGGCTGCGTGCCAAACTCTGTCGAATGCCTTCTTGAAGTCCACGAAGACGTGGTAAAGGCCTTGCTGGTGTTGCAGGTATTTCTCACAGAGCAATCTGAGGTTGAAAATTTTCTCTGTGGTACTTCTTCCTGGTCTGAAACCTGCCTGAACATGAAGTTTACTGGACGCCAAACGATCGATCTGCTGCAAGAGCATTCTACGCAAAACATTCAGAACAGAGCAGAGGCAGACCAAGGAAGACATGGCTGGATGGTGTGAAGGAGGTCATGTAACAACACAACCTCTCAACAGCGCAAGCCACGCATCTACACCAAATCCGTCAGCTACATGTACATCTCCCCTGACACCCGTAATGGTTATCAGAGGCAGGGGAGGGGGAAGTTAGTTCTGAAAGAGATGTGGACTCAAGGTCTGATATATCAAGATCAGCCCCAGCCCGCAACGTTTAAGACTGCCTTGTTCGCTGCCCATCTTAGCTCCATGACTCCCGCACCATGTTCATCATCATCATCATCAGGTGCCCTGCCGAATGGCGTTGGTGACCATGGACTTCCAACCATCTCTCTCTCTCGCTGTCCCCAGCATCTCCCCCACCCTCCTCATCCCCAGCCACTCTGCAAGTCCGTCCAGCATTCTCTCCCTGGGTCTACCTGGTGCTCTCTTTCCCTCCAGCTTTCCCGTTGTGACCAGGCGCTCGAAATCCCCCTTCCTCATAAAATGGCCTATAAATGTTGCCTGTCTTTTCCTAATCTTCCTTATGAGTGATCTACTTGTGTCTGCCTCCATCAAGACTGTCTCGTTTGTTTTCTTTGCTGTCCATGGAACTCTCAACATTCTTCTGAGAAACCACATCTCGGCTGCCTCAATCTTGCTCTGGCTTTGCTTGCTGATTGTCCACGCCTCGCATCCGTACAACAGTATTGGTTCTATATAACATTCAAGGACTCTCTTTCTGATGTTAATTGATAGGCATTTGTTGGCACCATGTTCACCAACTGCAAAAACTTAAGTTTTTGCTTTGTTATCACGGTTGACAATGCAGGATGCTGGTGGACAGGGTGCGGGAGTCAAAGGCTTAATGTTTCCATCATTCGGGTTGTGTCAGTTTCATAGGTCTCTCTACCATCTCTACCCCCAAACGCTCCCCCACCCCCCGCCTTCACATTTGAAGACCTTGCCGACGCATTGGATTTTGCACAGGCTTTGGCGGAGTCTGCCAGATAACTGCTGACAGATTTGGGTGGAGCGCATATGGAACTGTCCGAGTACCATGGATCCGAATTGAACTAACTCCGAATTCCCAACTGTCTTGGAGCTGAGAGCTTGTACATGCGCTTTGCTACCATTCAATAAAGCAACAGGAATTCCTACACACCGTTCATCAGTCAACAACAAATCAATTTCGTTTTCATTCTGGCTGGATCACGCATACAACACAATCTGGCCAACACCCAGATTAGTTAAAGCCAGGCAAGAGATAATGATAACACTGCTATAAAAGCCTTAATGACTAAATAGAAAGGAGAACGATAAAACGAAATGAACGACCGTGTATGGGGGAAGAGAACGCACAGGGCGACCACACAAAAGCGCAGCAGGAGGCTCAATGGTTGTGACCTATTAGCGGCTAGTAATTTCTCCGTTGACAGACGGCTGCTGTTCCGTTAGTGTAGGGACGTAAAAGAAATGAACCCCCCCATGTTAAGATTTTACCCTGGGATTTTTTCAATAGTCTTTTAACCTTTTGACTTCCGCACCCTCTCCAACAACTGCAAAAAAATTAACCCTTTAATCCCCCTCACCCTATCCACCACTTCCTGCACAAAACTATTCTACAGCTTCCTGCAGGAAGCTGGTGGACAGGGTGAGGCAGACAAAGGGTTAAGGTTTTGCTACGCTAGCATGATTGACAATGCAGGATGCTGGTGGATAGGATGCGGAAGTCAAAGGGTTAAATGAAGCCTTTAATGATATTTTTACTGATTTATTCGAGTATTTCCTTATGTATACATATTTTCTTTTACTTCATTGTATAGGTAAAGTCTGTTTTATGTATAACTTGTGCAAGGAAAACGTAAAAAGATAACATTCAAAGCAAAATAGTCAAGGACGAGAACTCAAATGAAAAACAAATCCAAAGTCGAAATCAAATACAAACGTCGAAAGTAAACGCCAACTGAAACGCTAAAGTTGACGTTAAAGGCAAGTGTCTGGTCCATAAACTGGAATAAGCTTCCCTTGTCTCTTCCACAGTCACGTACTGTTGTCTCCCTTTATGTCTAACTTGAAGACTCCACCTTTATGCCCAGCAGTTATTTCCCCCTCTACGTGATCACCCCTCCGTCCAACACCCCCCCCCCCCCCCC
>JAPXFY010000025.1:41488314-41493314 GCA_030674185.1 Monoplex corrugatus | reverse complement strand
GCGATTATTTTATAATCACGTTGAATATCTGACGTCATCCTTACAGACAGACAGACATAACTGGGTGACATAAAACGGCACACATGCAGGTATATAGCTTGCTGAAGAATTTTTTTTTGTATGTGGTACTCGGAAACTAATTTTGTTCTTGCACTTTGTATTAAAACTCGTATTCGCGAATTTCCAGGAATTTATTCCATGTTTCCATTACTGCAACATCTGTATGCCAGAACAAGACAAAAGCTTCTTCTGAAATCTTCTATGCAAAAATAAGAAAAAAGTTCATCTGAAATCTTCTATGCAAAAATAAGACAAGAGCTTCATCTGAAATCTTTTATGCAAAAATAAGAAAAAAGCTTCATCTGAAATCTTCTATGCAATAATAAGACAAAAGCTTCATCTGAAATCTTCTATGCAAAAATAAGACAAAAGCTTCATCTGAAATCTTCTATGCAAAAATAAGAAAAAAGCTTCATCTGAAATCTTCTATGCAAAAATAAGACAAAAGTTCATCTGAAATCTTCTATGCAAAAATAAGAAAAAAGTTCTTCTGAAATCTTCTATGCAAAAATAAGAAAAAAGCTTCATCTGGAATCTTCTATGCAAAAAGAAGACAAAAGCTTCATCTGAAATCTTATATATGCAAAAATAAGAAAAAAGCTTCATCTGGAATCTTCTATGCAATAATAAGACAAAAGCTTCATCTGAAATCTTCTATGCAGAAATAAGACAAGAGCTTCATCTGAAATCTTCTAACACCGTGATCCATTATTATTAGGTCACAATGACCAGTTCACTACCCCAAATCGTCAACAATGTTTGTGACACATATCTACCTTTACCCCGTGATTTCCCCCTTTTTATTCATTTACTTTTTTCATTATCTACTCTTTTTCACAAACGTAAATACAACAAACTGCACCAATGTCTAAATAATATCAAAACATCAGCTACGCTGTTGTAGTTTCTGAAATGCACAGAGATCTGAAATGAGAAGCGAGTGTGTTAGAAACGTATATTTATGTTAAAAAGAAACACCCGAAGGTGCTAGATGGGATCCAGAGCAACAATGCCCTACCACTGAACGGACAAACACCTCACAGCTCCAGACCCCACACGGCAGCCACTTAGCCAAGCGTAAGGTCTGTTCAATGCGCTGCATAACCCATTCGGACCCGGTCATCAAGTAGGCCTACCTCGTTTACAAATCCCGAGAAGACAAACCCCACGATATTGCCGCATTACGCCCACCAACCAGGTCAAGCCTAACTACCCGACCAAGAGAGAAGACTGTTCGCACAATCGTAAAAGGGACATGATAGAATGGCTTGACAGTATTGTTTCAAAAAATTCACCTTCTCCAGCTCAACACAAACATCAGGGAAATGAACGGTTAAGTCGTTTGTGTCCTGAAGCGAGCGAAACTTGTGTGTCTGTGCTTGTTTGTTAATTAAACATGCGGTCTCGTTCCACGTTGTTTTGTTTGACCATGTGCCCGATTTGTCAGTTCAGTGTTGACTGGACTAATGGTCAGTCCTGTTCCACTCTACGACTGACGCTAGTCTGTCTCCCTTCAACCTTTTTCTGAGTGGGATCATTATGCAATCGGTCTGTGATATATACATGTGCCTGTGTATGTCGAGAGAGAGAGAGAAGGAGAGAGTGTCTGTGTGTGTATGTGTATGTGTGTGTGTCTGTGTGTGTATGCATGTTCCTGTTCTCTGTGTGTGTGTGTGTGTGTGTGTGTGTGTGTGTGTATGTGTGTGTGTGTGTGTGTGTGTGTGTGTGTGTGCCTGTGTGCCTGTGTGTGCGCGTGTGTTCCTGTCCTTTCGAGTGTGTGTGTGTGTGTATGGGTGGTGTCACGTGCCTGTAGATGCGTACTTGCCTGTAACTACATATGTGCGCGCATATGTGCCTATTAGTGTGTGTGCGTGCGTGTGCGTGCGAGCGTGTACGTGCGTGTGTCTGTATGTCTGCATGTCTTGTGTTTATACATACAGATATACATACATACAGTGATACAGATATACATGCATACATACATACATACATACATACATACATACATACATACATACATACATACATACATACATACATACACACTGTTCCCCTATGTAGTCTTTATGACTAGTGACAGCAGGCTTGTCTTTCAGACTGTAGCGTATGCTATTATGATCTGTCATCACGCTTGATGAACCGATCTTACCGCAGAAAGAGTTTCTTTTCAATTTGAAACGATATACATGTATTCCCAAGTAAGATGCGATGAGCATGCTATCGGAAAGGAGTGTTCTCGCTATACAAATGAAATCATTATCGATACGAATATTATTGTTAAAGATTCACTGTCAAACAAGACGACTGATCTTCACGCCAAGTTATCGTTATTGTTGTTATTGTTATTGTTACTGTTATTGCTGTTTAAAGCCCAGCCGACAGTGCAGAGCCATATCAGGGCTATCACCATCTCAAAAGGTACACAATACCTCACTGGAGGGGTAAATGGTACACCCGGAAAAGAAAATTAAGAACACATATCAATGCATTTGCGTACACAATCCAAGGAGATGCCCCTGGCGTTGACCACTCCGTCCAAGTTATCATAGGGGATTTGAAAAAATCAAATCTGAGTACACATACAAACTAAGGACACTAATACATATATATAAAACGGGCTTAAATTACCTAAAACTGCTTAAGCATATCACATTTCTTTAGAGCCAAAAATGCACTTAATACATATATCCAATTATCAATCCTAAGAGAAAGTATGCAAAGCTTAATAGAACACATACAGATGAATGGAATGGCAAGGCAGAAAATGATAGGAACAAAATGACAGAAACAAAGAGAGTGACAGAAAAGAGGAAATTTCTAGCACATAATTTTCAGAAGGTGGGGATACTGTTTATACTGAGTCACCGGCATCCCCACAGGGGGGGGGGGGGGGGGGGGAATACAAATGTAGACGTAACTAAGGACAGTAAAACATACATACAACATCGGGACAAAATTACCTAAAATTGCTTCTGCAAGTCACATTTCCTTGGAGCTAAAAATGCACGTAATACATATACCCAATTATCAATCCTAAGAGAAAACACGTAAGACTTTATCGAACACAAACAGGTGAATGGACCAGTAAGGCAGAAAAAGATAGGAGGAAATGAAAGAAGGAGCAAGGCAGAAACAAAGAGAGTGACGGAAAAGAAGAATTTTCTAGAACAGAATTTTCAGAAGGTGGGATACTACTGATATTGAAAGAGACCCCTGCATCCCCACCCGGGGGGGGGGGGGGGGGGTGCAAATGTAAACATAATTAAGGATAGTAAAACATACATATAACATCGGGCTAAAATTACCTAAAATTTCTTATGCACATCATATTTCCTTGGAGCCAAAAACGCACGTAATACATGTATCTTCCTATCATCATTGCCGCGATAGCACAAAAATGGTGGCATCGAGGAAAATGGCGACCGACTGCTGTTCCAGAAATCGGCTTTGCTTTCTTTGATTTCTTACACAACACAGCATATGATAATTGCAAAATACAGGGAAAAATCAGGCCTGCCCAACAGTTGAAACTCGCCCCTCCTCCCCTAAAAAATAAATAAATTAACAAACAGGGACAGCCAGACCGCAGGGACAACAGGGACAGCCAGTTAAAGAACAAACAAAAATGTAACTAGAAACTATTTCGACACCTACCGACCACATAAGTGCAAACAATTAAAAATGCTGAGTGTTGTCACGTGACTTCCTGAGCCCAGTGACACCCGTACAAAGCAAGAAACACGTGCAAAACAAGATATGAAAAGCACGAGTACGTCATAAAAATAAACAAACCGGCAATTGGTTTCAGTAGTGCATGCACGCACATACGTACGTTCCAACGAACCAGCACGTACACAGAGACCCACGCACACGAAAATTCTTATGTAGTCTTTATATTGATAAAATATTCTTTTTTTTATTGTTTGTTTCTCTTGTTTAGACACTTAAGAGTCCATCACTGTACTAGTATTCATGCAGGGAACATGTGATTTGTGGTTTTATTTGTGTTTTGATTTGCGTTTTATTGGTACATATGTACTAAACTTGTAGTGCTATTGTGCTGCATTGGCGCACATGCACCGAGATTGTAGTGGTAATTTGTTGTAGTAGTACACTTGTACAAAAGTCGTGCTATTGTGTTGTATAGGTACAAATGCACTAAACCTGCACTGGTATCGTGTTGTATGTATTGGTACATACATACAAGTTTTAAATTAAAAGATTCAACTTTGCGCACATATATAAGTTTTACATTGAATTAAATGTCAAAACTGAATATCATAAAAAAAAAACATTTAATAAAAAAACTATTTCACATTACATAATTATTTTTCCTCCATCGCTTCCTCCTTCTTTTCGAAATGCAAGGCTATAATTAGCTCTCTGTTGTGTAATTATGCTCTGTAATATGTAATGATACTCTGTGCAGACTAATTTTGTTCTGCATTTGAGTAACCATACTGTGTTGTGCAATTACGATGTGTGTTGTTTAATTATGGTCTGTGTTTGTGTAATTATGCTCTGTGGCATGTAATTATGTTCGTGTTGTGTAATGACGCTGTATTATGTAATTATGTTCTTTGTTCTGTAATTATGCTGTGTTGTGTAATTTTGCCACGCGTAGTGTAATTATGCCCTTTGTTGTGTAATTATGCTGTGTTTGTGTAGTTCTCCTTTGTCTTTGTGTAATCGTGTTCTGTGTTTATGCTCTGTATTATGTAATTATGCTCTATATTCGTGTGATTATGTTCTGAGTTATGTAATTATGTTCTATGTAATTATGCTCTGCGTTGTGTAATTATGCTCTGTGTTGTGTAATTATGCTCTGTGTTGTGTAATTATGCTCTGTGTTGTGTAATTATGCTCTGTGTTGTGTAATTATGCTCTGTGTTGTGTAATTATGCTCTGTGTTGTGTAATTATGCTCTGTGTGTGTAATTA
>JAPXFY010000025.1:41478314-41483314 GCA_030674185.1 Monoplex corrugatus | reverse complement strand
GGGTTATCTAATTCTACACTGACATCACCAGAACAACAATGATGTTAAGATGGAGTTATCTAATTCTACACTGACACCACCAGAACAACAATGATGTTAAGATGGGGTTATCTAATTCTACGCTGACACCACCAGAACAACAATGATGTTAAGATGGGTTATCTAATTCTACACTGACACCACCAGAAAAACAATGATGTTAAGATGGGGTTATCTAATTCTACACTGACACCTACCAGAACAACAATGATGTTAAGATGGGTTATCTAATTCTCACTGACACCACCGAAAACAATGATGTTAGATGGGGTTATCTAATACACATGAGACCACCAGAACAACAATGATGTTAAGATGGGGTTATCTAATTCTACACTGACACACCAGACAACAATGATGTTAAGTTGGGGTTATCTAATTCTACACTGACAACACCAGAACAACAATGATGTTAAGATGGGTTATCTAATCTACACTGACACACCAGAAACAATGATGTTAAGATGAGGTTATCTAATTCTACACTGAACCACCAGAACAACAATGATGTTAAGATGGGTTATCTAATTCACACTAGACACAGAACAACAATGATGTTAAGATGGTTATCTAATTCTACACTGACGCCACCAGAACAAATGATGTTAAGATGGGGTTATCTAATTCTACACTGAGGACCCCAGAACAACAATGATTTAAGATGGGTTATCTAATTCTACATGACATCACCAGAACAACAATGAGTTAAGATGGAGTTATCAATTCAACACTGACACCACCAGACAACAATGATGTTAAGATGGGTTATCTAATTGCATCGCTGACATCACCAGAACAAGAATGATGTTAGATGGGGTTATCTAATCTACACTGACACCACCAGAACAACATGATGTTAAGTTGGAGTTATTAATTTACACGACACCACCAAGCAACAATGATGTTAAGATGGGGTTATCTAATTCTACCACTGACACCACCAGAACAACAATGATGTTAAGATGGAGTTATCTAATTCTACCGCTGACACCTCCAGAACAACAATTGATGTTAAGATGGGGTTATCTAATTCTACACTGACACCACCAGAACAACAATGATGTTAAGATGGAGTTATCTAATTCTACACTGACACCACCAGAACAACAATGATGTTAAGATGGGGCTATCTAATTCTACACTGACACCACCAGAACAACAATGATGTTAAGATGGAGTTATCTAATTCTACACTGACAACACCAGAACAACAATGATGTTAAGATGGGGTTATCTAATTCTACACTGACACCACCAGAACAAGAATGATGTTAAGATGGGGTTATCTAAGTCTGTACTGACACCACCAGAACAACAATGATGTTAAGATGGGGTTATCTAAGTCTGTACTGACAACACCAGAACAACAATGATGTTAAGATGGGGTTATCTAATTCTACACTGACACCACCAAGAACAACAATGATGTTAAGATGGGGTTATCTAAGTCTACACTGACACCACCAGAACAAGAATGATGTTAAAATAGGACAGTGGGAAGGCCAGATTTAATGTAGCGCACCCTGGGGATTCGCAAGCACAGCCATTAGCATGTGAATCCGACACTCAACCAAGTGAGCTACTGAGGCCCGCAGGAGCCATGGAGAGTATAACGGCTGCCTAAATAACCCTAACTTCCTGCGCTCACAGTGTAGGTCTTCTTGGTTTGAGTTAACCCTTTGACTCCCGCACCCTGTCCACCAGCATCCTGCGTTGTCAACAGCGCTAGCATAGCAAACATTTAACCCTCTGATTCACTCACCCTTTCCACCAGCTTCCTGCAGGAAACTGGTGGATAGGATGAGAGAATCAAAGGTTTTAAGTTTTTGCTGTCGGTAGGGAGGGCGTAGGAGTCAAAGGGTTAAGGAGAGAGAGCTTGAAATCAGAGGTACCGGGCCTGCAGGAACCTTTTAGCAAAACAAAGTATCCCACAAGAAAAACAGCCAACATGACACTTGGCATTGAAACTGGTACCCAATGGCGACTCGGTTGGCTGATTTTGAAAAGAGTCCGAATGTGTCTGGTCAACTGAACACAGCTGGTAATGACAGCGTGTCTTGTGTTTGGTTTGGTTATTTCGCCATTCAAGTGCCTTAAGTTTCTTTTTTCTTTTTTTTTGCGATGGGGAGGAGCAGACTGAAGTTCGCCCCCCCTCCCTCCCTCCCTCTCTCTCTCTCTCTCTCTCTCTCTCCCTCAAACCCTCCAAATCTTTGTGTATGTTCTTTGGACGGAAATGCGCGCGCCTGTGTGTATGCCTCCGCATGTGAGCATGTGTGCATGCGTATAAGTATGTATCTATGTCTCTCTCTCTCTCTCTCTCCCTCTCTCTCTCTCTCTCTCATCTCTCTCTCTCTCTCTTCTCTCTCTCTATATATATATATATATATATATATATATATTGAAGTCATGGTGATCAGTAAAAAACATGAAATCCCCTCATGCAAAATAACAGCAAACGGCACAACCTTGAGACAGGTTGATAAGTTTAAATACCTGGGAACGATCATTTCACCAGACGGCAGATGCACATCAGAAATAGCCAGCAGAATCGGCCAAGCCAAAACAGCATTCAAGAAGATGACAAGCATTCTTACCAACAAATGCCTATCAATTAACATCAGGAAGAGAGTTCTTGAATGTTATATACATGTAGAACCAATACTGTTGTACGGTTACGAGGCGTGGACAGTCAACAAGCAAAGCCAGAACAAGATTGAGGCAGCCGAGATGTGGTTTCTGAGAAGGATGTTGAGAGTTCCATGGACAGCAAAGAAAACAAACGAGACAGTCTTGATGGAGGCAGACACAAGTAGATCATTCATAAGGAAGATTAGGAAAAGACAGGCAACATTCATAGGCCATTTTATGAGGAAAGGGGAATTGGAACACCTGGTCACAACGGGAAAACTGGAAGGAAAGAGAGCACCGGGTAGACTCAGGGAGAAGATGCTAGATGGACTTGCAGAGTGGCTGGGGACAAGGAGGGTGGAAGAAATGCTTGAGGCAACAAGAGACAGAGACAGATGGAAGTCCATAATCGCCAAAGCCATGCGGCAGGGCATCTGATGATGATGATTTTATATATATATATATATATATATGTGTTGTGTGTGTGTGTGTGTGTGTATGTGTGTGTGTGTGTGTGTGTGTGTGTGTGTGTGTGTGTGTGTGTGTGTGTGTGTGTTTGGGTGTGCGTGTGTGTGCTATAAACAAGAAAACAGTGAAGTCGAACCCGACCCAAAAATAAAGAAAGGACAGTCTAAATCAGTACATATACATACATACATACATTATAAACGTAACAAAATTTATTTAGCAGTAAAAGTTTACTACCATTCAGATTTTATAGACAAGTGTTAACATGGAGAAAAAAGTGGACGAAGACTATGAAACTGTTCACACAAAGCGCAATATCAACATAGAAATATAGAAACATTTGTACACCGTACCGTTTCAACGTTCTATCATTCTATTTACGTCAGACAAACTGTCCTCCGTTCATTACGTGTCAGTTGTAAGCTCTTATTTAGATGACATTCAAATTATTCCCAGGATATTGTGATCATGAAACTGATTTTGAGACGCTGTAAGGAAGCAAGCCATTCTGACAGTGGATGTTTACACAAGACCTTTACTGGCGTTAGATCAGTTGAATGGACAGCTACGCTGATACCACATGGGTCAGAGATTCGACCCTCGACTCAGCCGGGCCACAGGGTTTCTCGTGGGCTGGTTGGCTCTTCTGACAGAGCCATTAACTCATGGTCCGATGTCTCGAGTTCAATCCCAGCCCGCAACATAAAATCACTGGTCGAAGCATCAGGGAAGTTTTAGTCTTTTTCTCCTAATTTTTGTATTTGGTGTTTATTCGTTTGTGATCTTACGTTTAGGCTTGACAAAGGCCAGTTGGTCGAAAGTGTGCGCCTCTCTTGTCTGGTTGTATTAAAAACGCATTCTGATTCTAGATTTGTGTTTGTTTGTTTTTTCTGGTTCCATAAAACTACTGGCTTGTTGGCAGCCCATCTTAGAGCTTCCATCATTCTGGTGGTGCCAATGTTTCGTAGGTCTCTTTCCTCTCCCTTCCCAGGAACACGAAAAACACGAAAATAGAATCAGAACGCGTATTTAATACAACAAGACAAGACAGGCCGAACTTTTCGGGCCCAACTGGCCTTTGTCAAGCGTGAATGTACGATCACAAACAAACACCAAATATAAAATTATGACAAAAAGACTGAAACTTCCCTGCTGCTTGGTCCAAGCGTACATTCACGCTTGACAAGGCCAGTTGGCCGAAAATTGCGCCTGTCTTGTCTGGTTGTATTAAATACACGTTCTGATTCTATTTTCGTGGGTTTTTTTTTTTCTGGTTCCTGTTTGCTTGAACGCGGCAGTCACACTTGTTTTGAATCTCCCGTCCCATTTCAAGACCTTGGTAGCTCGTACGGTTTTGCACAGGTCGAAGGAGTCTGCTAGATGATCGCTTTCAGGTCTGGATGGAGCACATACACTATTGTCTGACTGTTATTAATCCTTCTTGAACAAACTCCAACTGTTGATCTATAGACCAGTATAAACACAGATCACACGCAAGCTCTCAATCTTCAGGGTCCTGTTCAAGTCTATCCCATTTACATATTCTATAGAGTTGGTTGTTTCCTAATCCCAAGGTCGAAAGAGTGTTCGGAATTTGTTCAAGAGGGATTCATCCCACTCGGATACTTCCATATGTGCTCCGCCCAGATCTGTAAATAATGATGTGGTAGAACTCCTTGAGCCTGGGCAAAACGGGACGGGGCGCATACGGAATTGTCTGAATACTGTGAAGGCCTCTTAAACAAACTCTAAACTCCAAACAGATCCCACGCAGTCTTACTCAAAGACAGGGACCTCTACCACGGCCCTAACCACTACTGAAGGTTTACTCAGTCTATTGTGAGGGTAAATTAATGAGCAGGAGC
>JAPXFY010000025.1:41413314-41473314 GCA_030674185.1 Monoplex corrugatus | reverse complement strand
TACCCTCGTAAACGATAACCATACTCCCCCCCCAAAAAAAAACAACAACAACAAGCAAACAAACAAACAAAATAAAACAGAAAACAACAACAACAAACAAAATATAAAAAAAAAACTGCACAAGTTTAGTCTCAAGAATATCCATCCATCCATCCGTCCCAGAAACCGCACTTTCCAAAACACGTTCACCCAAGGATAGAAAGAAATCTGTCCAAGAAGGAACAGTTCCAGCCAACTTCCACCGACTTACTGTCCAGGGTGCCTATCATGAAGCCCAAGAATTTCTTTTTTGTCAGTTCCCGAAACCAAACATAACAAACCACTTCCGAAAAACAAGAACGATGATACAACACCACCACCCTAACTCGTCCTCAGAAATCGAACGAACGAACGAGCGAACGAGAAATGGTCGGACTGACAAGACTGCCTTAATAATAAAAACCGCTTGCAAGGTGGCCAAGAAACTATCACACGCATACACACACACACACACACACACAACACACACACACACACACACAGAGGAAGAGAGAGAGAGAGAGGGGGGGGGCAGGGAGACAGGAGGAGGGACGGGAGAAGACAAGCAAGCGACACTTTTTTTTTTCCAACTCGCTCCCCTACTCGTATGTGTCCGTTTTCTGCGGCGCTGGTAAGGTAAACGCCGGCACACATTGATTTCTTTACACCCCACTGATTGAAGGAAGGGAGATTGGAGATTGGTAACGGGAGGGCCCCGGAGGGTGGCAGGTGGGGGGGTGGGGGCAGCAGGTAGGTGGTAGCATTTGTCGGTAGGGGGGGGGGGGTGGGAGGAGAGAGGGGCGAGGAAGAGAAGGTTAGAGAAGGACAGGCTTTAGGGCCTTCCGAACCCCTCCACACACACACACCACGCACACACACACGCACGCACACACACGCACACACACACACACACACACGCACGCACGCACGCGCGCACACACACACACACACATTCCTTAAGACGGGGAATGCGGGGTGTGGGGGGATAGGGATAGAGGTGACGACAGGGTAGCTAAGAACTACAGACTTGGGTTTGGTACCATAGAGCGTATAAAGACGTTCTGTGTTTGGTACCGAAGGAGTGGAACTCAGAGACACACACACAGAGACAGAGACAGAGAGACACAGAGAGAGGTGGGGGAAAGGGGAAGAGAGAGAGGGGCTGGAAGGGAGAGGGGTAGGGGTGGGGGCGTGAAGCGGTAGCTCCGTGACGCTACCGCGGCGTTTGGCCAAAAAGTGGTGTGTGTGTGTGTGTGTGTGTGTGTGTGTGTGTGTGTGTGTGTGTGTGTGTGTGTATGTGTTCTGTGTGTGTGTGTGTGTGTGTGTGTGTGTGTGTCTTCTGTGTGTGTTTCATGTGTGTGTGTGTGTATCTCCTGTGCGTCTATGTGTATGTGTGTGGTGAGTGTGTGTGTCTGAGTGTTTATGTGTATGTGTGTGTGTGTGTGCGCGCGCGAACTTGTGTGTGTGTATGTCTGTATATCTCTGTCTCTGTGTATAGCTCTCTATTCTATAATATGTGTATGTGCGTGTGTGTCTTTGCGTGTGTCTATATGTGTGCGTGTGTCGCTCCTTGTGTGTTTGTCTGTCTGAACATTTATCTCTATATCTGTGTATGTCTGAATCTCTGTCTCTCCCTCTCTCTCCATGTCTCTGTCTGCCTCTTTCTTACCGTGTCTGTCTGTGGCTCTTTCTCCGTCTTTCTTCTCTCTTCTTTCTGTCTTTCTATCTCTCTGTCTCTATTTCTCTCTCTCTTTCTCTGTCTGTCTGTCTCATATATATGTTTCTCTCGCGTCTGTCTGTCCGTCGGTCAGTCTGTCTCTTTCTCTGTCTGTCTGTGTCTAGAAAACACAGGGCTCTAGCAGAGAAGTGTGAGGGACTTGTGCTATTGTTGTGGTGTGGAGTGGTTTTTTTTATTGTTGGCCTTTTCCCCCTTTATTTTTTTAGGGGAGGGGGGTTTCAGTGGTCCTAGTCTTATACAGCTTAGTGTATGCGTTGACCGTGTGTATGTACATGTTGTGTGTGTGTGTGTGTGTGTGTGTGTGTGTGTGTGTGTGTGTGTGTGTGTGTGTGTATGTGTTCGTTCTTTGATTTAACGTCTTTTCACTATAGTGTGTATGTGTGTGTGTTCTTTCTCTCTCTGTATGTTGTCTGTGTATGTATTTGTGTATTGTGTGTGCGTGTATGTTGTATTTCTTTGCGCGTGCGTTATGTGTATGTGTATATATGTTGCGCGTGTACGTCTGTGTGTATGTGCACGCGTGTGTGTTTACATGTATATGAGTGTATGTGCACGTGTGTGTGTGTATGTATATTGCGCGTGTACATGTATGTGTGTGTATGTGCATGTGTTTATATATATATATATATATATGTGTGTGTGCACGTGTGTATGTTGCTCGTGTACATGTATGCCTGTGTGTATGTGCACGCGCGTGTGTATGTTGTTTGTGTTTGTGTGTGTGAGTGCGTACGTGCGTCCTGTGTCGCAGCTACCGTGGCACGAGACGGAGCGATTCCAGATACGGCAGAGGCGAGGGGCGCGGTACATAATACCCAGGCTATACCTTGCTGATAAACAGACAGCCTGCCAGCTTAATACACCGACTTTACCTACCATAACAGGTCTGTCTGTCAGGAGAGCTGATTTTCGCCACAGGATATTCCCAAGCACGAACGAACGTAGAGCATATTCTTATTTGACGAGCCTGCAATGATGAGTGCGCCTCAAAACGTGCTTGCTAAGCCGAGTTTTAAGTTCGAGCTCGTGGGAGTGAGATGATAGTAGAGGCCTCTCTTACCTTCGGGGTCAGCGTTTATGATGACCAGGGCGGGTCTCACTCCTCTCTCCCTCCATGCTTTGTCTTCCCCGACCCTGGGTAGGGTTCTGGTAGGTAGGCCACTCCACTCAACATCTAGGTCCCTCCCTGCTTTGTCTTCCCCGACCTTGGGTAGGGTTCTGGTAGGTAGGCCACTCCACTCAACATCTAGGTGGTGGACTGTGGGTGGGTGGGGCAAGGGTGGGTGCCTTAACCCTTTGACTCCCGCACCCTATTCACCAATTGCAAAAACTTAACCCTTTGACTCCCTCAATAGGGAGGAGTCAAAGAGTTAACGATGTTTCATGCGAGTCAGACTCGAGCCCGTGCAGTTTAACCTTTTGACTCCCGCGCTCTGTCCCACCCGCATCCTGCATTGTCAATCATGCTAGCATAGCAAAAACTTAACCCTTTGACTCCTCACCCTATCCACCAGCTTTCTGCTGAACTTAACCCTTTAATTCCCTCACCTTATCCACCAGCTTCCTGCAGAACTTAACCCTTTGATTCCCTCACCCTATCCACTAGCTTACTGCAGGAAGCTGGTGGATAGGGGAGCGAATCAAAGGGTTAAGTTTTTGCAGTTGGTGGATGGAGTGCGGAAGGCAAAAGATTAACTAGGTTTACGTGTATGTGTGTGTATGTGCACGCGTGTGTGTGTTGTGTTTGCGTGTGTGTGTATAAGTGTGTGTGTGTGCGCGCGCGCGTGCATGTGTGCGTGCGCATACCCTATCCAGACTCGAACCCGTGCAGTTTATGTGAGGAAGTCCGGTAGCTCTACCACTTCACCAACCAGCCCTCACATTCTTTCTCTTTTTTCTGTTATTTATTGATTCGTTTGTTTATCTATTTATCTTATGTATATTTGCTTTGCTGTCTTAATGTACTGCACCGCTTCAGTGGTGGTAATCTCTCACCGATTATTTCGGCTCCACAACACATCACCACCAATTCCTTAAGTTCATTCAGTCGAGCTCCCAGTGCCAGGAAGCTCACATGGAGCCAGCGAGATCCAACCACCCTCCATAGAGCCACCCACCAAAGGAGACTCTATTCTGCTTCTATGGAGTTCAATAAAGCCCGTTATTAATATTGCTGCTTAAAACCCAGCCTACTGCGTAGAGCCACATCAGGGCTATAAACATCTCAAAATGTACACCATATCTCAATGGAGAGAAAGAGAGAGAGAGAGAGAGAGAGAGAGAGAGAGAGAGAGAGAGAGAGAGAGAGAGAGAGAGAAGAAGAAGAAGAAGAAGAGGAGGAAGAAAAAGAAGAAGACCTGGAAAAGAAAATTAAGTACACATATCAATGCATTCGCGCACATAATATAAAGATATGCCCCTGGTGTTGACCGCTCCGTCCAGTTTATCACCAGGCGATTAAAAGAAAAAAACAACAACCAACCAACCAACAAACAAAAAAACAACAACAAACAAAAACTATGTGAATACAAACATATAAATGACAAAGGACACCAAAACATATATGTAAAACAACGAGCCTGAATTACCAAAAATTGCTTCTGCACATCCTATTTCTGTTCTAATCCAGCTTACTAAGGGCGTTGCTCACTAAGCCCCTCACTAATAACAAGTTATTCGAGCCATCAAAGTCCGTTGAAAAACAGTCCAAAGAAAGAAATTTCGGAAGTGAGACCACCATTGCAGGCCTAATGCTTAGACAGTAGCGGGGTGTTATACAGAAAGACAGCGGGGTGTTATACAGAAAGACAGCGGGGTGTTATACAGAAAGACTGCGGGGTGTTATACAGAAAGACAGCGGGGTGTTATGCAGAAAGACAGCGGGTTGTTATACAGAAAGACACAGACAGGCAGACACACGCATAATTTATACGCACTCATTTTCGGATATTATGTACAGGCCTATATATACTGTGCTCATTGCGCGCTGCGCAAACTTGTGTTTTTCTATCACCCCCTTTCTCTGTCATAGACAGACGCTCACGTACACACACACAGACACTCATGCTCGCAGATACACACACGTAACACGCACTAGCGTACACGCAGAAACGAGTACATGTATATATATATATGTATGTAAATAAGCTACGCACAAAAAGTTAAGGATCACTATGAGAAAACAGGTGCGTAATAAACTCAGTTCGCTGCTGTTATTTATTTCTCAGTCCAGCCAAATTGTTATGAATTCTTGTTCAGCTGTAAGTGGGCGATGTTGTGTTAGTGCGAAAATTGCACGGGATTCTCTACTACTGAGCTTGGCCGCAAACGGAAAAGCGGAAACTTGCGAAAAAGGACCTTGTTTTGGACCGTTCTGCCTGAACACATTGCACAAGCCAGATGGAAAAACCATTATGCACGTGCAAGCACTGCTGTTTATGTGTGAGATGCTGTCTCTTGCTTGGCTTTATAAGAAGACATTCCACCAGTAGTAGGCCTGATCTGACAATGCCTCCACGACGAAAATTGAGCGAGTTTGAGAGTGGACGAACTGTTGCATGGTTCCAAGATGGTGTTCCCAAGCAAGAAGTGGCCAGGCGACTTCAGGTGTCCATCTCGGTCATTGTCAGACTGATTCAACGCTTCACAGCCACTGGGAGGGTCCATGAAAGACGCAGATCTGGTCGACCGAAGAAGACAAACCCACGTGAAGATCGTCTCATTGAACGACAAGCCCTGCAGACAAGAACAGCCTCTTCCAGCATCATTCGAAGGCAGCTGAGGGTGGCTACTAACATCAACATCAGCCAGCAGACCATACGGAACCGCCTTCATGGGTTTAACCTCCGTTCTCGTCGCCCAGCTGTACAGCCAGCTTAACTCCAGCCCATAGGGCAGCACGCCGCGCCTTCTGCAGACGTCACGTGAGGTGGACACGTCAGCAATGGTCCCAGGTCCTGTTCAGTGATGAATCACGCTTCACCATGAACCACAACGACGGCCGACTGAGGGTCTGGAGGCGCCCAGGGCAAAGCTTTATTGACACCACTATCCAAGAAAAGGTGGCCTTTGGTGGAGGTTCTGTAATGGTCTGGGGGGCCTTCAGCTTCACCACAGAACACCCTTGTATCATGTACAGGGTAACCTGACTGGCCTCCGATACCGGGATGAGATCCTTCGACCGCTGGCTGTGCCTACACTGCAGCAGATGGGACCGACGGCTGTCTACCAGGATGACAACGCTCGCCCCCACAAGGCGAGGGTGGTCAACGACTTCCTGCAGCAGTCTGGAGTCAACAGAATGGAGTGGCCAGCATGCAGTCCCGATCTCAACCCGATTGAGAACCTCTGGGATGAGCTGGATCGCAAAGTGAGGAGCAACCACCCCCCTCCCAGGGATGCCCAACACCTCTACCAGATGCTGCAGGCCGAGTGGCAGGCGCTTCCACAGAGGATCTTCACCAACCTGGTCAACTCGATGAGGACTCGCTGCGTCGAGTGCCAGAACAGCCATGGCGGTTACACGCATTACTGAACTTTTGGGAGCATCAGAATGCCCTGTCTTGTGATTTCAGTGACTTTGGGAAATCAAATTTCGATACGTACCCACTTTGATCAAATGTACACACCAAACGACTGCTCGAAATTGAAGGCAATTGTGTATCGTTATCACTAAAGCATGGAATTAAATGTTTGACAAACTTCAACGCATTGGCTTTCTTATTTTGAAAGTTATGAATTTTTGTGCAAGTGATCCTTAACTTTTTGTGCGTAGTGTATATATATATATATACACACACAAAAGCACATGCACGCACACACACACATATACGGAAAAACATACAAACACATACACACAGAAACGTACAAACACAACACACAAACATGCATGCATACACATGCACGCACGCACACATTCGTGTACACACGCACAAAACACACACATACACGCACAAACACACACATACATACACTCGTACACACACTCAAGCAAACACACACATACACATTCATACAATATGTTCATACATATACACATGCGCACACACACACACACAGATATCACCACAACCACCACCACTAAAAGCTAAAAAAAAAAAAAAGTTGATTATAAACCAGTTTTTAATATCACAAAATAAACAATACATTTATTGTTGCAGAATGGGAAACATGGCATATGCTGTGAACAAACAGACAGACGGGCAAACAACCAACCAACCAACCAAATAAATAATAGGGCCTACAATATCTACAGAAATAGATAAATGAATAAACAAAACAAAAAAAGTTAACGAATAAATAGATAAATCAATCAATAAATAACAGGGGAAATCTTACAAACTGTGTTTATTTAATTATCTATGTATTTATTTGTTTATTTATTGTTCCAATTCTTCTCGGATCCGTGTTTTCACATTCTTTTGCCCACACTGTGCAGGCAGGTTTCTTGCTGCACAGTCTTGCTGGGTGTGCTCATGTTTCCATAAGCCACCGGACACTGACATGACTTACAGGTTTTTAACGTTCATAGTCGATGTTCTGTGTGCGAAGACACAGGAAGGGGGTCCAGGCATCCACAGGTGTGCCACACATGTTGACCTGGGAGATCGGAAAAATACGCTCACTAACTTCTTTCCCACTTAACTGTCGCGCCCGTCAAAGAACCTGCTTCTGATGTAGATTCCAGGGATAATGGTAGAACTGAAGAGTCGGAAAACATGCAAAAGCTGATTCCACTTCTGACATGTATGTGTACATTGTGATATATTTTGTCAATATTGTGTGTATAGAACACGTAGGCCTAGTATGTTTTAACCTTTTGATGCCCTCACCCTATCCACCAGCTCCCTGGAGGAAGCTATTCGAAGCGTTTGACTCCCGCACCATATTCTGCAGAAAGCTGGTGGATAGGGCAAGGAAGTCAAACGGTTAAATTTTTGCCGATTGTGGAGAGGGTGCGGGAGTCAAAGGGTTAATATTTGTCATTTAGAGTAGATATTTTAGTCCCGGCCAAAGGTTGGATAGAAAAATAAAGATGATATACAAAGCTTATGTTTTACCCTTGGAAATAAAGACATTGTCTTCTTCAAAACAATAAACAAACAAAACTATATTCAGTGGATTGAACCTTTTCATCTATTAGTCACAACTGCCCCCCCCCCCCCCCCCCCACTCTCTTGATGATGATGATGATTATCCGTCTTTCAATCTCTGGTACCAAAACTGGGTCACTTTGTGGGTTTGAAAATAAAGTTGTCCTTGTCTTAGACTGCCTCAACACAGCTGACGAGCTCTGTCTACCACGGTATGGTGTTAATGCTGTACGCCTTGTACTCAAAAAGAAAAAAGCTGACCACCTATCTCCTCTCCTGGCACAACTTCACTGGCTCCCTGTATCAAAGCGCATACAGTACAAACTAGACACCATGTGCTACAAAAGCCTCAATAACGCAGCCCCCGATTACCTGTCAAGCCTACTTGAGATCTATCTTCCCTCACGTAGGCCTACCCTCCGCTCTGCCTCCGATCCTCTGACTTTTCGCTTTCCACGCACTAAGCTCAATACCTATGGTCCACGAGCCTTCTCTGTTTCTGGTCCACTCTCCTGGAACAAACTTCCTCTCTCAGTCCGTCAGCAACCTACTTTTGTCTCCTTCAAGTCCGCTCTCAAAACTCACCTTTTCTCCTCCGCATAAAATCCTAACCTCACTCAACCCCCCCCCCCCCCCTGCAGCCTGTCTCCGCTCGGAGGGGAATCACATGGTCATAATATATAGGCCTAATTGTATATGCTATGCTCTCTATAATTTTCCATTGCTTTTATTCTTGCTTTTATTCTTTCTCCCCATTTATAGCCATGCGTGTGTGTGTGTGTGTGTGTGTGTGTGTGTGTGTGTGTGTGTGTGTGTGTGTGTGTGCGTGCGTGCGTGCGTGCGTGTGCGTGCGTCTGCTTCAGCGCTTAGATTTGATTTTATCAAGATTTTGCGCTATATAAATATTGTAATTATTATTATTATTATTAATCATTTCTGTAACATGAAATCTAAATCAAATTGACTACCAGCGTTCAAGAAACTAGGAACACCCCAACCCTCCAAAAAAAAAAAAAAAAAAAAAAAAAAGTCTGAACGCGTCTATGATATTCTAAAACTAGACAGGGACAAATTTTCGGCCAGCTGGCCTCTGCGAAAAGACAACAAAGAATAAATAGACAAAATACAAAGAATAAATAGACAAAATTTCATAGAAAAACCAGTAAACACGGCTTTCCTAAATCTTGTTTGGCTTATATTAGATACATGTTCTGTCTCTGGTTCATTTTCTGTAAGCTTAGTACAATCTTGGTAGCGCCCGTCTCCTGAAAAAGAACCTCAAACATGAAGAGTTCAGTCTTAAGCGGCAGGTTAATTTGTTATTCAACACTCGAAGGGGTTGAAATAGGCCGGCTGGTGTGTTTTGTATGTACATGTATGTAGACAACCAGTGAGGGCTGTAAATCGGTATACGCAATGTGCGTGCATGTTTATGTATGTGTGTACATATACGTATGTATGAATGTATGTGTGCGAGTGTATGTATGTGTGAGAGTGTATGAATGTGTGTGTATACGTGTGTGTGTGTGGAGAAAGAGAGAGAGAGAAAGAGAGAGAAAGAGTTGACATATTGCTGTATTTTCAAATAGGGGCGCCTACATTATGGATATTGCAGTAACAATGTCTATACATATATGTAATGTTTGTCTTTACATGTGCGTGTATGTATGTGTGTTTGGAGAAAGAGAGAGCAAGAGAGAGAGAGAGAGAGTACTTGTGTGTGTGTGTGTGTGTGTAGGCGCACACAGGAATGGTGGTACATATGCATGCTTATGTAGGCCTATGCGCGCCCGCACGGGAAATGTGGCGCATATGCGTGCTTATGTATGTACGCACGCGCACGTGTTTGTAGCGCCTTCCTGTCTGTCTGAGATGTTGACAAAAAGATCAATTTCAGGACCGGTAGCCTGGTGGTGTTTATGTAGACACACAAAGCGTTTCGATCGAACATTGAAGGCAGGTCAGACTGCTTGGCTGTGTTGACACAGAGCCAGGTCCGCCATGTTTAGAGTTTTTTTTATTTTATTATTATTATCTCGCTTGAACCAGCTTCTAAGCTTGGCCTGGACTCAAGTTTGGAGTCGGGATTTCGGAGTTTATTCAAGACTTGAAGTGATTCATCTCACACGGACAATTCCATATGCGCTCCACCCCCAAATCTGTCAGCAATTATTTGGCAGACTCCCTGACGCCCGCACAAAACCCTAGGCGCTGGCAAGGTCGTGTTATGTGGTTGGGTTGGGGGTGGAGAGGGGCTTACAAAACATTAAGCTGACACCACCAGGACGATGGAAACATTAAGACAGACAGCCAGCAAGCCAGTTCTTTAATGTTGCAGGCCGGGATTGAACTCGAGGTAGAGTCCACGGCTGTATCTGAAGAATCAACCAGTCCGCGTAGAACGTGGTTTACCCAAGGGTTGAACTCACAAGCCCAGCGCTGTGAGCATAGCTCTCTAACAAATGGGCCAGTGAGCACCAGAATAACATCATCATCAACATCATCATCAACCAAAACAACACCAAACCAACCCAACTGAAAGCCAAGCCAAGCCAAATTTTATCAAACCAAACCAAACCATCCCAACCCATTTGAAAGCCAAGCCAAACTTTACCAAACCAAACCAATTGAAAGCCAAGCCAAACTTTACCAAATGAAACCAGCCCAATTGAAAGCCAAACTTTATCAACCCAACTGAAAGCCATACCAAGCCAAACTAAACCATCCCAACCCAACTTAACCTAATCCCCCCCCCCCCCCCAAAAAAAAAGGCATGGCCCACCCTAAGATTGAAATAACAACTCCTTCGTCATGAAGATGGCGATACAAAAACTAAGCCAATGGGTCACATAGAAAAACTACAGCAAACAAAAATCAACCAACCAACCACCCAAGCAAACAAAACACGATATAGAAAGAAGGAAGAAAAACAAAACAAAACAAAAAACCGGTAATTGAATCTTCAGTATAAATCCATATGCTGATAAATCTTGATAAAACCTTTTTTTTTTACTTGATTTATTTATTCTATTCGTGGTCCATAAGTCTGACGTAGACTCCTTTGTACAAGTAGGCTTTTACATGTATGGCCGTTTGTTCACCCCGCCTTCAATTAAGGCAGACATACTCCGTTTTCAGGGATGCGTATGCTGGGTATTGTTGCGTTTCCATAAGCCACCAAACTCTGACAAAGCTTAACGGATCGTTAAACGCGCGTCTTTCATATACTGCTTGCTGTGCATTTACACCATGGAGAGCCTGTATTGTATTGTATACACGCTTTAAGGTTTTACACACGAAGGGGATCCAGACACTAGCAAAGGTCTACAAACATTTCGACCAGGGTAATCCAGATAAATCTGTTGGAGAGAGAGGTTCATTTTCCAGGTTCCTCCCCTTGAGGCCCAGTTAGCCATTTGCCTGTCTGAAGCCTTGGTTTTAAAAAATGAGAAAAAGAATCTGTGTGTGTGTGTGTGTGTGTGTGTGTGTGTGTGTGAGACACTGATGATGACAACGTTGACAACAAGTCATTCGTCGAACAGGTTTGAGTGTAGCCTATCTTAGCTCAGATCCTCTGTGTGTGTGTGTGCGCACGCGTGTATGCGTTCGGGTAGGGGTGGGTGTGCGCGCACGCGCACGCGTGTTTATATACTACACGTCATTATTGAAGGGCCAGGAACGTTTTTGAGTCAATTTTTGAAAGGAGAAATAACCTATTTTCTCTTACTCTTTTCTCCAATTCGTTGCCGTAACTGAATGGATAAGAGCTCAGACAACATTGCAGTTTCCTTTTGGCACGTGTTTGGGGATTTGCCGATTTGCAATGGGCGGCCCAAGGAAGACAATTTCCACACGAAATTGTCGAATCTTCAGCAGGGTCTCTCTGACGACGCAGGCAAGGTAGCGACAAAATTCGCTTTGCACGTGCAAGGCAAGCCCTTTTTGAACACTACTCCAGCCAAAGTTGCCCGCAGACGAGGATAAAAAGGACCCGTTCTTGGTTCGTTTTAACCATGCTTGCAAGACGACGGATGACGGATGAGCAGCGGGGGAGAGCCCTCGCTCTGCTTGATGAAGGCCTAGCGCAGCGGGAAGTTGCTAGACGACTTGAAGTGTCGCATTCCACAATCCAGAGACTGCTGGAGCGCTTCAATGAGACTGGAGCAGTCCAGGAAAGGCGTCACACGGGTCGACCCAGAGTAACGACAAGACAGCAAGACCGCTACCTTGCCCTCTCCGTCCTGAGGGAAAGGGCATCCACTGCGGTGACCTTGAGGGGTCAGCTGAGGGACGCAACAGGTGCTAACATCAGCTGCAGCACGGTGAGAAGACGGCTACATGAGGCAAACTTGAGGTCACGGAGACCGGCCGTCCGATCCGTGCTGTCACCGGTCAACAGAGTGCGCCGCATGACCTGGGCCAGGGAGCACGTGACCTGGACAAGGCAACAGTGGGCCCGGGTCTTGTTTTCGGATGAGTCCAGGTTCACCCTGACCTTTAACGATGGCCGGGCTCGGGTGTGGCGACGTCAATGGGAGAGGTTCGCTGACGCCACTGTCCAAGAGCATAACCGGTACGGCGGCGGGTCGGTGATGGTGTGGGGTGGCATGAGCCGTGGTACCCGGACCCCCCTGCTCCCAATTGACGGCATCCTGAACGGGGTCCGGTACCGGGACGAGGTTCTGGCGGCCGTGGCACTGCCTGCGCTTGTGGACCTTGGTCAAGGCGCCATCTTCCAGGACGACAATGCACCTGCGCATCGAGCACGCCTTGTGACAGACTTCCTGGAGCAGCATGAAGTCGTCCGTATGGCCTGGCCAGCGTGCTCACCTGACCTGAACCCAATTGAACACCTCTGGGATGTGCTCGGGAGGCGCATCAGGGACAACCACCCCCCACCGGGCACCCTGGCCAGGCTGGTCGACATCCTGCAGATCGAGTGGGCGGCCATCCCTCAGGACACACTCCGTACCCTTGTGGGGTCGATGCATCGGCGCTGTGAAGCATGCATCCAGGCTCGGGGCGGACACACGCGATATTGAAAACAGATTGGCCAAATCTGACACTTTCTGTTTTTTGAAAAGGGGGGGATGTTCCTTTAAATGCATGTGCTGTTCACTAATGGGTCATTGTGCTAATTTCTTTTTCCAAAACAGGTGTGGAAATGATGAAATAAAACATAGAATCAATTCTAAACATTGTCAATTATTTCAACTTAAAATTAGAGAGGAAGGAAGAAGTGGCCCTTAAATTATGATTAGGAGTATATGTGTTTTCTTTGCTGTCCATGGAACTCTCAACATTCTTAGAAACCACATTTCAGTTGCCTCAATCTTGTTCTGACTTTGCGTGTTAGGTGTCCACGCCTCACAACCGTACTACAGTATTGGTTCTTAACACTCAAGAATTCTTTCTCGATGTTCATTGATATGCATTTGTTGGTAAGAACGCTTTTCATTTTCTTAAATGCTGTTTTGGCTTGGCCAATTCTGCTGGCTATTTCTGATGTGCATCTGTCACTGATATGATATCAGTCCACAGCCTCATCAGCATCAAGTGCCTTGCCACATGGCGTTGGCGATCATGGCCTTCCGTCTTCAGCCACTCTGCAAGTCCGTCCAATATTTTTTTCCCTGGGTCTACTTGGTGCTCTCTTTCCTTCCAGCTTTCCTGTTGTGACCAGGTGCTCCAACTCCCCTTTTCTCATAAAATGGCCTATAAATGTTGCCCATCTTTACCTAATCTTCATTATCAATGATCTTCTCGTGTCTGCCTCCATCGAGACTGTCTCGTTTGTTTTCTTGCTTTCTCGGCTGCCTCAATCTTGTTCTGGCTTTGCTTGTTGATTGTCCACGCCTCACAACCGTATAACATTATCGGTTCTATATAACATTCAAGAACTCTCTTTCTGATGGTAATTGATAGGCATTTGTTGGTAAGAATGCTTTTCATCTTCTTGAATGCTGTTTTGGCTTGGCCGATTCTGCTGGCTATTTCTGATGTGCATCTGCCGTCTGGTGAAATGATCGTTCCCAGATACTTAAACTTATCAACCTGTCTCAAAGTTATGTCGTTTGCTGTTATTTTGCATGAGGGGACTTCATGGTTTTTTTTAACTGATTACCATGACTTCAGTCTTTTTGCTGTTTAGCTCAAACCCCTTACCTTTGCTTTCTACTTCTAGTATATTCACAAGGTTTTGTTGGTCCCTTTCATTTTCTGCAATTAACATGGTGCCATCTGCGTATCCACATCATCAACAACAAGAAGGGAAAATATATGTAGCCTACATAGAAGTAAAATATATAAATCACCTGAGAGATAATGTTCACAAACAGTGCTCAATGTTTCGTGTTCAACAGAACCTTAACCCCAATTGGAGTATGCACACAGCGAATAGTCGAAAATCCAACAGAATCAGCGTGCAACATTAAGCAAAAAGACTATATATCACTTCAAAGGAGAAAAAGTATACGAAATTTTGAAAACCATTTTACCAAAGAATCCTCAAGCGTTCAGAACATACACACACACATACATACGCACTTGCACACACACATACACGCAAGTACTCGCGCGCGCACACACACACTCACTCAAACATACATATACACGCACATACACGAACTGGGGCGAGTTACTGGGTCTGGACTAAATCTCTGTAAACAGCTCAGTTTTCTATCTGAACTATCGACAGGCTTTCTGTGTCTCACACGATGATCATTGCCTGTCGATCTTGAAAATAACCTTATCTATTCCCTACTCTCTTTTCGTTTCCTTTATTTCAGTTCATTTTATTTAATTTATTTTTTATCCGAACTTCGGATTCGCCTTAGTGGTGATCATCCCACGCCGTTCATTACGATTCTACAACACACCACCATACCCAAGTGAATTCAGTCAAAGTCCCAATACCAGGAAACCTGTGGGAGCCAGCGATGTCAAAATGCCATAGGGCCATCCACCAGAGTAGACCCTGCATTGCTGCTGGGTATGCTTCGGTGGATTTCAGCAGTGCTTGCTGTGATCCAGCTTGTTAAGGACACAGCCTGTGTCTTATTTCTTTTCTCGCTTGTCGTCACACTTGAGAGTTTAGGTCTGACGATAAAACAAAGTAGATCGTCTTCTGTATCATCCACAGACCTGTACAGTTTCACTTGGAGACCCTAGAGCTTCGGCCAGATCTCTTCACTCAGCAACCGATAGCTGTTGCAGTCCTGGAGGATGTGTTCTGTCTGCTCAAGCTTCTCCAGAGGATCACAGGGGTCAACGGTGAAACTGATCTTTTTCTTTGGTCATGATTTTTTTGTCTGCCATTTTATTTTTCATCATTGTTCCCCGGATCCACAGGACGATGGACGGATATCCAGTTGTGAGGTAGACTCCTTTCAGACACGGAGCCCAGCATTGCACTTGTGTGGATCTTCACAGGGCCATCACCATTTCTGTTGAGTCTCTCTCCTCCAAGTTGCTTCTTTTTTTTGTATGGTATCGCGATGTTAGACGGCACCTGCAGGCCTGGTACCCCTGACTTCAGCCATTCAGATTTTCTGTCGTGTGTACCCCGGTCGTATCCTTGAGCACAGGGGGCTGTAGCTTTTCAGGCAGTCCTTACCCCCCCCCCCCCCCCCCCATGACTCAGTCGAAGGACATACAGGGTATTTTTTTTTTAAGGTGTAGCATTGCGAGTTTCCACCCCACCTTGTCTGGACAGTAGGCATGGCCAGTTGGTACGGGCCTGTGTATTTGTCCATAAAAGTCTGGCATATTTAGCAGCTAACCTCTATACCTGACGGCCATCAGCTATCCACCGCCTGCAACCTGCTGGCTTGGTAATGGTCGCCTCACCACCCACGCTGCCTACTTATCCCTCTACTAACGACAGTATTCTCTCAGTCACGAAGCCAGACCAAGCGAAAGACACTCCCCCTCCCCCCACGGGCAAGGAAATCACCACCATGTACAACAACAGCCCCCTATGGAACCACAGACACCCGACACCCCCGAACTTGAATTATTCCTATCTTCTTACCCTGAAATTAACCTGTCACCCCACACATGCCTGCCACCCATGGATGTATGGCCAAGCGGAACAGAACATCTGCCCCTAAGAAGGAAGACAAGAAGAAAGAAGTGAGAAGGCAGCAGTTCCAGACCCGGCTAATGGTATTTTTCTCCACGCTCCATGAGATCTTGAAATTTGGTCTGGGTGCTATTCTTTCGGGTAGATTATAAACTGGTGTTCTTGTGTGGAACACGCACTTAGCACACCGTTGAAGATCCAAGATACTACGGTAGCAACGCTAATTTATATGTGGAAAAGTTCGTTGTTATCAGTAAACAAAAGTACACAGCATGCAAAAACAAAACAAACAAAAAATGTAGAAAAGAAAGGAGGGGAGAGGAGGTGCCGTACTGTGGTGACGAGTAATCCGCATTCCATGTCAAAACATCCAAAAATGCAGAAACTAAAACACAAAACAAAACAAAAAAATAAACAAACAAAAAAAACCTTCTTACCCACCCATCAACAGTCAAACCACCAAACCAAACCAGCGAACCAACAAATGAACGAACGAACCACCACTCAACCAGGCATAATCCAACCAAACACCCACCCAACCTACCGACGAACCATCCCAACTTAGAAGAATCCAATCCAATTCCTTATCATTAGACGCTTCGCCACGCGCCCCCTCTCCTCCCCCCCCTCTCTAGTCCCTTGCCACACCCTGAACAGGATCATTTTTAGGAACTCAATACCCGTGTTTTTCTTGTTAGACACAAGGACGTGGAACGGATAGCGTGCAAGGACTAGTAAGACTGGGTAGTGTTCAGAGTGAGATACGGTAACACAACACAGTTTAAATGTTGGGGTCAAGACGTTTGGAGTATGGAATTCATTCATAAGAGACTCAACGGACTTGGACAATTCCATATTCATTCTTTGTCGTCTTTTGTTTACCAGTTGGCCGAAAACTTGCGCCTGTCTTGTTTTTGTTATATTGAATACTCGTTCTGATTATATTTTGGTTTTCTTGTTCCTATATCTGCTTTAACGCTGGCCGTCATTTAAGATTCAAAATTCCAGAAAAGCTGCCGGACGCCTTCGGCCCCACTGCCCCCAAAAACATTCACATGGGCAACGAACAGGTCAAATTTTAAAACTGCGGGAATGGGAAGGAACATCTAGTCCTTCGGAAGAGGACAAGAAAGGAGGCGTACCTGTGTGCCTACTGGTCTGCGCATGCTAAAGATCCCAGGGCAGTTGAAAACTGTGAAGAGCAGACCATTCGCCCGGCTGCCCTGGAATAAACACATTGGAGAGAGAGAGAGGTTCATTTCCCAGGTCCCTCCCCTTGAAAGCCGCTTAGTCTTCTTGGCTTTCTAAAGTACTGGTCTTTCTGAAGTCTTGGTCAAACTGCTGCAGGAAGACCCATCTCGAAAGAGGGAAAGGAAGGGACGCTACCCAGTCAAACAATGTTTTCACTGCCATCGACTCATTTGTCTCCCGTCGAACGGTTGCGGGGTTTTCTCGCAAGAACTTTGGGGTTTGGGGGAAGTATTTAATCGAGCTGAGCAAGGCGGACGGAGCTTTTCTCTCTCTCCCCTTCCTTTCTGTTTCGTACTATCCTATACAGATCGCTCCAGTACCAAGCTTAGTTCTTTCCAAATGAGCAAAGCAAGCAAGAAAGGGAAAAAAGTTCTTGAACAGCAAACCCAACTAGACACGAAATTTAAACCATTATTTCTACAAGTGTGACGTTGTTTTATACCTTTGTTTCTACGGATGAATATTTTTATAGGTTAAGGTCATTTTTAAACCTATACTTCTACAGGTGAGACATATTTTGAATGTTTATTTCCACAGGTGTAATGTCTTGTTTTAAACGTTTATTTCTACAGTTGTGACTTCATATTTGAAACCTTCATTTCTACATGTGAGACATCATTCTTAAAAACTTCGTTTCTTCTGGTGTGACATCACATTTTAAACTTTGATTTATAGAAACGAGACAATGTTTTAAACCGTTATTTCAACCGGCCGTTATTTCAACCGGCGTGACGTCATGTTCTGAACTTTTATTTCTACAGGCGAGACAGGTTTTAAACCTTTATTTCTACAGGTTAGACGCCATGTTTTAAAATTTTATTTCCTACAGGTGAGATGTTTTATACAGTTTTTGAATTATTTGCTGCGACTTGCCATCCACTATTTAGCTGTCTGTGTCTCCTATGAGAACAGCTGTATTACCTCCATTTGCCCTGGACTTGTGGAGGCAGGTGGAGAGAGTTGCTGTGGTTCTGTGCAAACAGTAACTTATATACGCGCATGGCACCTATCGCCGACTCCCCCCCCCCCCCCCCCCCAACAAAAACATGACAGACACACGAAAACAATGGCCCTCAGTCCCCAGTGGCTCTGGAACCACTGCTCAAGGTAGCAAGCAGACAGGAAAGGAGCAGAGAATGCTAACAATCTCTGAGTTCGGACAGGCTACCACCAACAAAAACGGACCGCTAAACCCTTGATTGTTGCTGCTTGGAACGTGCTAACTCTCTAGAGGCCAACCGACCATAATTTTACCCCTGTCCTATACTATACACAGGTTGTTTTTTTTCATACTTTTACCCGTATTTTATACACAGTTTTCACATAATTTAACCAGTGTTTTATACATAGCTTTTGCATAATTTTACCCATGTTTTATGCATCGTTTCTACATAATTTTACTCGCGTTTGTTACATAGTTTTTACATAGTTTTATGTTTTTTTACACATAGTTTTTACATAATTTAAACGGTATTTTATACATATTTTTTTTACAATTTCACCCGTGATTTCTATGTAGTTTTTACAAAATTTCCCCGTACTTTAAACGCAGTTTTTACATAATTTTACCCGTATTTTTCAGTTTTCACATAACTTTACCCTTGTTTTATACAGTTTTTACCCAATTTTATCTTCATATTATGCATAGCGTTTACCTAATTTTACTGCATTTTATGCATATTTTTTACATAATTTTATCTGTTTTATACATTCCAGATAATTTTAGCCGTTTTATACATACTTTCCATAATTTTACCCTTGTTTTGTATACAGTTTTAACATAATTTTACCCCTGTTTATACAGTTATCAGATAATTTCATCAGTGTTTTATGCACGGTTTTTGCATTATTTTTACCAGTGTTTTATACATAGTTTTTACGTAATTGTACCCGTGTTTTATATGTACGGTAGTTATTAGATAATTTCATCCATGTTTTGCACATAGTTTTACATAATTTTACCTACGTTTTATACACTTTTTAACGTATTTTTTCCCTTGTTTCATAGATAGTTCTTACAGAATATTACCCATGTTTTATACAGTTTTTACATAAATTTACTCCTGTATTAAACATAGTTTTTACATTATTTTACCCGTGATCTCTGCATAGTTTTTGTATGGTTTTCACCATGTTTTATATGTTGTTGTTACATAATTTTACACATACATAATTCTACATTAATTATACATAATTTATACATGGTTTCAACATACATTTATCCTTCCTTTATACATATCGTTTACATAATTTTACCCGCGTTTTATACATAGTTTTATATTAATTCAACCCGTGTTTTGTACAAAAAAAGGTTTTTTAAAATACTTTTACCCTTACTTTGTACATAGTTTTTCCATAATTTTTTTCCCGTATTTTATACATACTTTTTGTATAATGTCACCGGTGTTTTATAAGTACATTCTAGATAGTTTTTGCATCATGTTATCCCTGTTTTAGACATTCATTTTATCATAATTTCAAACGTATTTTATACATAGTTTTGGTATATTGTTACCCACGTTTTATAAGTACCTTCTTGAAAATGTTACAATCGTTTTATACACACAGTTTGTGCACCATTTTATCCGTTTACACATGTTTTATACATAGATTTTACACAATTTTACTTGGGTTTTATACAAAGCTTTTTTTCACATATATTTTTGCCCGTGTTTTATACATACTTGTTACATTCTTTTACCCATGTTTTATACATATTGTTTACGTCATTTTATCGGGGTTTTATACAGTTTTGACATAATTTTACTCATGTTTTATACAGTTTTTCTAGAATTTGACCCATGTTTTACACAGCTTTTACTTAATTTTACCCGAGTGTTATATATAAATTTTACATTATTTTACCCTTGTTTTGCGCATACATTTAAAATGATTTTTCCTCATGTTTCATACAGTTTTTACATAATGTTACTGGTGATTTATACATAGATTTTATGTAATATTATCCGGGCTTTATACATAGTTTTCACATAATTTCAACCCTTTGTTTTATACATAGTTTTTACATAAATTTACTCGTGTTTTAGTCATTTTTTAATAGAATTTAATCCCGTGTTTTAATACAGTTTTGACATAATTTTACCCGTGTTTTATTATACATTTTGAAAAAGTTCCCATGTTTTATATCGTTTTTACATAATTTTACCCGTTTTTATACATCAATTTCAACCGTGTTTTGCACATAGTTTTTTCAAACACTATTTTTCGCATGTTTTACAGTTCTTACATAACCTTACCGGTGTTTTATACATAATTTTTTACGTAATTTTATCCGGGCTTTATACATAGTTTTTATATCATTTTACCCCTATGTTATATACATAGTTTGTACAGAAATTTACTCGTGTTTTATGGATTTGTTTTATAGAATGTAACCCGTGTTTTCATTTAGTTTTTACATAATTTTATCCGTGTTTCATACATGAAAAAAAATTCTTGTTTTGTAGGGTTTTTACATAATTTTACACGTGGTTTATACATAGTTTTTACACTATTTTATAGTTTTTTACACTATTTTAACCGTTTCATACATACTTTTTACATTATTTACCTGTGTATTGCATATTCTTTACATGATTTACCTTATTTTACACCGTTTTTCTGTACTTTTACTGTTATACATAGATTTAACATAATTTTACTCGAGTTTTACACATATGTGTCACATAATTTTGCAGTGCTTTATAGTTTTTACCCATGTTGTTTACATACGTTTTACATAATTTTACCCGTATTTTAGTAATAGTTTTTACACAATTTTACCCCTGTTTTATACATAGTTTTTCTCCCCCATAACTTTGCCTATAGTTCATACAATTCATTTTATCAATTTCAAGCGTCTTTCATGGACCCTCCCAGTGGCTGTGAAGCATTGAATCAGTCTGACAATGACCGAGATGGACACCTGAAGTCGCCTGGCCACTTCTCGCTTGGGAACACCATCTTGGAACCATGCAACAGCTCGTCCCCTCTCAAACTCGCTCAATTTTCGTCGTGGAGGCATTGTCAGATCAGGCCTACTACTGGTGGAATGTCTTCTTATAAAGCCAAGCAAGAGACAGCATCTCACACATAAACAGCAGTGCTTGCACGTGCATAATGATTTTTCCATCTGGCTTGTGCAATGTGTTCAGGCAGAACTGTCCAAAACAAGGTCCTTTTTCGCAAGTTTCCGCTTTTCCGTTTGCGGCCAAGCTCAGTAGTAGAGAATCCCGTGCAATTTTCGCACTAACACAACATCGCCCACTTACAGCTGAACAAGAATTCATAACAATTTGGCTGGACTGAGAAATAAATAACAGTAGCGAACTGAGTTTATTACGCACCTGTTTTCTCATAGTGATCCTTAACTTTTTGTGCGTAGCTTATATGATTTTTATTGATATTTTACTTTTGTTATATACTACACGTCATTATTGAAGGGCCAGGAACGTTTTTGAGTCAATTTTTGAAAGGAGAAATAACCTATTTTCTCTTACTCTTTTCTCCAATTCGTTGCCGTAACTGAATGGATAAGAGCTCAGACAACATTGCAGTTTCCTTTTGGCACGTGTTTGGGGATTTGCCGATTTGCAATGGGCGGCCCAAGGAAGACAATTTCCACACGAAATTGTCGAATCTTCAGCAGGGTCTCTCTGACGACGCAGGCAAGGTAGCGACAAAATTCGCTTTGCACGTGCAAGGCAAGCCCTTTTTGAACACTACTCCAGCCAAAGTTGCCCGCAGACGAGGATAAAAAGGACCCCGTTCTTGGTTCGTTTTAACCATGCTTGCAAGACGACGGATGACGATGAGCAGCGGGGGAGAGCCCTCGCTCTGCTTGATGAAGGCCTAGCGCAGCGGTAAGTTGCTAGATGACTTGAAGTGTCGCATTCCACAATCCAGAGACTGCTGGAGCGCTTCAATGAGACTGGAGCAGTCCAGGAAAGGCGTCACACAGGTCGACCCAGAGTAACGACAAGACAGCAAGACCGCTACCTTGCCCTCTCCGTCCTGAGGGAAAGGGCATCCACTGCGGTGACCTTGAGGGGTCAGCTGAGGGACGCAACAGGTGCTAACATCAGCTGCAGCACGGTGAGAAGACGGCTACATGAGGCAAACTTGAGGTCACGGAGACCGGCCGTCCGACCCGTGCTGTCACCGGTCAACAGAGTGCGCCGCATGACCTGGGCCAGGGAGCACGTGACCTGGACAAGGCAACAGTGGGCCCGGGTCTTGTTTTCGGATGAGTCCAGGTTCACCCTGACCTTTAACGATGGCCGGGCTCGGGTGTGGCGACGTCAAGGGGAGAGGTTCGCTGACGCCACTGTCCAAGAGCATAACCGGTACGGCGGCGGGTCGGTGATGGTGTGGGGTGGCATGAGCCGTGGTACCCGGACCCCCCTGCTCCCCATTGACGGCATCCTGAACGGGGTCCGGTACCGGGACGAGGTTCTGGCGGCCGTGGCACTGCCTGCGCTTGTGGACCTTGGTCAAGGCGCCATCTTCCAGGACGACAATGCACCTGCGCATCGAGCACGCCTTGTGACCGACTTCCTGGAGCAGCATGAAGTCGTCCGTATGGCCTGGCCAGCGTGCTCACCTGACCTGAACCCAATTGAACACCTCTGGGATGTGCTCGGGAGGCGCATCAGGGACAACCACCCCCCACCGGGCACCCTGGCCAGGCTGGTCGACATCCTGCAGATCGAGTGGGCGGCCATCCCTCAGGACACACTCCGTACCCTTGTGGGGTCGATGCATCGGCGCTGTGAAGCATGCATCCAGGCTCGGGGCGGACACACGCGATATTGAAAACAGATTGGCCAAATCTGACACTTTCTGTTTTTTGAAAAGGGGGGATGTTCCTTTAAATGCATGTGCTGTTCACTAATGGGTCATTGTGCTAATTTCTTTTTCCAAAACAGGTGTGGAAATGATGAAATAAAACATAGAATCAATTCTAAACATTGTCAATTATTTCAACTTAAAATTAGAGAGGAAGGAAGAAGTGGCCCTTAAATTATGATTAGGAGTATATCTTTCTTTTCTTTCCCTTTTCACTTACACATTCAGTGGGGGGTTTTTTAAAACCAATTTCATTTTATAATTTCCTATTTATTTAATTTTATTTCTTTTCATTTTTGTGTCATTTTATTTTGCTAGCTTTATTTTAGTTTATAAGATCACTGGTACTTAAAGTTTCTATGATGCAACATTGCTCACCAATTGTTTTGCACTGCATGGTGTTGTTTACAGCACAGTCAGCTATGAAGGTCATCTCGGGACTTATCATATAAATGCATTATGGACAAACACACATACACACAAGAACAGTACAACAACACAGACTCCTATGTTACACCCTAACACAAAAATACATCACATAAAATTAACAAAATACTACAACAGTTTCAGCAATTTTGGTTTAGTTTTGTCACAAAGTGCACAGAACACTCATATACTGCTAGAAATATTCCAAGCTAAAAAAAAAAAATATTTGACAGCATGACAAAGAAAAATAAAATTGTGAGGCTGACAAAATGGCTAACAACCTAACAATCCTGACCCATCTGCTTCCACTACAATCTACAGGATATGTGTAATTCACTCTCAACATACCTGACACTTCAATTATGCCTTCAATTAATTCACTCTGGAAGAAAAAAAAATAACCTTTAAGAGTCAGCGGTGTCTTGCAATTGGGTCCCCAAAACACAAGGCGGATGGCCAAAAAGTTCCCCTGACATTGCTGCGAGCTCTACCACAGTGAAACCAGATCTATCATCCTCTCTGTATACATGTGAAATCAGATCAACCATCTTCTAGGTACACATGCTGAACAGTGGCAAAATAGAAGAGAACAAATCAATCTTGGAGAACAGAAGTTTGGAGAACAGACACTTGAAGAACACCAAAACTTGGATTACAATAGTAACTTGGAGAGCAACAGTAACTTGCAGAATGATGAACTTGGAGAACACCAGTAACGTGAACAGTAACTTGGAGAATAATAGTAACATGGAGAATAACAGTAACTTGGAGAATTACAGTAATATGAAGAACAACAATAACTTGGGAAAACAACTGTAAGCCGAACAACAAAAATTGAACAGTAATTTGGAAAACAACCAAACTTGAACAGTAACCTGGAGAACAATGTTAGTAAACTGGAGAACAACAGTAAACTGGAGAACATTAACCCGGAGAACAGACTTTGGATAACAGTAACTTGGAGAACAACAATAATTTAGAGAACAACAGTAACTGTAAAGTCAAACAGGTAAGCTATTGAATGACTGATCAGTGATCACGAACCGAAGAATTTTTTCACGAGTGAGGGTAATGATGAACTCTGAATTTTCTTACTTCTAACTTTGTAAAACAAACAATTTTGCTAATAATGTCGATACCTACTGTCCTTTGGGGTTTTGTTGTTGTTGTTATTGTTATCATGTCTTTGGTTTGTTTCTTTGATGATGGTTTTTAAGCGGGCACAACCAATTTTTTCCCCAAATGAATTGTGAGTCACTCTACTTTACTTTAGCTAGGCTTGAAGCTAGACAACTTCTCTGCTTTGTTTTTATGTTATGTTTTCTTTTCTTGTATTAAAAAGAATTCCATGTACTTGTTTGTACTGCATGCTCATTCAGGCATCTTTACAAACTATACACTTCTGAACTGTCATTCTTGCAGCATTAAAGCCTGTAATTTTTTAAAGTTTTTTTTTAAGGATATTTCCTTGTAACGTTTTTGTTTTTGCTTGGGTTCCTAATTTCTTGTCTAATGGTACGTTCACACTAGGCTGTAACCACGATCTAACCAAATGGTTACAATGAGGGATGTAACTACCATGAGACAAACTCTAGATTTTTGATACAGCATGTGTGAACGGAAAGCGTCTAACCACTGTCTAACTATTAGGCTCCACCCCTTTTCCCGCGCGTTTTTTGACTGAGAGCAGCAGTTCTCGCTCGCTGGCTGGGTTTTGTTTTGCGCTGAAGTTAGACTGGTGGCATCTAACTACCGTTGTAACTTCGTTCTAACTTAACAAGTTACAAGCCAAGTTACAGGGGTGCTGTGGCTGAGGCGTCATGTACAGATTGGGGTATACTTTTGTTTTCTGTGGTTCCCGTGGGTTTCCATGAGGTGGGGTGTCTTGAGATTGTGCATCTCCACCAGCCTGATGTGACCTGCTGCAACCTGTTTGAACTTGGGGTCTTGTAACTCCCTTGTAACTCCCTTTGAAAGTATAAAACCCCCTTGTTTCAGGGGGGTCTCTTCATTCCATCTTGACCTGTCATCATGAATGTCGCTGTACCGGTATTCTTGGCTCGATTTCACCGAGACCTGCATCACCACCACGATCATCATGTCGTTAGAGAGGAGGGACGGCGTAGGAGACGTCCAACCTGGAGGCGTTTCTGGGTTCGCAACTGGCTCACTGAGGACAGAAGGAGGGAGTTGGGCCACTACTACACCCTGCTGGACCTCAACATGGCCAACGTTGAAGAGAGGATGTTCAGGAACTACACCAGACTGACCCCAGGAGTCTTCCTCGAGGTCCTGGACCTGATTCGTCCCGCCATCAGCAAGGAAGACACTCGAATGCGAAAAGCCATTGAACCTGGCCTGAAGCTGGCTGTGACACTGAGGTACCTGGCCACTGGGGACAACTACAGGTCCTTGTGCTACGCCTTCAGGATTGGGGTATCTACCATCAGCACCTTCCTACCTGCGGTGTGCAGGGCCATCACGGAGGCCTTCAATGCTGAAGTGTTCCCGGAGGAGTGGACTGAAGACCACTGGAAGACCATCGCCGACAAGTTCTACACCAGCTGGAACATGCCCCACACCATGGGGGCATTGGACGGGAAGCATGTTGCGATCAAGAAGCCACGCAACAGTAGGAGTCTGTATCACAACTACAAGGGCTACTTTTCCATCCCCATGCTTGCCCTGGTGGATGCGGACTACAAGTTCCTATGGGTGGAGTTTGGGGGATTAGGCCACATGTCCGATGCCCAAATCTTCCTGGAAACCGACCTGCGACAGGACCTTCAGGACGGCACCATCAACCGGCCAGCTCCATGCCCTCTCACTGACGACCCTCAGGACACTACAGATGTGCCCTACTACATCGTCAGTGATGATGCCTTCGCACTCAAGGACTACTGTATGAAGCCCTACTCCAGGCAAAGCATGGCACCCAAGGAGCTTATCTTCAACTACAGGCTGTCACGAGCAAGAAGGGTGGTGGAGAACGCCTTTGGTCTGCTGGCACAACGGTTCCGATTGATGCTCAGCACCTGCGAGCTGACACCTGAAAACGCCAGAGCAGTCATGAAGTGTTGCACCACACTCCACAACCTGCTGCTGGACCGACTTCCCCCACCTCAGGATGCAGTGGACAGGGAGGATGCCCACATGAATGTGCTGCCTGGTGCCTGGAGAGAACACGTCATCTGGACTGAGCAACCACAGCCACGAGCAGGACGAGCCAACACCGATGGGAAGAAAGGGAAACGCTGGCTGACTTCTTCGGGAGTCCTGCAGGGATTGTCCCATGGCAGTGGGACAAGGCCAGTGTCCACCAACCACCCGGTGCTGCCAATCCCAACCGCAACCCTGCTGCTGCTGCTTCACCCCAAGCTGAGTCTGCACCGCCGTCTCCAGCTCCCTCCTCTCCACAGTGATATGGCCACGAGTACAACTTCAGATCATTGGCCCTTTTCAGGGCCTAAAAAATTTTCAAAGAGATTTATTTCCTGGGTTGTTGCATTAATCCACTTTATCCAAATGACATATTGATAGTGAGAGTGAGAGAGAGAGAGAGAGAGAGAGAGAGAGAGAGAGAGAGAGAGAGTCCAATAGACAGACACACAAACAGACACACAGACATACACATAAACATACACCGAGAAAGATGGGGATACAGACACAAACGGACCTACACACAGAAGGGGGTGAGACAGACAGACAGACATACACACAGAAAGACAGCGTTGTGTTATATGACTATGGTATAACCAAATGTATATACAAGGGCACAAACTGTGGCCAAAAATTAAATACCGGTTGTTTCTCACTGATAAATTTATCTTGAGGTATTGAAATGTATATTTTTCTGTCTCTGTGTTTGTGATATCTCTTTTGTGGCTATCCAAAAACACACACACACACACATAAACTAACATACACAAGCACACCCCCGCACGCACACACACACACACAAAACATAAAATAAACACCTTTTCCTGGAATTTCAATCCCCCATCTTCACCACCCCTTCCCCCCCCCCCCCCCAAAAAAAAACATAGGTCAATTGTATCTTTTTTTTTTTATTCTGTTTCATTTTATTTCAATAAACAAACAGACAAACAAACATGAAGTGTGGATATTTTTAGGATTGACCTTCTGGGTCTGGGGATGAGACCAGTGTTAGGCTGTGTGCATGTGTGGGGTAGGGCAATGCAACCAAACTAAGTCTCTTGGGAACAATTGTGGCCCTTAAAAGGCCGATGCACCTAGGAATGCATCTACAGGTCCAAGAAGTCGATGCCCACATCCTGTACTGTCAGCGGAAACGTGTTGGAAGGTGCGGGCTGCCTTGGGACCTTAATCGGTGTGGCGGACTTCCTGGGTGACGACCGTCGTTGTTGTGCTACAGTCATCAACTGACTGTCCAGACTCCCTGCCAGGAACGCCTCCAGACTCTCAGGTGGTGCTGGCATCGTCGATGGCCCTTGCTGGTCCATGGCTGGAGGAGGAGCTGTCGAGTAGGCACTAAGTCCACCTCTGGATCCACCAGCAGCGGGTTGGAACCACGTTGCAGGCATTGGGTCTGCACGGACGGTGGTGGCAATGGGGTCAGGCTTCTGGCCATTCCTCCTCACATGTTTCACCACCACATTCCACACCTCCTCCTGCAGGTCCATCATCTGGGCTGGGGTAAAGTGATCAACCCGCCAGTGCAGAGTGGTCCAAAACTGCAACTCCGGTTTGGCCAAGTGCTGCATCATGGAGTCCAGCTGGGAGCACAAGTGGCCGCAACAGGTCGCGGCTGCTGATCCCCACTGGCCTTTTTTGTTGAAGGGCCCACACGGCGACGTCTAGAAGCGGAGACTGGAGTGGAGGCTGAGGGGCGTGCACTGTAGATGCCAGCATGTCCAGGCACCATCAAACTTGGAGCAGACTGGTCATGGTCGAATTCAGCCTCAGACTCAGTGAGCTCCACAGGCTCAGCAGTTGGCTTCCTCTTCTTGGGGCCCAGGGTGTCAGATGAAATCTGACTGATGTAGGGCACCACGAACTGCATGTGCGTCCACACATACTCCTGGGCACGCGGAAGACGAACATCTGCTGATCCACTCTTCGTCTTGGCCTTCTTCGCCCGTCCCAGCAGGGCCCGCATGCAACGGTACCAACTCATGAGGACTGCGACGGGCACTCCCAACTGGTCAGCGAACTCATTCCATTCCCGGTTCCGCTTGGCTGCATCTTTATAATCGGAGTGACTCCGATTATAAAGGTAGGGCCTCTCCCGCAAAAAATCTATGGCCTCCTGCTTCTGGTCTTCAGTCAGGTGTCCCTCCACTGCCTTCTTGCCTCTCTTGCCCTTCCCCTTTCCTTTGCCCTTGCCAGCACCGGCGGTTGTCTCAAAGGCAGGTGGGGTGGATGGGGGCTCCTGCAGTCGCTCATCCTGCTCACGTGCAGCCAGGGACTGGTCGGAAGCAGCAACATCAGAGTCAGAAGACATGTCGAAAAATCAGTCTCGTGTGTCGTGGCTTCGTGTAGACGCAGCAAGAACAACGAAAAAAAATGACAGTCAGCCAGCTTAAATACATTCACACTGTAACTGATCAAGTTACAACACGCGTCGATGTAACTCACTATAACTGACCCCAACCATGCAAAGAAGGTTGCAATCACTTGCAGTCGGTTAGATGTGTCGGGCCAGACAATTTGCATACCGCACGCAGCGTGCGTGCAAGGCATGCTTTTTGTTTTGACGGAGTTTTTTTCAAACTCGGCTCCGCCTCTTTTTTCTGCTCTAACTCACTGGAACCGATGGGGACTAGTGTGAATGCCTTTGTAACCGTTTATAACTTGATCGGGCGATGTAACCTCAAAAATTTTTTATCTCCCAAGTCATATTTTTGGGGGCCATCTAACCACCTATCTAACAAAAAATCGGGTCTTTCCGAAAAATCGTCTAACCGATGGGAACCCACTGCAACCAAAAATTTGTGGTTCCAGTTAGTTAGAGAGCGATGTAACCATTTGGTTAGATCGTGGTTACAGCCTAGTGTGAACGTACCATAAGAAAGAATTCTTTTTTTTTTTTTTCTAATTTAGGTTCTTACTTCACTATTCCTTTTTCCTTTTCTTTCTGGTTTTTGTCTTACATGTTATTTCATAATTTAGGGATAATACCTTGTACCATTTCAAAATGCACTCGTCAGAACTAAACTCAGTGTATTTGTGCACATGTCATGTATGTACACCAAACTAAACACACACACACACACATTCATGCCCATGTCCACACAAACACAGCCCCTCCCCCATCCCAGGCCCAGCGAAATGAGAGACCACATACAAGGATTTGAAAAAATTACAATGACACACATATACGTTGAAGAGAAAAAAATGAAAAAGCACACACACACACACACAAAAACCTCACACAACACACAAAAACATGCATACACAATTATTAAAAACAAAACAAATTTTAAAAAACTGCGTATACACAAACCTCATACACACAGAAAAAAAAATGACAGGGGAAGAAAGTTAATAAAATTTAAAAAAAACCATCTTACATTAACTTATCATGCACCTGTTCAAAAACAAAACAAATTAAAAAACAAACAACAAAAAGCCAACTGCACATACACAAACCACATACACACAGAAAAAAAACAAGTGAAAATGACAGGGGAAGAAAATTTTAAAAAATCCATCTCACATTAAGGCAGGCTGAATATACACACAACATATGTACTTTCAACCCAATTCTACATGCTCCACATCACAAAGTAAAGGAACTTGCATTACAGGTCCAAACATCCATCAGCTCACAACATGCACAATCATGAAACATTGTTTATCCATCCTCAGAAACTTAGCAGTGTGTGAAGACACACTGCTATAAAACACAGGGCCATGTGTTCTCGGGAACTTCAGTTCTTCACACCACACACTGATCTTAAGGACCTCCACCACCAGGAAAAGTGGTCCCTTGGTCTGTCATTCCAGGAAAAGTACTGCCACATGACACACAACAGATCCACTTAAAAAAACCACTGTAAATACATGATGGTTTCTTTGTCTCTGTCCAACGTAGGTCTTTGTGATCAACTCCTCCGTGTGGCCTTTTTCCGGCAATCAAAACTGATCATGAAGCACACCCGTTCAGCTTTCCAACACTACATACATATCACACCACGTATGATGCACTGAAGATCACAATAATTCTGTAGTCACTTCACACGTTTCACATGATCTACCATGAAGCAATGAAGATCACAATGTTGCCACTTCATGTCTCTCACGCTTGTCAATGATCTGGTGAAGATTGAAACTGCTTATGCCGAGTGTCATTTTCCAACCAGTGTTGTAAACAATTTCTGATGAAATCATGAACCTCATGATGACTACTACATGTGACTGCAAGTTTCTGACATTGTTAACAGCACACAGAGTCACAGGGTGAAGATCACAATGACACACTGTTGCATTATCACACTGTAGCTGTCCCATTCTGCTGGCAGCGAGTCATGAACCATTAAAGATTGAAGGAGTCTACGTAGCTACATATTATGTCTATTTTGTCATAACAAGATCATCACCCTTTCTTTTATCCTTCTAATTTTTTTTTTTTTTTCCTCTCATCATTTTTTTTTTTTTTTTTTTTTTTTTAAATCAACACGGTCACGCCCACTCCACACAAAACTGGTACAGAAACTGTCATAGGCATGTATTTGTTGTTGTTGCTTTCTGTCTTTCAGTTCTTTTATAGGTTACATTCTTCTCTCACAGACAAAACTTTTCCCTTCTCCCATCTCTATTTCTTTTCCCTTATTTTTACTCTTCTCTCTCTCTTTTTCCACCTGACCTAGCACAAACCTGTAAACACAAACACTATGAAAACAACAAGGGACTTCCTTCCATCTCCATGAGCTACTATTTCCACACAGCCCACCACAGTCATGTTCTGACCCAACAACAAAGTGCTGCACACTCAAAATGTCAGCATAGTCCTGAAATATGGACCACCAGACCAGCCCGAGGTTAAGCTCACTCTCCTGCATGTGTGCTGCCACCTACAGAGTTTTGGACTCTCGGTGGACATCAGCACTAGACTGCTCCCATCAAGCAACCAGCCTGAGTGAAGGTAGTCGTACTCCCATCTTGAGTGTACTGCCACCTACAGTGTGCTGGGCTCTTGATGGACGTCACATCATGTCAAATGCAGGTCAATGCATTCATTGTTCCCATCACAAAACCAGCCAAGGATGGGAACACTCCCCTCCAACTATGAGGCCACCTACAGTACCTCGGGCTCTTGGTGGACATCAGCACTAGACTGCTCCCATCAAGCAACCAGCCTGAAGGTAGTCCCATCTTGAGTGTGCTGCCACCTACAGTGTGCTGGGCTCTTGATGGGCGTCACATCATGTCAAATGTAGGTCAGTACTTCATTGTTCCCATCACAAAACCAGCCAAGGATGGGAACACTCCCCTCCAACTGCGAGGCCACCTACAGTACCTCGGGCTCTTGGTGGACAGCACATCACCATCAGCACTAATTCATCCTATTATGCAATCAGCCTGAAGATGGTCACACTCCCCTCTGAGTGTGCTGCTACCTACACTAGTATGCTGGCTTTTTGTTCACCATGTCAGGTCATTGTCAAAAAGACTAAGAACTGGATGGGCCAGGAAGGGGCAGTGTTTACTGTGAAATCGCTATTCATCAATCTTGTAAACACTTCGACAACAGGGACTGAAAACTTATGGTCATTAGGGTGTTACTGCTGTCCTTTCATCTTGTTAACATTCTGACAAGCTTATTTAAGTCTATGGAAAATATTACAATGTGTAAATGTCTGTGGTTCTGTAAATCATAAAATAAAGTCTATTGGGAAAAGTTCCCACTCTGACAATTTTCTGTCTACTGTAACAAAAACTTCATGGCACTATGCAGCTCTATGTCCACTTTTCAAAAAAAATAACAACAACAAATACGCCCATGATATTAGTACAACCTGTGTTAACTTGTATAAACATAGCCTCCGCACAGGACACATGCACACCCAATGCGCGTACATATGCACGCACACACACACGCATGGAAGATGGTCAAACACATACCCAAACACATATATAATATACACACACATATACAATTCTCTCTCTCTCTCTCTCTCACACACACACACACCACACACACACATACACACACACACGAGATGGTCAAGTGATAAATCATTAAAAAAAAAAAATCATTCTGACATCAGCAAAAAATGTTTCCCCCACAACTTTTTAAGATACACACAAGCAGATCTAGTCTGATCAATCAAATCTCTATACTGATCCAATGTCTCCCCCACAACATTTAAGGTACATACAGGCAGAATCTGGTCTGGTAAATCAAATCTTTTTGCTGATCCAACATTGACACCAGTAGTTACATTCCATATTTCAGTAGCCAAGATATCTGAGAAGGGGGGTGGGGACAAATCTGCTGTCATCAAAGCAATGAGTCCATCAACAGCTCTTCATTTTCAAACAGACCTGCCACTGCATTTAACTTTACCGTCAAGCTGAATTCTAGGAAGAAAAACAAAATACTGTAAAGATCCACCCATAAACCCCCCAAATGTATTTTTTTCAAACACTCATTTGAAAGAAGATAAACTACAGGTGAGATGAAAATTTGATAAGAAAAGGAAATCGAAATGCAGTACAGTGCATTTTTTCATATTTCTTTTTTTAAAGTAAACATCCATGTTAATTTCTCTTGTAAAAATAATGAAGTATTTTGAATCTGAACCCTAACCACAGAGAACTGGCTGTGGTCTCCTCCACAAACACCTACTCTCCCCCACAAACACCCAAACACAAAATCCACCAGAATCATGCTGATACGAAAATCAACACATACTCCTCTTAACTTCTTCAGGGTTGTCACAATCACACTAAATACACACAGACACCCCCCCCTTAATATCAATAACAAAGCACTCATACAGATAAAATATATACCCATCCTAAAATAAACACACACAAACACACACAGAGACACGCACACACACACTGCACACTTTCATCTCAGAATCAATGTCATTATCAACATATAACCCCATCCTCTCAAAACATACTCTCCAGTTACCAACAAACACTGTTTCAACTCGTTGACAAAAAGATTGGGGTAAATGATCATCATAATGAGAATAATATACTCATGATAATGAGTGTCAATAATAATGATACACAGACTCTCTCCTCCACAAACACCTACTCTCCCCCACAAACACCTAACCACAAAGTACATCAGAATCATTCTGACATGAAAATCAACACATACCCCTCATAACTTATTCAGGGCTGTCACAATCACACCAAACACAAAAACACACAGACACAGACAACCCCCTCCCCAACCTTTAATATCAATAACATACCACTCACACAGATAAAAAATACACCCACCCTAAAATTAACACACACACAAAACATATTACACACGCATCCACACACACACACAGACACACTGCCCACTTTCATCTCAGAATCAATTTGTCATTATCAACATATAACCCCATCGTCTCAAAAAATACAGAGTATGATATCTGAAGAAAAAGAAAAAAAGAAAGTTACACATTCATGACACATATTCACTGAAACAAACAAGTAAATAATAAAGAGGGCAAAAGTATCTTGAATCTGATCACTAACCACAGAGAACTGGCTGTGGTCTAAAACTAAGAGGCATTTTACAGCTGTCTTCAAAACGGCCACTGGTAGGTATATAATCTAACATTGTACACTCAATTGATGTCATTAATCCTTTGACTCCCGTACCCTACCCACCAACTGCACAAACTTAACCCTTTGACTCCCTCATACTATGCACCAGCTTCATGCTGGAAGCTGGTGAAAAGGGTCAGGGAATCAAAGATTAACGTTTTGCTTTGCAAGCAGAGCATGGTTGACAGTGCAGCATGCAGGTGGATATCATGTGGGAGTCAAAGGGTTGTTAAACTGGCCAATACCAGGTGTGAGATCTAACTCTATAACATTCTACAGCTTTCTGTCAGCTGTCCCTGAACATACAAGGTGTACAGATCCATCTATATAACAGCCAAGAAAACAAACATGTGTTGACACACATAGTCTTCCTTGGTCAATCCAAGACTTGCACATATCCTGTCTCAGTTTGGTATTAACGTCTCTCCAGTTACCCACACACACTCTGTTTCAACTCTTTGAGGAAAAGACAGGGCAGATTGATACAAATAATAATGATGATCATCATCATCATAACAACGATAATAATATACTCATGATAATGAGTGTCAATGATAATGATATACATACTCTGAGTCTTTCCTCCACTCTCTACTCCCTCCAACAACACCTAAACACAAACTACCAGAATCATGCAGATATTAAAATCAACACATACCCTTCATACCCTCTTCAGGGTTGTCACAGTCAAACTAAACACACACACACACACACAGAGACACACCACCCTTTAATATCAATAACAAAACAAACAGATAACGAAAAACATACCCACCCTAAAATAAACACACACACACAACCACATTATACACACATCCATACATGTACACACACACACACATACACATACACACACACACACACTCACTGCCCACTTTCATCTCTGGATCAATTTGTCATTATCAACATATAACCCCATTCTCTCAGAACATACAAACAGAATGTAATATCTTTAGAAAAAAAAAAAAAAATATACCCACCCTAAAATGAACACACACATACAACCACATTACACACACATCCATACACATACACACACGCACGCGCGCACACACACACGCACGCGCGCGCACACACAAAACACACGCGCGCACACACACACACTGCCCACTTTCATCTCAGAATCAATTTCTCATTTTCAACATATAACCCCATCCTCTCAAAAACATATACTATGATATAGACTGAGTACAATATCTTTAGAAAAAAAAAGTTACACATTCACTGAAACAAGTAAATAATAAAAAGGGCAAAAGTATTTTGAATCTCAACCCTAACCACAGAGAACTGGCTATGGTCTAAAACTAAGAGGCAGCACACATACACACATACACTGCCCACTTTCATCTAAGAATCAATTTGTCATTATCAACATATAACCCCATCCTCTCAAAATATACAAAGTATAATATCTTTGGAAAAAAAAAAAAAAAAAAGAAAAAACTGTCTTCAAACTGGCCACTGGCAGGTATATGATCTAACATTGTACATTCAACTGCTGTCATTAACCCTTTGACTCCCGTACCCTATTCACCAACTATAAAAACGTAACCCTTTTATTCCCTCATACTATCCACCAGCTTCCTAAATGAAGCTGGTGGATAGGGTGAGGGAATAAAAGGGTTAAGTTTTTGCTTTGTTAGCATGGTTGACAGTGCAGGATGTAGGTAGACAGGGTGCGGGAGTCAAAGGGTTAAACTGGCCAATGCCAGGTGTGTGATCTAACTCTATACATTCTACAGCTTTCTGTCAGCTGTCCCTGAACATACAAGGTGTACACATCCATCTATATAACAGCCAAGAAAACAGACATGTGTTGACACACAAAGTCTTCCTTGGTCAATCTCAGACTTGCACATCCTGTCTCAGTTTGGTATTAACGTCTCTCCAGTTACTCACACACACTCTGTTTCAACTCTTAGAGGAAAAGATGGGGGGGATTGATACAAATGATAATGATCATCATAACAGTGAGAATAATATACTCATGATAATGAGTGTCAATAATAATGATACACAAAACACCTACTCTCCCCCACAAACACCTTACCACAAAGTACATCAGAATCATGCTGATATTAAAATCAACATATACCCTTCATCTCTTTTTCAGGGCTGTCACAATCAGTGAATCACACACACACACACACACACACCACACACACACACCCCCCCTTAATATCAATAACAAAACATTCATACAGATAACAAAAATGATACCCAACCTAAATAAATACACACACACAACCACATTACATTTACACACACATGCGCACACACACACATGCGCGTGCACGCACGCACGCACACACACACACACTGCCCACTTTCATCTCAGAATCAATTTGTCGTTATCAACATATAACCCCATCCTCTCAAAACATACAGACAGAATATAATGTCTTTAGGAAAAAAAAGAAGAAAAAAAAAGAATGTTACACATTCATGACACACATTCACTGAAATATACAAGTAAATAATAAGGGCATAAGTATTTTGAATCTCAACCCTAACCACAGAGAACTGGCTATGGTCTAAAACTAAGAGGCAGCACACATACACACACACTGCTTATTTTCATCTCAGAATCAATTTGTCATTATCAACATATAACCCCATCCTCTCAAAACAGAGTAAAACATCTTTAGGAAAAAAAAAAAGAAGGTTACACATTCATGACACACATTCATCGAAACAAACAAGTAATAAAGTAACTGAAGTTACACATTCATGACACACATTCATCGAAACAAACAAGTAAATAATCAAGTAATTTGGATCTGAACCCTAACCACAGAGAACTGGCTGTGGTCTAAAACTAAGGCATTCAACAGTTGTCTTCAAACCGGCCACTAGTAGGTGTATGATCTAACATTGTACATTCAACTGCTGTCATTAACCCTTTGATTCCCACACCTATCCACCAACTACAAAAACTTAACCCTTTGACGCCCTCATCCTACCCACCAGACTCTTGCTGGAAGCTGGTGGATAGGGTCAGGGAATCAAAAATTAACCTTTTGCTTTGCAAGCATAGAATGGCCAACAGGGCAGGATAAAGGTGGATATCGTGCGGGAGTCAAAGGGTTAAACTGGCCAATACCAGGTGTGTGATCTAACTCTGTACATTCTACAGCTTTGTCAGCTGTCCCTGAACATACACAGTGCAAAGATCCATCTATATAACAGCCAAGAAAAACGTGTTGACACAGTCTTCCTCGGTCAATCTCAGACTTGTACATATCCTGTCTCAGTTTGGTATTAATGTCTCTCTTGTTACCCACAAACACTCTGTTTCAACTCTTTGAAAGAAAGATAGAGGGGAAATGATACAAAATAATTATCATTATCATCATAACAATGAGAATAATATGCTCATGATAATAAGTGTCAATCAGATTCTCTCCTCCACAAACACCTACTTCCCCTTACAAAACACCCAAACACAAAATCCACCAGAATCACGCTGATATCAAAATTGACACATACTCCTCATAACTTCTTCAAGGTTGTCACATTCACACTAAACACAAACACACCTTAATACCAATAACAAAACACTCAAAACAGGTAAAAAAAAAAATCCACCCTAAAATACACACACACACACACACACAACCACACACACATGCATGTACACACACTCTCACACACACACGTACTCTCACACACATACTTACTCTCCTAACACACACACACACACACACACACACAAAACACTCACAGATAACAAAAAATATATCCACCCTAAAATAGACACACACACACACACACACACACACAATCACATTACACACACATCCACACACACACATGCATGTACACACACACTTTCTCACACACATACTTACACACACACACACTTATTCTCTCTCTCTCACACACACACACACACACACCAAACACTCACACAGATAATAAAAAATATACCCACCCTAAAATAGACACACACACACACACAACCACAAACACATTACACACACATCCACACACACATGCATGTGCACACACATGCATGTGTGCACACACACACGCGTGCACACACACACACACTGCCCACTTTCATCTCAGAATCATTTTGTCATTATCCATATATAACCCCATCCTCTCAAAACATACAGACAGATTATAATATCTTTAGACAAGACAAAAAAAACAAAAACAAAAAAAAGCCACACATTCATGACATACATTCACTGCAACAAACAAGTAAATAATAAAGAAGGCAAAAGTATTTTGAATCTGATCCCTAACCACAGAAAACTAACACAAGAACACATTCAACAGTTGTCTTCAAACTGACTACTGGCAGGTATATGAATTAACATTGTACATTCAACTGCTCTCATTAACCCTTTCACTCCCTGCACCCTGTCCACCAACTGCAAAAACTTAACCCTTTGACTTCCTTATTCTATCCACCAGCTTCATGCAGGAAGCTGGTGGATAGGGTCAGGGAATCAATGGTTTTGTTTTGCTAGCATGGTTGACAGTGCTGGATGTAGGACAGTATGCGGGAGTCAAAGGGTTAAACTGGCCAATGCCAGGCGTGTGATCTAACTATATACTACACGTCATTATTGAAGGGCCAGGAACGTTTTTGAGTCAATTTTTGAAAGGAGAAATAACCTATTTTCTCTTACTCTTTTCTCCAATTCGTTGCCGTAACTGAATGGATAAGAGCTCAGACAACATTGCAGTTTCCTTTTGGCACGTGTTTGGGGATTTGCCGATTTGCAATGGGCGGCCCAAGGAAGACAATTTCCACACGAAATTGTCGAATCTTCAGCAGGGTCTCTCTGACGACGCAGGCAAGGTAGCGACAAAATTCGCTTTGCACATGCAAGGCAAGCCCTTTTTGAACACTACTCCAGCCAAAGTTGCCCGCAGACGAGGATAAAAAGGACCCGTTCTTGGTTCGTTTTAACCATGCTTGCAAGACGACGGATGACGGATGAGCAGCGGGGGAGAGCCCTCGCTCTGCTTGATGAAGGCCTAGCGCAGCGGGAAGTTGCTAGACGACTTGAAGTGTCGCATTCCACAATCCAGAGACTGCTGGAGCGCTTCAATGAGACTGGAGCAGTCCAGGAAAGGCGTCACACGGGTCGACCCAGAGTAACGACAAGACAGCAAGACCGCTACCTTGCCCTCTCCGTCCTGAGGGAAAGGGCATCCACTGCGGTGACCTTGAGGGGTCAGCTGAGGGACGCAACAGGTGCTAACATCAGCTGCAGCATGGTGAGAAGACGGCTACATGAGGCAAACTTGAGGTCACGGAGACCGGCCGTCCGACCCGTGCTGTCACCGGTCAACAGAGTGCGCCGCATGACCTGGGCCAGGGAGCACGTGACCTGGACAAGGCAACAGTGGGCCCGGGTCTTGTTTTCGGATGAGTCCAGGTTCACCCTGACCTTTAACGATGGCCGGGCTCGGGTGTGGCGACGTCAAGGGGAGAGGTTCGCTGACGCCACTGTCCAAGAGCATAACCGGTACGGCGGCGGGTCGGTGATGGTGTGGGGTGGCATGAGCCGTGGTACCCGGACCCCCCTGCTCCCCATTGACGGCATCCTGAACGGGGTCTGGTACCGGGACGAGGTTCTGGCGGCCGTGGCACTGCCTGCGCTTGTGGACCTTGGTCAAGGCGCCATCTTCCAGGACGACAATGCACCTGCGCATCGAGCACGCCTTGTGACCGACTTCCTGGAGCAGCATGAAGTCGTCCGTATGGCCTGGCCAGCGTGCTCACCTGACCTGAACCCAATTGAACACCTCTGGGATGTGCTCGGGAGGCGCATCAGGGACAACCACCCCCCACCGGGCACCCTGGCCAGGCTGGTCGACATCCTGCAGATCGAGTGGGCGGCCATCCCTCAGGACACACTCCGTACCCTTGTGGGGTCGATGCATCGGCGCTGTGAAGCATGCATCCAGGCTCGGGGCGGACACACGCGATATTGAAAACAGATTGGCCAAATCTGACACTTTCTGTTTTTTGAAAAGGGGGGGATGTTCCTTTAAATGCATGTGCTGTTCACTAATGGGTCATTGTGCTAATTTCTTTTTCCAAAACAGGTGTGGAAATGATGAAATAAAACATAGAATCAATTCTAAACACTGTCAATTATTTCAACTTAAAATTAGAGAGGAAGGAAGAAGTGGCCCTTAAATTATGATTAGGAGTATATATATGCCACAGAATGATACAAATAATGATAATGATTATCATCATCATCATAACAGTGAGAATAATATGATGAGTGTCAATTATAATGATATACAGACTCTCTCCTCCACAAAAAAAACTTTCTCTCCCACAAAATACCCAAACACAAAATCCACCAGAATCATGCTGATATGAAAACACATACCCCTCAAAACTTCTTCAGGGCTGTCACAATCACACTAAACACAAACATGATACAAATAATGATAATGATTATCATCATCATAAGAGTGAGAATAATATACTCATGATAATGAGTGTCAATAATGATATACAGACTCTCTCCACCACAAAAACTCTCTCTCTCCCACAAACACCCAAAGTCCAACAGAATCACGCTGATATGAAAATCAACACATGCCCCTCAAAACTTCTTCAGGGCTGTCACAATCACACTAAACACAAACACACAGACACCACCACTACCACCACCCTTAATATCAATAACAAAGCACTCAGATAAAAAACAAAAAAAACCATTCACCCTAAAATAAACACACACAATCCCAAACACATTACACACACACACACTCTCACTCACTCACACACACACACACGCGCGCACACACACACACGCGCGCGCACACGCACACACACACTCTGCCAACTTTCATCTCAGAATCAACTTGTCATTATCGACATATAATCCCATCCTCTCAAAACATACAGAGTATATTATCTTCAGAAAATAAATAAATAAATAAAAAAAGAAAGTTACACATTCATGACAAACATTCACTGAAACAAATTACACATTCATGACACACATTCACTGAAACAACACATTCATGACACACATTCACTGAAAACAAGTTACACAACGTCACAAGTCTTCAAACCGGCCACTGGCAGGTACATGGTCTAACACTGTACATTCAACTGCTGTCATTGACCCATTGACTCCCGCATCCTGTCCACCAACTGCAAAAACTTAACCCTTTGACTCCCTAATCCTATCCACCAGCTTCATTCTGGAAGCTGGAGGATAGGGTCAGGGAATCAAAGATTAAGGTTTTGGTTTGCAAGCATAGCATGGTTGACAGTGCAGCATGCAGGTGGACAGTGTGCGGGAGTCGAAGGGTCAATCTGTCCACTGCCAGGTGTGTCATCTAACTCTATACATTCTACAGTTTTCTGTCAGCCATCCTTGAACATACAAGGTGTAAAGATCTATCTATATAACAGCCAAGAAAACAGACATGAGTTGACACACACAGTCTTCCTTGGTCAATCTCAGACTTGCACATATCCTGTCTCAGTTTCACATCAACATCTCACCAGTTACCAACACTGTTTCAACTCTGAGGGAAAGACGGGGGAAAAATCATACAAATAATAATGATGATGATGATGATGATGATCATCATCATAACAATGAGAATAATATACTCATCATAATGAGTGTCAATAATTATATACAGACTCTTCCCTCCACAAACACCTGCTCTCCCCCACAAACACCCAAACACAAAATCCACCAGAATCACACTGATATCAAAATCAACACATACTCCTTGTAACTTCTTAAGGGCTGTCACAATCACACTAATCATAAACACGAACACACACCTTTAATATCAATAACAAAACACACAGATAACAAAATATGCCCACCCTAATGTAAACACACACACAACCACAAACACACCACATCCACACCCACAAGCATGCACGCACGCACACACTCACTGCCCACTTTCATTTCAGAATCAATCTGTCATTATCAACATATAACCACATCCTCTCAAAACATATAGAGTGTAATATCTCTGGAAAAAAAAAGCTGAAAAAAAATTTCACATTCATGACACACATTCACCAAAACATGGAAATAAAAAAGAGGGCAAAAGAGAAAACACATATACAAACTCTTTCTCTTTCTGTGTAAACAATGGGGTGTTAACAAAAGAAAACAAAAAATCCACACTCAGAATACTAATACTGAAACACACACACTGTCACCCACCCACCCACCCACCCACACACACACACACACACTGTCACTCACACACACACACACACACACACACACACACACACACACACAATTTTGCCCATTTTCTTCTCAGAACCAATTTTGTCAATATCTCCAAATACACCCTCCATAAAATTTCTCTCCATCTGGTGTATCGGGTGGTAGGGAGGAGGGTGGCACACTTTTCTCCCTTTCTGATTAAACACTTTCCTCCTACTGTCTTTGACATGACAGGGATCAAATCAATTCCGAAAGACCATCTCCATGTTTTCATCAGGCAGATTCTACAATCAACAAGTGACTTCAATAAAAGGCCTGATCAGTTTAGTCAACTCTTGGTGCCTGTATACATCTGTGTTTTGTTTTTATGTAACAAACATGAAATCATCATGTTTTTCCTGTTTTTATTTCTTTCAATGCTGACACCCAAATAAATGCTTTACTAACTAAACCTGTTTGAATTCACATCTGATTCAATTTCATGACTTCAAAGGAAAAAACCTCAGTCATCAGAATTTTAATCAATATTTACAGTTTCATAGAAATATACATGTTCTCTGATTGCAAATCGAATGTCAGGCTTCTCCACCATACTGTTTTCTACTTTTATATATTTACATATTGTTATTTATGTAGTTTTAATTCATCCAACCCTTCACTTTTAGAACTGAATATTCTTTTAATGATTTTATATGATATGGTAAGAGGTCTCCATTTCGGAACACACTTTTCCAACTTAATTTCCAACATTTTTTGTATGCAATCTGAAATTTGATGAGTCATGTGACAAAGTTTTCTATCAAGAATACTGAATAGTCATGAAGAGGACAAGGAACATATAAAAACAGAAACAGCAGAACAATGTGTATTTGTTGAAGGGAAAGGGAAACTATTAATGCCATATACATATTAAGAATGAATTTATATTTTATGTTTTGTTGATTATAACAGAAAAATCCCTGAAGATATGTCAAATCAATATGCACTGCATTCCAAAGAATCATAGGCTATAGAATGCAAACTCCACCATAAAATCAGCTTGATAAGCCATGTGACGAAGGTTCTATTAAGAATAATCATGATGAGAACAAAGAACAGAATCAAAAGAGAAATAGCAGAACACTGTGAATTTGTTATAGGGAAACAAACTATTAATGCCATATACATCCTATGCACTCTCATAGAATGATCAATTGAGTTGAATAAGGATTTACAGTTATGTCTGTGATTATACTGAGGTTTTTGATCAGGTAAGATATGAAGAATTGATCAACCAAACAGAAAGACTCAATGTTGATGGGAAAGATCTAAGAATAATCAGAAATATGTACTGGGAACAAACAGCAGCAATGTGAATAGAAAATGTTATAAGCTCTTTCCAAAATATCAAAGAGCGGTTAGGCAGGGATGTGTTCTGTCACCAGATTCATTTTCACTTGACAGCAAAACCATCATCAGAAACCCAGAAGAATGCCCTGGGATCAAGGTTGGAGAAAAAAATGTTAACCTTAAATATGCAGATGACACCATTCTAATTACAGAAAATGAAAAAGATCTACAAAATCTTGTGAATATAACAGAAATAGAAAGCAGAAATAAAGAACAGGAGCTAAACAGCATGAAGACTTAAGTCATGGTAATCAGAAAAGAAAACAAGAAATCCTCTCATGTAAAGTAACAGCACATAGCACAACATTCAGACCAGTTGTTAAGTTCAAAAATCTGGGAACAGTCATCTCACTAGATGGCACACGCACATGAGAAATAGCAAGCAGAATAAGCCAAGCTAAAACAGCATTCAAGAAAATGAAAAGCGTTCTTACCAAGTGCCTATCAATGAACATTTGGAAGAGAGCTCTTCAGTGTTACATAGAACCAATATCGTAGAACCCAGAAATGAGTGCATCAACAGCTAAGGCACCACCCTGACTGAACCTAAGCATATTATGAACAGATTGAATGGATATGGAGCATCCTTGTTTTTAGCGACAATAGCCCTCAAGACACTATGCCCTGACCTGAACTGTTCCTAACCAGAACAAGAACCACTTTTAAGTGAAACTGAAGCAGTTAAAAACAAGGAAATTCCCAGGAATTGATAATCGTCCAAGAGAATTGTTAAAAACATGGTGGAAAAGGTCTAAAAGCAATGCACCATCTTTGCTGTAGCATCTAGAATACTCATTAGTGGCCAACAGATTGGAAACTTCAAAAATTTGTAATGCTTCACAAGAGTGGCAATGTCAAAGATTGTAACAAATACAGAACCATTGTTCTATCAGCCACACCAGTAAGATCCAGCTCATAATTATTCTCAACAGATTGAAGCCCAAGATAGAAGAACTGACTGCCATGCGGTCTACAGATCCAGTAGAGGCACAACTGACATGAGTTTTGTGCTACAAACACTCAGAGAAAATAAAAAGCACTGAAAAACAGGCTTTTGTCACCTTCATAGGCTACAGCAAAGCATTTGACAGCGTAATTCATCTCCACCTGTTCAACAGAATGGTCAAAATGGGCTTTCCCAAACACCTCATTGCATTAATTGCCTCATTATGTAAAGACCAAACGGCTACAGAAAGTACACACAATTCTCCCTAAGTACAAAAATCTGAATATGACGACAGAAAGTACATGTAGTTATCTCCGAAACACAGAAATCTGATTGCGACCACAGAAAGTACATGTGTAGTCAACCCCTAAATGCAGAAATCTAAATGACCACAGAAAATATAGGAGTTGTTCCCTAAATGCAGAAATCTATGACCACAGAAAGTATGTGTAGTTATCCCCCTAAATGCAGAAATCTGAATATAAACACAAATTAAGTATACTTATCCTGTGAATGCAGAACTCTCGAGTATCATCAAAGAAAATACAAGTATTTATCCCCTAACGCCAGAATTCACAAAAAATACATGTACTTTTCCCCTAAATGTAAAACTCCTGAGAATCATCACTGAAACCTCAGTGCAGAAATCTGAGTATTTTCAAAAAAATATATGTACTTATCCTCCTGATGCAGAAATCTCATTATCATAAAAAAAATTAAAACAAAAAATGAAGTGTGTACTCGTCCCCTAAATCCAGAAATCTTAGCATTATCATAGAAAATGCAAGTACGTATTCCCTAAATGTAAAAATGTGAGTATTATTAATATTACAGAAAATACAAATAATCATCCCCTAAAATCTGAATATCATCACAGAAAACCCAAGGATCTTCCTTCAAAACGTGAACCTTGATAATAAGGGCAAATTGTCGAGCATATAATCCAGTAATTACTTCCTAACTTTAAACTCGCACTATCAGCTAAGAAACTTTAAATTGTAAAAAACAAAGTGCTTGAAATTCAATAAATGAATGAACACATAACATACTGCATCAGTGCATGTAACAAAACCAACAAGACAAAACAGCATTTTTTGTTTTGTTTTGATTTATACACATGACTTGTTTTTTTAATCATTTCTATATTTTTTTATACCCAACCAGGCGCCATGCACCAATGAAGCCAGTCCACCAGCACCCTTTCGGTTGAATCTTCTGCCTGAAAACGGAAAGGTACAATTGTCAACTCTAAAACAAATGACTCTAATCATGCATGGTTAAGAAACAAAATTTGCCAGCATCAACAATCATTGTTTCAGATGACAAACTTACTATCAATATCATATTTAGACTTCTTGTTGTTTTGTTTAAAGCCCAGCCAACTGCATAGAGCCGTATCAGGGCTATAACCACTTCAAAACATACAAAACTTCACAGGAAAAAAAAAATATATATATACATATCAATGCATCTGCACACATAATCTAATGACATGCCCCTGACACTGACCACTCCCTCCAATTTATCGCACAGGGGATTTAAAAAAACACACCTGAACACAAATATAAGCATACATAAGGACACCAAAACATAAAAACAGGCATAAGTTACCTAAAATTGTTTCCACATCTCACCTCCCTAGAGCCAAAAATACACTAATACATGTACCCATTTATCAATCGTAAGAAAAAAGTACGTAAGACTTTATCAAACACATACAGGTGAATGAACCAGCAAGGGAGAAAATGATAGGTAGAAATGACAGAAAGCAAAGGAACAAGGCAGAAAATGATAGGTAGAAATGACAGAAAGCAAAGGAACAAGGCAGAAAATGATAGGTAGAAATGACAGAAAGCAAAGGAACAAGGCAGAAAATGATAGGTAGAAATGGCAGTAAGCAAAGGAACAAGGCAGAAAATGATAGGTAGAAATGACAGAAAGCAAAGGAACAAGGCAGAAAATGATAGGTAGAAATGACAGAAAGCAAAGGAACAAGGCAGAAAATGATAGGTAGAAATGGCAGAAAGCAAAGAAACGAGGCAAAAAATGATAGGTAGAAATGGCAGAAAGCAAAGGAACAAGGCAGAAAATGATAGGTAGAAATGGCAGAAAGCAAAGGAACAAGGCAGAAAATGATAGGTAGAAATGGCAGAAAGCAAAGGAACACGGTAGAAAATGATAGGTAGAAATGGCAGAAAGCAAAGGAACAAGGCAGAAAATGATAGGTAGAAATGGCAGAAAGCAAAGGAACAAGGTAGAAATGGCAGAAAGCAAAGGAACAAGGCAGAAAATGATAGGTAGAAATGGCAGAAAGCAAAGGAACAAGGCAGAAAATGATAGGTAGAAATGGCAGAAAGCAAAGGAACAAGGCAGAAAATGATAGGTAGAAATGGCAGAAAGCAAAGAAATGGCAGTAAGCAAAGGAAAAGGCAGAAAATGATAGGTAGAAATGGCAGAAAGCAAAGGAACAAGGCAGAAAATGATAGGTAGAAATGGCAGAAAGCAAAGGAGCAAGGCAGAAAATGATAGGTAGAAATGGCAGAAAGCAAAGGAACAAGGCAGAAAATGATAGGTAGAAATGGCAGAAAGCAAAGGAGCAAGGCAGAAAATGATAGGTAGAAATGGCAGAAAGCAAAGGAACAAGGCAGAAAATGATAGGTAGAAATGACAGAAAGCAAAGGAACAAGGGAGAAAATGATAGGTAGAAATGGCAGAAAGCAAACAAGACAGAAAATGATAGGTAGAAATGACAGAAAGCAAAGGAGCAAGGCAGAAAATGATAGGTAGAAATGGCAGAAAGCAAAGGAACAAGGCAGAAAATGATAGGTAGAAATGGCAGAAAGCAAAGGAACAAGGCAGAAAATGATAGGTAGAAATGGCAGAAAGCAAAGGAACAAGGCAGAAAATGATAGGTAGAAATGGCAGAAAGCAAAGGAACAAGGCAGAAAATGATAGGTAGAAATGGCAGAAAGCAAAGGAACAAGGCAGAAAATGATAGGTAGAAATGGCAGAAAGCAAAGGAACAAGGCAGAAAATGATAGGTAGAAATGGCAGAAAGCAAAGGAACAAGGCAGAAAATGATAGGTAGAAATGGCAGTAAGCAAAGGAACAAGGCAGAAAATGATAGGTAGAAATGACAGAAAGCAAAGGAACAAGGCAGAAAATGATAGGTAGAAATGGCAGTAAGCAAAGGAACAAGGCAGAAAATGATAGGTAGAAATGGCAGAAAGCAAAGGAACAAGGCAGAAAATGATAGGTAGAAATGGCAGAAAGCAAAGGAACAAGGCAGAAAATGATAGGTAGAAATGGCAGAAAGCAAAGGAACAAGGGAGAAACAAAGAGAGTGACAGAAAAGAGGAAATTTCTAGCACAGAATTTATAGAAGGTGGGGATACTATTTATACAGAAAGAGCCCACGGCATCCCCATGGGGAACATACTTAGACTAATGTGCGTGATAGATAGGTAAATATCAGACATTGGGTTTGATCCTCATAAATGTTTCCGCCTGACAGGTAAGGGATGGAGATTTTTCTGATGTCCTAGATCAACATATATATGCTGACCTGCCACTAGTGCCAGTGCCTAAGCATGCTCACTGCTATACCCATGCATACATCTTTAAGATCCTGCAAGACATGTCACAAGTGGCTGGCTTACGCAAACACAAAAACAGTGAGCATGCCTGCCCACTAAATATTGAGTATGCAGACTGAGTAGCAATATATGGCCTCCACAGTGTGAACAAAACAATGTACATCCACGCATCTAAAAATAATCAGAACGCTAAATGGAAAAACATTGGACAAATCAGTAGGCTGTTCAAGCAATAGCCTTGGTATACCAACAAATAAGTACTATGCATGTCAAACTCAATTACTATTAAGATTTACTGTTTAAGCCAGCCACTTACAAAGAACTATATCCAGGCTGTAACTGTCTCAAAATACACACACCTCCTTGACCTTAAACAACTGGAAAAAAAATTTACGACATATCTTGCATTTGTTTATGTACATAATCCAAGAATATACCCCTGGTGTTGAGCATTCTGCCCAATTTATCACCAAGGGTTTTTAAACAATTGAATACAATGTACTATTACATAAACAAAACATACACCAAAACATATACTACACGTCATTATTGAAGGGCCAGGAACGTTTTTGAGTCAATTTTTGAAAGGAGAAATAACCTATTTTCTCTTACTCTTTTCTCCAATTCGTTGCCGTAAGTTGCGTAACTGAATGGATAAGAGCTCAGACAACATTGCAGTTTCCTTTTGGCACGTGTTTGGGGATTTGCCGATTTGCAATGGGCGGCCCAAGGAAGACAATTTCCACAAGAAATTGTCGAATCTTCAGCAGGGTCTCTCTGACGACGCAGGCAAGGTAGCGACAAAATTCGCTTTGCACGTGCAAGGCAAGCCCTTTTTGAACACTACTCTAGCCAAAGTTGCCCGCAGACGAGGATAAAAAGGACCCGTTCTTGGTTCGTTTTAACCATGCTTGCAAGACGACGGATGACGGATGAGCAGCGGGGGAGAGCCCTCGCTCTGCTTGATGAAGGCCTAGCGCAGCGGAAAGTTGCTAGACGACTTGAAGTGTCGCATTCCACAATCCAGAGACTGCTGGAGCGCTTCAATGAGACTGGAGCAGTCCAGGAAAGGCATCACACGGGTCGACCCAGAGTAACGACAAGACAGCAAGACCGCTACCTTGCCCTCTCCGTCCTGAGGGAAAGGGCATCCACTGCGGTGACCTTGAGGGGTCAGCTGAGGGACGCAACAGGTGCTAACATCAGCTGCAGCACGGTGAGAAGACGGCTACATGAGGCAAACTTGAGGTCACGGAGACCGGCCGTCCGACCCGTGCTGTCACCGGTCAACAGAGTGCGCCGCATGACCTGGGCCAGGGAGCACGTGACCTGGACAAGGCAACAGTGGGCCCGGGTCTTGTTTTCGGATGAGTCCAGGTTCACCCTGACCTTTAACGATGGCCGGGCTCGGGTGTGGCGACGTCAAGGGGAGAGGTTCGCTGACGCCACTGTCCAAGAGCATAACCGGTACGGCGGCGGGTCGGTGATGGTGTGGGGTGGCATGAGCCGTGGTACCCGGACCCCCCTGCTCCCCATTGACGGCATCCTGAACGGGGTCCGGTACCGGGACGAGGTTCTGGCGGCCGTGGCACTGCCTGCGCTTGTGGACCTTGGTCAAGGCGCCATCTTCCAGGACGACAATGCACCTGCGCATCGAGCACGCCTTGTGACCGACTTCCTGGAGCAGCATGAAGTCGTCCGTATGGCCTGGCCAGCGTGCTCACCTGACCTGAACCCAATTGAACACCTCTGGGATGTGCTCGGGAGGCGCATCAGGGACAACCACCCCCCACCGGGCACCCTGGCCAGGCTGGTCGACATCCTGCAGATCGAGTGGGCGGCCATCCCTCAGGACACACTCCGTACCCTTGTGGGGTCGATGCATCGGCGCTGTGAAGCATGCATCCAGGCTCGGGGCGGACACACGCGATATTGAAAACAGATTGGCCAAATCTGACACTTTCTGTTTTTTGAAAAGGGGGGGATGTTCCTTTAAATGCATGTGCTGTTCACTAATGGGTCATTGTGCTAATTTCTTTTTCCAAAACAGGTGTGGAAATGATGAAATAAAACATAGAATCAATTCTAAACATTGTCAATTATTTCAACTTAAAATTAGAGAGGAAGGAAGAAGTGGCCCTTAAATTATGATTAGGAGTATATGTGTATAAAAACTGACCTAAAATACCTCACATTGCTTCTGTGCGTCATGTTTCCTTAGACTTAGAGCCAGAAATGCTGTTAGCACATGTACCCAATTATCAATCCCAATATACAAAGTATTTAAGAGTTTATAGAACACATACAGCTGAATGGACCAGTATGGCAGAAAATATAAGTAAGAGATGACGAAAGCAAAGAAGCAAGGTAGAAACGAGTTGCAGAAAAGAGGACATTTCTAGCATTTTATTTCTTGTCAGCCGCTTTCTTCTGTTTGTGTGTCTGTTTCTCTAAGACTTGCACACAGATACGTGCACAAACCATCATATACACACTCTGTGTGTGTGTGTGTGTGTGTGTGTGTGTGTGTGTGTGTGTGTGTGTGTGTGTGTGTGTGTGTGTGTGTGTGTGTGTGTGTGTGTGTGCGCGCGCATGCGTGTGTGTGTGTGTGTGTGTGTGCATGCAAATAAGAGAGAAAGAGAGGGTGGACAAGGAGAGAAAGAAAGAGAGAAGGGGGGGGGAGGGGGAACACAGAGTGAAAACAATGCCATTATGCATCTAATGATGATGGCGATCATGTGTAAGCTAATAATCACAAATCAGGAAGCATGCAGGATGTTGAGCTATCTAAAGTCAGGGCACAGATTATCATGTAAGCTGCAGTGGCAGAAGCAGGTTGTTGGACTCACCTATACAATGTAGAAAACCACCAGTTGACCCTCTTTCTTTCTCCCAGCCTCCTTATTAACACCATGTCAATCTGGTCAGAGTCTGTTTGGTCATTCCTTCACAGGAGCTGTACACAAAATACCACACACATCTAGTCAACCCTTACTAGTTACAGCAGGAACTACACTCAAGCATCACACCTATTTCAACACCCTTTCACAAAACAGTGTACATGAACTATACCAATCTGGTTTTGCCTATATAGAAACAATGCATAAGCACCTTGCAAATCTGATCACCCCTTGTTAGAAGCTATGTATAAGTTGCCATTACACCAGTTTGATCACCCCTTCAGAGCAGCTATAAGCAAGGGCCACACCAATTTAGTCACCCATTCAGATGATTCACATAATAAGTTATTGTCATCATCATGACATTGTAAAAACTGTGCTAGTTTCTGTGGCCATTATGTATTGGTAGTGTAGAATAGAAAATGAAAAACGCACACACACACAAAAGAGAAAAAAAAAAGCACAAAGGTAATTTCTTTAAATGCAATGACCATAAAACAAAATAAAAAAAAGCAATGTAATACCAAAAGAAATTATATGCCAATGTTTTCTCAACAAAGAATAAATTCATATCAACTGACATCTTGATACTCGTTTTGACATAGCCAATGTATAAAACATTACATGTATTCTGTATGTTACAGGTTTTTCATATGTCAAGAACACTTTTTGCAATATGTATGAATTGATATTTTTTTTGTTTGTTTCTACATCATATGTTTATTTTAAACTAGCAAAGAAAAAACAATCAAAAAACAAAAAACAAAAAAAACAAAATAGAAAAAAAAACTAAAAATTACAAAATGAAAGATTTTAAAAGATATCTTTTACTGTAGTGTATTAGTGAGCAGTGGCTCATATACTACTAGTTGCCATGAATACAATTAATAGATTGGTTTCTGTCTGGTATGCAAAGATTGTTTTGACTCTGCGAAGAAGCAATGTTATTGTTTCAATTTTTGTTATCTAAGGCCACTAAGGGTCAAAGGGTCATGGTTGCATTTGCTTGCAGCATCTGGCATCAGTTATACTGGTATATCCGATCTACTGATGAAAATATCAACATAAAATCAGAAATAGGTAGTACTTACATTGATTAGAAAGAAAAAAAACCAAGAAAATCACTTCATCATGAATGAAATATCTCTCTCACACACACACAGTGACACACACACACACACGTGCGCGCACACAATGTGACATGCACACACACATACATGTGCGCGCGCACACACACGCACGCGCACACATGCACGATTAATACTAAACATCACTGATTAATAATGCTGTTCAACTCATGTTGGTTTGATATCAAAATTTTGCTTTACCTTTTGGTTTTAGTCTTTTTTTTCTTCTTTTGATTTGTTTTGTTTCACTCTTTTTTCCAACAGCTTTACATCTTATGTTTAAAGGCAATTAAAAATTATATTTTTCTAGGACATTGTAAACTACAATAACTAAAAAACTTTTGAAAAAACTGATTCCCAGTAATACCTACACATACTTTTCCCATGATGACTTAGTCATTTTCACAAGTTTGTCAGCTGCTCACATGGCAGTGGTGGTATGCATATTGGTGTGTTCAGCAGCATCTTCCTAACTTACAAGTTACAGGTATGTTAGTTTTTCCAATTTTATCAGTCGCCAGTAATTCATAAACATGCATTTTCCTGCTTGTGTGCAAAATTTGGAGAAGGTTACATTACTGCCAATTCACCATTTCCTTCAGCCAGTTCAGGTCATATCAACTGAACCAACTTCACATTTCACCACTATTATAATTGAGACCATCCATTTTTCGTTTGCTGTGCAAAATTTGGTGCACAGGTTTTCATCCCTGATTGAAATATAAGCTTCAGTTTGACAATGGTTGTCAGTGTCTGTCTAGATGACTCAGCAATCTGTGGCAACAGGCGGCCCAACTTAAAAGGGGCCGAACTTCAAAGGTCTGCTGTCCCTCATCAACTTTGAGACTTCTGGACTTTTGATTGCCAGATTGGATAAAACTACAGCTTGTACAACTTGGCAAATTTAGCAAGAATCAAAGTGTAAAGGGCTCTCTAGGGATGACGTGGGACAATAGGTATTGGCCACATAGTGCCATGCCCCCCTGGTATGTTGTACAACAGCTTATAAAAAAGTGTGAGTTTACATAAGCAGAAGATATGAGACATTAGGCTAAACAAAACTATTTCTACATGTCTGCAGTTTGTTATGCTAAATAGGTGAAATGATACACTGTCTTCATTACTACCAGCAGAATTTTTAAATCAAAATGTTAAAATGAGATTTCCAGAAGAGCAAGCTACGCAACATTTCAGTCTGTAGTGTAAATCATTTTTTTAAACTCTATATTTAAGGTATTAATTGGTAGTTAATCTAGAATTCTTCAATAAAGACTTAATTTCTATGTCACCAGGAAACTGGAGACAGTACTTTTCAGTTAAAATTAAATATTCCAACAATTTTCATTATTAAATGTTCAATTACTTCAAAGACTAAGAGTTTTTATGCTACAAGCACAGGCTTTCATATTTGTATTATTTTAATTAATTAGGCTTAATGAATATATTTACAATATATATCTTAGTTTCTTTTTTGCTTTTTTTAATGATAATTACTTATTTAATAGAAATACCTGAGATATGTTGTACGATCTATGTAGGTAGGCCTATATGATTTACATTCTAACTCTAAGAGACTGGTGTTAGATATCTAGATCTAGACTGCACGAGCTAGGTTTTTTTTGTCAAACTTCCTTTACAGGCTATAGCCTATTCAGCATATGTTATTGTTAATTTTTGTTAAAAGCCCAGCCGACTGCCTAGAGCCATATCATTATCAGGGATATAACCGTTTCAAAAGCCTTACAGGCTGTTGTGAACAATCACAATGCATCATCAACTTGCATTAAGTTGCAATTGGATTATCATTGTGTAAATTATCCTTTGATTTCCACTGCTGACTGCACAAGCTTTGGGCCTTTCGAAAGGAACGGTAGTTTCAAGGTTGACAGAATGGACATCTTACACGCTATCGTTAAATTATACAACAATTTACGCAAAGCTACGTACCCAAAATTGAAGACATCGAAAGAACTTGGACCAGTCGCAAACGCTGCACTGAACACTGCTCATACTTCTTTGGCCATTGTGCTGACGTCGACAGAAAACTACTGCCCCCTGCCGGCGTCAGCCTACAGATTGTCAATTCATGAACTGTTCGTCACGTGGCTACAAGCGCAGAAACACATAGTCAAGACATATTGTAATTATTGCATTTATGAGCCAAGAGAAACTCGAGCACGTAGTCACAACAGGAGATCTAAAGACAAAAAGAGCACCAGGCAGACCCAGGGAGAAAATAGATCTATTAGTTTTGCAGAGTGGATGAGGACAGAAAGGGTAGGAGTGACAAAAAATACATTTATATGAAGGGCCATGATTGCCAACGCCATGACGCATGGCACATGATGATGATGATGATGACTATCCAATCTACAGTCAGGACATCTTATATATTTCACTTGACAGTAAGGATATTTGACATTTGACTCAGCAGTCAGGACATTTGACATTCTATCAACAGTCAGGACATTTTAGTAACAGTCAGAACATTTTACTTAACAGTCAGGATATTCTACTCAACAGTAAGGACATTTTACTTAACAGTCAGGATATTTTACATAACAGGAAATTTTATTTAGCAGTCAGAACATTTTACTTAACAGCCAGGACATTTCACTTAACAATCAGGACACTTTACTAAACAGTCAAGATATTTAACTTAGCAGTCAGAACATTTTACTTAGAATCTAACAGCCAAGACACTTTACTAAACAGTCAGGACATTTTACTTAGCAATCAGGACATTTTACTTATTAGTCTGGATATTTTACTTAAGAGTCAAGACATTTTACTTAACAGCCAGGACATTTTACTTAACGGTCAGGACATTTTACTTAACAGTCAAGACATTTTACTTAGCAGTCTGGATGTTTTACTTAAGAGTCAAGACAATTTACTTAACAGTCAGGAATTTTACTTAACGGTCAGGACATTTTATTTAGCAATCTGGATATATTACTTAGCAGTCAGGACAGTTTGTTTAGCAGTCCAGACATCTTACTATACAGTCAGGACCTTTTACGTAACAATCACAGTCAGGACATTTACTTAACAGTCAGGACATTTTACTTAACAGTCTGTTTGTCTGTCTGTCTGTATGTCTGTCTGTCTTTCTTCTCTATCTATCTATCTATCTGTCATCATCTTTTCCTCTCTCTCTCTCTCTCTCTCTCTCTCTCTCTCTCTCTCTCTCTACATACACATACTAAACACACGCACATGCGCACATACTCGCATGCACACAGACACAGCACGCACATCCACACATACACACACAGCAAATCCCATGGCTTGATTTGAATCGTTATCCCTTTTTTTAATCTAGGAATCTGGGATTGGTTTATAGCACAACCTTTCCCCCCACCCTCACCTATCCGCATCTTTACACGACTAAGGTGTGTGTATCGTGTGTGCGTGTGTTGGTGTGTGTGTGGTGTGGTGTGTTGTGTGTGTGTGTGTGTGTGTGTGTGTGTGTGTGTGTCGATGGTGCGTGTGTCCCGTGCACTAATTGTATGAATTCTGGGCTGGTATCCTGACAGACGAACTTTCCAACTTGCCACGTGGCCCAGCGATAAATAGGCGGAGAACGATTCAGACTGGCATTATGACATGTACGTGTTACCGCAAGATGGTCCAGCCAATATTTGACCCAGCCCCTGTACAGCCTTGTCCTTTACCTTGATGGCCTCCTTCACAGTGTCCTTCCATGATGCACCATGCTGTTGCTGTTCTTGGATCTCTTCCAGATTTCCTGGTCCCACATGTTTCCTGGAGTATGTACACCCTGTCTATAGCTTAGGGGGAAAAGCCTTCCTTGTGAGCACAGTGGGTAAGGGTTTAAGGCAACCATATCCGCCTGATAGCTCCATCCTACAACGTAACGACATTTTCGGGTTGGCCCCCTAACCAAATGCCATCCTGCACCATCCTGGTGGAAGAAACCATTGCCTGTCAGTCCACGACTGCTTACTCGTCTATGGTCTATGCAAGCCTGACTTATTTCGCAGCAAACCTCCGTATCTGAACGCTATCTATCATCCGCCACCTGTAGCCCATTGGGTTGAGGATGGTTGCCGCACCAACAAGATGGATATGGCCTTTTCCACTGGAACAAAAACTGGCCACGTTCATCACCAAATATGATCTGACCTTGTAGACGACAAACGTAAGAAGAGGGCAACGTTTAATGATAACCTGGATAGTCGCGTTAATAAAACGTTCATCAACATGGCTTGATGATGCTATCATATGTCGTTACCATGAGGGGGGATGGGGATGCTGAAGATTAAATGTGCACGACCAAGATGAGTTTGTGTATGCCTATTGCCCTGGAGTCCAGTTTCTTCAAGACACCCAGAAACCGAACTGTGAAACACGACTTCAGCAGAACCAATCCACCGACCTGCATACAACTCCGGTCTGCCCAAGGGTCGAACCAACGACTCCCTGCATTATGAGCACAGCGCTGTAACCAACTGATCTGACATATCTATCACCTGTGACACACCTGAGGATCAAATCCCTGACCTCTATATCGTCAGCATGGCTCTGTAAGTAACTGACAGATCTACACACCTGTGACACCCTGAGAATCAAATCCTGACCCTGTATGTCAGCATGGCTCTGTAAGTAACTGACAGATCTACACACCTGTGACACCTGAGATCAAATCCCTGACCCTGTATTGTCAGCATGGCTCTGTAAGTAACTGATAGATCTACACACCTGTGACACACCGAGGATCAAATCCCTGACCTCTGTATCGCAGCATGGCTCTGTAAGTAACTGACAGATCTACACACCTGTGACACACCTGAGGATCAAATCCCTGACCTCTGTATCGCAGCATGGCTCTGTAAGTAACTGACAGATCTACACACCTGTGACACACCTGAGAATAAAATCCCTGACCTCTGTATCGCAGCATGGCTCTGTAAGTAACTGATAGATCTACACCTGTGACACACCTGAGGATCAAATCCCTGACCTCTGTATCGTCAGCATGGCTCTGTAAGTAACTGACAGATATATCACCTGTGACACACCTGAGGATCAAATCCCTGACCCTGATTGTCAGCATGGCTCTGTAAGTAACTGACAGATCTAAAACCTGTGACACACCTGAGGATCAAATCCCTGACCCTGTATCGTCAGCATGGCTCTGTAAGTAACTGACAGATCTACACACCTGTGACACACCTGAGAATCAAATCCCTGACCTCTGTATCATCAGCATGGCTCTGTAAGTAACTGACAGATATATCACCTGTGACACACCTGAGGATCAAATCCCTGATCCCTGAATCATTAACATGGCTCTGTAAGTAACTGAACAGACCTATTACCTGTGACACACCTGAGGATCAAACCCTTGACCCTGTATCTCAGCATGGCTCTGTAAGTAATGACAGATCTAACACCTGTGACACACCTGTGGATCAAATCCCTGACCCTGTATCATCAAGCTGTAGTAGCGGCTCTGTAAGTAACTGACAGATCTAACACCTGTGACACACCTGTGGATCAAATCCCTGACCCCTGAATCATCAGCATGGCTCTGTAAGTAACGTACAGGCTCTGTAAGTAACTGACAGATCTACACACCTGTGACACACCTGTGGATCAAATCCCTGACCCATGTATCATTAACATGGCTCTGTAAGTACCCTGACATACCTATCACCTGTGACATCTGTACAGTAACTGGGCAGACCTACCACCTATGACACACCCTGTATCATCAGCACAGCTCTTTAAGTTAGTGACAGATCAACACACCTGTAACACACCTGAGGATCAAATCCCTGACCTCTATATCATCAGCATGGCTCTGTTACTAACTGACAGACCTATCACCTGTGACATACCTGAGGATCAAATCCCTGACGCATGTATCATCAACATGGTTCTGTAAGTACCCTGACATACCTATCACCTGTGACATCTGTACAGTAACTGACAGACCTACCACCCATGACATACCTGAGGACATACCTGACCCCTGTATCATCAGCATGGCTCTGTAACTGGCAGATCTACACACCTGTGACACACCTGAGGATCAAATCCCTGACCCCTGTATCATCAGCATGGCTCTGTAACTGGCAGATCTACACACCTGTGACACACCTGAGGATCAAATCCCTGACCCCTGTATCATCAGCATGGCTCTGTAACTGGCAGATCTACACACCTGTGACACACCTGAGGATCAAATCCCTGACCTCTGTATCATCAGATAGTTCTGTAAGTAACAGACAGACCTATTACCTGTGACACACCTGAGGATCAAATCCTTGATCTCTGTATCATCAGCATGGCTCTGTAAGTTTCAGTTTCTCAAGACAACGTCTCCGCGCTCAGAACGAATTCCATATACACTAACGTCACAGGTGCCAACCACTGCACAAAGCAGTAGGGAAGTTTTAGCCTTTTTCTCCTAATTGTTGTATTTGTTACCTGATCGCTTGTGATCTGACGTTTACGCTTGAAAAAGTCCCGCTGGCCGAAAATTTGTGCCTGTCTTGTCTGGTTGTATTAGATGGGCGTTCTGATTCTATTTTAGTGTTTTTCTGGTTACGGTTAAAGTGATCTACAAACTACATATCAAACACGGGTAAATCATGAACAAATTATGTACAGAACATGTGCTTAAGTTATGTACAAACAATGTGTAAAACAGGGATAACGTAGCGTGGAAAACTATTTGTAAAATGCGGGTAAAGTGATGTAGAAACTGTGCAAATCTCGGGTAAAGTATAACACAAACTGTGTAAAGCATGGGTAAAGGGATGTAGAAATTTTATGTAAAACACGGGTAAAATGATGTGTAAAGTAGGTGTAAAACATGGCAAAGTGATGTACAAACTATACGTAAAGCACGGGAAAGTGATGTACAAACTATGTGTAAAACAGATGTAAGCAGGTGTGGAAGCTGTATGTAAAACACCGGTAAGATGATGTAGCACGCTATGTGTAAAACACGGATAAAGTAATGTACAACCGATGTATGAAACACGGGTAAAGTAATGTACAAACCATGTGTAGAATACGGGTAAAGTAATGTAGAAGCTGTTTGGAAATTTTGGTTTAAAATTATGTAGAAACTATGCTTAAAACGCGAGAAAAGTAATATTTGAACTTTGTGTAAAACACATGTAAAGTGATGTAAAAACTATGTGTAAAACGCGGATACAAATATGTACAAACTTGTGTAAAACACCAATAAGGTGATATAGAAACTATGTATAAAACAGAGGTAAAGTAATGTACAAACTATGTATAAAACAGAGGTAAAGTAATGTACAAACTATGTATAAAACAGAGGTAAAGTGATGTACAAACTATATATAAAACAGAGGTAAAGTAATGTAGAAACTATGTATAAAACAGAGGTAAAGTAATGTAGAAACTATGTATAAAACAGAGGTAAAGTAATGTACAAACTATGTATAAAACAGAGGTAAAGTGATGTAGAAACTATGTATAAAACAGAGGTAAAGTAATGTACAAACTATGTATAAAACAGAGGTAAAGTAATGTAGAAACTATGTATAAAACAGAGGTAAAGTAATGTACAAACTATGTATAAAACAGAGGTAAAGTGATGTAGAAACTATGTA
>JAPXFY010000025.1:41405814-41408314 GCA_030674185.1 Monoplex corrugatus | reverse complement strand
CACCAGTCAGTTCAAAAACCTTTTCGTGTTCCTCTGTATAATATAGAGCACTACTCTCAGCATCCAAATTGAAATAAACGGAAAGAAAGAAACAAACAAAACAACAACAATAACAACAAAACTGAGTGAATACACATTGGTTTAATTATTTCAATCATTGTCATCACGACTAAACAGCAAAAATACATATACATAATACAGAGGTTTTTATGCCCCGTTCATTTTGGATCTTCTCTATCTATCTGTCTGGGGTGTCCGTGCACACGTTATTCATTCCGAGTGCGAAGATGATGCCTTGAAAAACTGACACTGAAATCTAGAATCTAGAACCATAATTGTTGCCACTGCTTAAAAAAATCAATCTGATTCTCTTCGAAATAAGAGGTAAATCAATCTCATGTAATGTTTAAGAAGAAAAAAAAAAAAAAAAAAAAAAAAAAAAAAACGAAGGAAAAAAAAAAAAAGGGGGGGGGGGGGGAGAGGAACATTATAAAAAGAAACACAAGAACTGGAGAGCAATGTAAACAAAGAATTTTCAACCATTAGAAAGAAACAAAGAATCACTCCAAGCTTTAAGACAGATTAAAGTAGCTGGAATGGTTGTGAGATCTAGTGTTATACAGATTTACAAACACTTCTTTAACACGGAAATAAACATTTTGCGGAGAAGACAGTGCATTATTTGAAGAAAAAAAGAAAAATGATAACAGATCAAAAATCAACTTAAACAGAAATCAGGTCGTTTTAAGAAGTATTGTATAAATCAAAAGAAACCAACATACTGGACATCAATTTAAAAAAAGTTGTAAACAGACTCCGTCTAATATAAGACGAAACATATCCATTTTAGAATTTGCATTATCACAGCAGAGGCGTGGCGTTATCATCATTTAAAAAAAAAACATAATAATAAAAGTCCTGGATCGGAGGGATTACTGGAGAATTCTTCAATTTTGGGAGAGGAAAGTAAAGAGTTGTTTTTGTCTTTCGTTTTATAAAGAGTTGTTCGTTAAAAGGTCAGAGGTGACCAACACAAAGATAAGGCGTCATAACATGCATACTAAAGAAAAGAAGAGAGAAAAAGTTGTTGTTTTTTTTCAAAATTCTGGCAATCAATGACGTTAACAATTTAGAACACATATAATTGCTTGTGATGGCATTGCATAATGTTTTAAGTCTGTTTTATCAAGCATTACTGATGAAAGCCACAAAAGATTCTTAACTGGTATATTAAGATACATATTGGTTAGGTTATCCTTTACTGTATAATGTACACTACTGAATCATAACAATGAAAAAAAATCCCGCAATTCTTCAGAGTATAACATGATCTTTCATGAAAAAAGCATTGGTTCACTTTTGCTTTGGTCCATATATTACTACACGTATAGAAACGTTTTACAACGACAACAGTGCTTGTGTTATCATAAACAGAAGTCGTACCAGCTGGCTTAATATCAAGAGGTGGGTACATTGTGGTTTTGTTTCATAGAATATGAAATGGATAGAAATATTTTACAAACTATCGGTGCCCGTGTTATCATAAACGGCAGTTATAATAGCTGATTCAATGCGCAAAAGCGAGTGGGGGGTGGGGGGTGGGGGGTAGGACATGGTTATCGTCGCTCGCCATATTCGCATCTTAGCTGTGCATAGATTGTACCACGACTAATTAAAACAAAAACAATATAAAATGTATCAAGCTTTGATATAACAAAGAAGTACACTTGTTTCCATTTGCGGATGATACTTGTAGAACTGTCTATTCAAATGATAGGGAGTTTGGATTGGAATCAAAGAAGAATTCAGGTGTCAAATCTATGCTTGAAATGAAGCATGTGTGGGATCCAGTAATCTTCAAAGTTCTTGGCAATGTGTTTTCAAACAACTTAAGTGGCACGTGACCCTGAATTATGATCAAAAACGTAGGGATGTTCAGCTGCTGTTATCTGCCTTGTGTAGGAGACAACTAAGTCTCTCGGAAAAATATCTATTAAAAAACACTGGCAGTCTCCAGAAAATACATTTGTTAGCAAATTTATCCGATCATCTCAGTGAACTGGTTTTTATGAATTTCTGTAGCATGGAAGACAAATTAAAAATCAAACAAATCATATAGCTATCGTCCCCATGACAGTGACTGTTTCAAAATGCTAGCTATCTATTCTTTTCTACCGGCAATGAAAACAAACCGGACAAGGAAAAATTTCCGGGAAGAATCTATGCTAAAAGAAAATGTTAAAAGTTCTCATGCCCGAAAGAGTTGGATCTGTCAGTGTATGGTGGAAAGTACGCAAATACGCTCATGGCATATCGTGTGCCAGTGCCTTTCAGTCTGATGCAGCAAGACACTATAGAAATCTTGTCGTTTTAATGTAGACCGGGAAAATATCGAAATGGGCCTTGCTTAAAAAACAAAAAACCAAAACAAACAAACAAACAAAAAATAATATTGTGATATAAATACAATCAAAGAACAAAACTATACTTTTCAAATTCA
>JAPXFY010000025.1:41390814-41400814 GCA_030674185.1 Monoplex corrugatus | reverse complement strand
AAGAAAAAGAGAAAACCTGGAAAAGAAAAAAGAGTACATATATCATAGCATTCACGCAAATAATCTAAGGATATGGACCTGGCGCTAGACATTACGCCCAATTTATCACCAGTCAGATTAAAAAAGAAAAACGAAAACCTAAATACAAATGAGTAAACATAACCAAGCACACGAAAAAACATGCATAAAAAACCCCATTGTATCTAAAAAAAAAAATTGCCACTAAGCAATTGACATTTCCTTAGAGCTTAAAATTCAGTTAATAAATGTATCCAGTTATCAAATACTCTGATTGAAAAACGGTTACAACACGACATCAATTCAATGAAATCTGTTCGTTCAATATTTAAGACCATAAATCAGCATTCAGTTTGAAGTTAGGTGTTTTCTGAGAACGTTGAAAATGATCAGCCAAATTTACCTGGCAAAGAGTGCAATGAGCAGTCACTTTTCTCATACAGTTTTTGCAGTAATGCAACAGTGATTATTGACGTTTAAGTAAAAATGTGCATGTGTAAGGCGACAATGAGTGTTCGGATTCATATAATGTGACTACGTTGTCCAAAGATTCACTTAACGGGCCTGAACTGTTTAGATTCAAGTGACGGGTCTAAACGGTTGACATTCACAACAGTTCATATTCCATTAGGGGGCTCAAACTATTCAGAATCAATTAGCGGGCTTGAACTGTTCAGATTCAGTTAAAGGACGTAAACTGTTCAGATTCATCACCACTGTTCATATTCATGTAGGGGCTCGAACTTTTCAGATTCCGTTAACGGACTTAAAAAAACTGTAGTGTACAACTGACGAACTAAAACTGTTCAGATTCATCACCACTGTTCATATTCATGTAGGGGCTCGAACTTTTCTGATTCCGTGAACGGACTTAAACTGTTCAATTAACGGACTGAAACTGTTCAGATTCAAAAAACGGGCTTCAACGTGCAACTGGTCAGATTCAGTTAACGGGCTAAAACAGTTCATATTAAAGTAACAGACTTAAACCATTCACATTCAAGTAATGGACTTAAACTGTTCACGCTGAAGTAAAGGGCTTAAACTGTTCAGGTAACGGGGTTCAAATTGTTTAGAGTCAAGTATCGGGGCTTAAATTGTTCACATTCAAGCATTTGGCTTTAAGCTCTTAAGATTCCAATGGACCTAAAATTGTTTGGATTGAAGTAATGGGCATAAACTGTTCTGTTCAGATTTAAGTAACGGACTTAGACAGTTCAGATTTAAGTAACGAGTGTAGACAGTTCAGAATTAAGTGCCAGGTCATCAAAAATTTCAGATTCAAGTAACGGGGTTTAGACAGTCCAAAATCAAGAAACGGGGCTTAGACTGTTCAGATTCAAGAAACGGGGCTTAGACAGTTTAGATTCGACTGTCGAGGCTTAAACAGTACAAATTCAAGTAACGGGCTTAACCCTTTGACTCCCGCACCCTGTTCACTAGCATCCTGCATTCTCAACGATGCTAGCAAAGCTGGTGGACAGGGTGAGAGAATCAAAAGGTTAAGTTTTTGCTGTTGGTGGATAGGGTGCAGGAGTCAAAGGGTTAAACTGTCCAGATTCAACTATCGGGGCTCAGACCGTTTAGATTCAAGTGAAGGGTTTAAACAGTTCAGTCAAGTAACGAGCTTAAAACTGTTCAGTCAAGTAACAGGCTTAAAACTGTTCAGTCAAGTAACGGGCTTAAAATGTTCAGTCAAGTAAAGGGCTTAAACTGTTCACAGTCAAGTAACGGACTTAACGGCTTAAACTGTTCAGATTCAAGTAACGGGCTTAAACTGTTCACAGTCAAGGAACGGACTTAAAACTGTTCACAGTCAAGTAAAAAGCTTAAACGGTTCAGATTCAAGTAACGGGCTTAAACTGTTCACAGTCAAGTAACGGACTTAAACTGTTCACAGTCAAGCAACGAGACTTAAACTGTTCAAAGTCAAGCATCGGATTTAAAACTGTTCAGTCAAGTAACGGACTTAAACTGTTCACAGTCAAGTAACGGGCTTAAACTGTTCACAGTCAAGTAACGGCTTAAACTGTTCAGTCAAGTAACGGGCTTAAACTGTTCACAGTCAAGTAACGGGCTTAAACTGTTCACAGTCAAGTAACGGGCTTAAACTGTTCACAGTCAAGTAACGAGACTTAAACTGTTCAAAGTCAAGCATCGGACTTAAAACTGTTCAGTCAAGTAACGGGCTTAAACTGTTCACAGTCAAGTAACGGACTTAAACTGTTCACAGTCAAGCAACGGGCTTTTCAACTGTTCAGATTCAAGAAAGAGGCTTACATCGTACAAATTCAGATAACGGGTTTAACCTTTCTCATATCATTCCTTATTAACCATTAACCATCGTAGGTCAGTGGTCCCCGCGTTAAATACGCTGTCCTAAGAAGCAAGATAGTCTCAGGTTCCATTCTCGGTCAAACAAAGATCTTTTTTCTTCTGCAGCGAGACCCTGCGAGGTTGCCTGAATTTATAGTCTTTTTAGATAACACAACCCACCGACGTCTCATGTGCAGTGAGCAATCCGTACACTTAAAAAAAACCAACGGAAGGAAAATCGTTTGTAGTTGAGTTCTGAATAAAAAATCTACTTTCATAACAAAGCAACGACAAAACCAAGCAACCAAGCAACCAAGCAACCAACTTGACCAACCAACCAAAAACAAACTCCAGCACACACACACACACACACACACACACACACACACACACACACACACACACACACACACACACACACACACACACACTAACAAGCAACAACCAAACTAAACAACAACAAAATACCCAAAATAAAGTGAAACCTACGACAATGCCACACACACACACACACACACACACACACACACACACACACACACACACGCACACCCACACACACACACACACACACACACGCACACACCACACACACACACACTAACAAGCAACAACCAAACTAAACAAGAACAAAATATCCAAAATAAAGTGAAACCAACGACAATGCCACACACACACACACACACACACACACACACAACACACACACACACACACACACACACACACACACACAACACACACACACACGCAAAAGAAAAAAAAAAGAAAAAGGGAAAACAAAAATTAAAAAAAGGGTCTTGCAGCGTGACGACACATTCCTCTAAGGCAAAATAGCCGGGATCCCCCCCCCCCCCCCCACCCACCCACACACAAAACGTTATCCGCATTGACATAATAAAACATAACAATTGAATGTCATAGCTTCGATCAGCATTCGCGGTTAAGTTAGGGTACGTTACGTCTACAGCGATAATATCTCAGATAATTAACACTCGGATTTAAATATCTGGTTCAACCCTTTGACTCCCACACCCTGTCCACCAACATCCTGCGTTGTCAACCGTGCTAGCAAAGCAAAAACTTAACTTTCTGATTCCTTCACCCTATCCAGCAGCTTCCTATAGAAAGCTGGTGGATAGGGTGAGGGAGTCCAAGGGTTAAATTTTGGCAGTTGGTAGATAGGATGCAGGAGTGAAAGAGTTAAACTGCTTTGAAACCGCTGCCTGCTTTAAATCTCCCGCAACAATAGCGCCAGCAACAGAGTAATCAACAGCAATAAAAACGTATTAATCATTTAAACGTGCGTATCCTTCCTTTTATCATTAACAGACAGGAGTATAGATCTCAGAGTTATAAGAAATACAATGACATAAACGATGTTGTCATGTTGGATTCATGGCGGTTTCATTACGTTCAACTCAAGCACAGGTCAGAATATCAACAAAGGATGATATGACCCAAAGGACGGAAGCACACAAAACGGAAAACTAGTCACACACAGCAAAACCACAATGAAAGTCATTTCGGGCGAAATTTATGTGTCTTATGTTTTCGAATCCTGACTTACGTGGAGTTCCACCTAAGTTATAAAAAGGTACCTGACTATGTTCAGGTATGATGAAGGTAAAGAAACGAGAAAGATGAACGGGGCCGGAAGATGACTGTCCGGCCAGTTGGTCAGGCATTATTGCTTTGGGTCCCACCCGGCACCCTCTGGTGTTTCCTGACAACATTGACCCGCAGCTTGGCTGCTGGTTTCAGCGACTTGACGACCGAGGAGAAAGTTCTGGTGACAGCCCTGAAAGTCCTGGTGGCATCCCTCTGTGGGTGGGGGGAGCATGTGAGGCCTAGCTGAAAAAAGCAAAACAGACTGTAGCCAGAGCATCATGCCTGACCGCCGTTGCAATTGAACGAACAACCCTTGACATGACATTTTAGTACAACACTGTTGTCAGTTTACGACTCGACTCTACAGTAGTGAGGGGGAGTTGAGCTGGCGTCTGGGCGGGCTGCCTAGTAGAGACAGGAAGGTTTGAAATAAGGCCAGGACGGGTTCTTTCATTCTGTCTTGGTCCGGTCACTGGGCTGAACCTGGCTGGTGCGCATTGAATGGCTATGTATCCCTATCTTACTATTCCGTTTATCTCACCTGTCGGCGTCACCTCACCGTCACCGTCGGTCGCTGCACTCTTTGACACTGCTATTCTGATTGATCGACTGATTTGGTTCAGTTTTTTACGTCGACACCCCACCTCAGGTGATATGACCGACGGAGATAATCATCCCAGGGAAGTAGAGGAAGGGGGACTTATCAAATCCTATACGGACACCACCAGAACAATATTGATGTTAAGATAGGACAGTAAGAGGGCCAGTTTTAATGTACCGCACCACGGGAGTCGAACCCACAACCATTAGCATGTGAATCCGACGCTAAAACCAACTGAGCTACTGGGGCCCGCTTGCCATTCCGTTTGTAAACAGTAATTTGTGCCTACGTCGAATGGGTCAGGAGCACAGGAACGGTTTCCCTGTACTTGGCGGAATGGCTGCCGCTTGGAGTGTGGCGTCAAGGTCGGGGTGGTGATTGTCTGGACGGTGATGAGACCTTGTTGTTGTGGGTCCCACCCTACATCCTTGGGTGTTTCTTCGTAATTATCATTTCTGGCGAAATTTGTGTATTCCATATTTTCGAAGCCTGGGTGACATGAAGGAGATGGGGAGATGACCCTGTTCATATATGGTAAAGGTAAAGCACAGAGGAGGAGGAGGAGTGGGCCCTCAAAAACTGACCAAAGAAACGTGAGACTTCTACCACCTCAATCGTCGAGGACTTGTTTTTTTTCTCTTTTTTTTCTTTTTCGTTTCGTTTCGTTATGTTTGAAGTCCTACCACTTTCAGAGTATATGAGGACTAGCTGTGAGAATGTTGTTCAAAGAAGCCTTTAAAGATTTTGGTTGCATTGTCAGATACCGATGCTATTGCCGGATTCCCGCAGATTTACGCGCCACTCTATACTGATCTAGCATTGTCAGATACCGATGCTATTGCCGGATTCCCGCAGATTTACGCGCCACTCTATACTGATCTAGCATTGTCAGATACCGATGCTATTGCCGGATTCCCGCAGATTTACGCGCCACTCTATACTGATCTAGCATTGTCAGATACCGATGCTATTGCCGGATTCCCGCAGATTTACGCGCCACTCTATACTGATCTAGCATTGTCAGATACCGATGCTATTGCCGGATTCCCGCAGATTTACGCGCCACTCTATACTGATCTAGCATTGTCAGATACCGATGCTATTGCCGGATTCCCGCAGATTTACGCGCCACTCTATACTGATCTAGCATTGTCAGATACCGATGCTATTGCCGGATTCCCGCAGATTTACGCGCCACTCTATACTGATCTAGCATTGTCAGATACCGATGCTATTGCCGGATTCCCGCAGATTTACGCGCCACTCTATACTGATCTAGCATTGTCAGATACCGATGCTATTGCCGGATTCCCGCAGATTTACGCGCCACTCTATACTGATCTAGCATTGTCAGATACCGATGCTGTTCAACCGGATTCTCCGCAGATTTACGCCCGCTCATACTGATCTTGCATGGTGAGTACCGATACTACTGTCGGATTCTCGCAGATTTACGAACCGCTCTACTGATCTTGCATGGTGAGGTACCGATACTACTGTCGGATTCTCGCAAATTTACGAACCGCTCTACTGATCTTGCATGGTGAGGTACCGATACTACTGTCGGATTCTCGCAAATTTACGAACCGCTCTACTGATCTTGCATGGTGAGGTACCGATACTACTGTCGGATTCTCGCAAATTTACGAACCGCTCTACTGATCTTGCATGGTGAGGTACCGATGCTATTGTCGGATCCCTTCTGATACGCGCGTCATTCTACCGACTCGTACTGTACTAACCCACTAGAGGACTCGGGGCTATGGAGCTATTGTTATTGGAAAAAAAAAATCCATAAACAAATAAAAGAAATAAATAAAGAAACGACCAAAGAAACAAGTAAAGGGCATTTTCCGTTTTGTAGCTTCGTTTGATGTGTAGCCTCCAGTACCCTTTGTTAATTATACTGAATGTTCCCCATCCCTCCTGCGGTCGTCACTCAATACTTCAAGTTTATTACACATGAACAAAACCATAGGCACTAAAATATCAACACTGGCTTCATGATGGGATAATACTTCAGTAGGTCAGAATCAAGAATACAAAATGTGATGCCAAATCAAATATGAACTCCGTTGTAAAAAAAGCAGACGAGCAAAATAATAACACTAAAATGAATAAATGTAAAAGGCAACATTAACAAACCCTTTAACACAGCTGTAATAAACGCCTTTTTAAAGAAAGTCACAACAACGTTAAAATCCTTTTTAATATAGACACAGTCAGTGAGAAATACACAACCAAATAATGAAACAAAGGAAGAAGCCAAAAAAATAAGTGAGAAATACACAACCAAATAATGAAACAAAGGAAGAAGCCAAAAAGAATAAGTGAGAAATACACAACCAAATAATGAAACCAAGAGGAAAACGTAACACAATGTGTGCGCAGGCATGCATGCCTACGCGGGTGCGTGTGAACTTGTGTAACATATACTCTTTGCGCGTTTCGTTCATAAACCATCCAGTGATTGATACAATTAGGTAAAAAAAAAAGATGAAGGTCGGATTTCGGGTTAAACTGTATGTAGATACTTTAACAGCAAAAAACAATTTAAATTGTATACAAGTACATTAAATCAAAAAAACAATCATTCAGTGACTTCCGCACCCTGTCTACCAGCATCCTGTATTGCCAACTGTGCTAGCAAAACAATACATCAAATCAAGAAACAATCATTCATAACGTTTAACCCTTTGACTCTCGCACCCTGTCTACCAGCATCCTGTATTGCCAACTGTGCTAGCAAAACAATACATCAAATCAAAAAACAATCATTCATAACGTTTAACCCTTTGACTCTCGCACCCTGTCTACCAGCATCCTGTATTGCCAACTGTGCTAGCAAAACAATACATCAAATCAAAAAACAATCATTCATAACGTTTAAACCCTTTGACTCTCGCACCCTGTCTACCAGCATCCTGTATTGCCAACTGTGCTAGCAAAACAAAAACTTCACCCTTTGATACTTTCACCTTATCTACCAGCTTTCTGTAGGAAGCTGGTGGATAGGGTGGAGGGAATCAAAAGGTTAAATTTTTACAGTTGGTGGAAAGGGTGCGGAGTCAAAGAGTTAAACTGTATGCATCTAAGAACAGGAAACAAAAATCTTCATTGAAATCAGCATGAAATGATACAGGTTGCGTTTTGGTGGAGTAAAAAGAAGCATCTTTATTAAAATAAATTGTATGGAAATTTTGACAATGGCATCACGCTTCTCTGCCAGGTATGTCGGTTGTGGACGCGTAGCCCACATTAGAAGTGATGGTGCGTCACCGTCTCTCGACGACCACTCCTTTTTTCTCTACAATTTATTCGTCATGTTATTTAGCGTAGAGGTAGAGATTTTGATTTCCAATCTGACTGCATAAGTTATTCGAGTTACTGGAGTTATTTAAAAGGGATTCACCACGCCCGGACAGCTCCATATGCGCTCCACCCAAATCCGCCAGCAATTACCTGACAGACTTCCTGAGCCTGCACAAAACCTTATGCGCCAGCAAGGTCTTGAAACGGGGAGCTGGGAGAAGGGACCTATCAAACACTAAGCTGACAGCACCAGAATGATGGAAACGCTAAGATGGGGCAGCGAACAGACTAGTTTTTTAAATGATGAGGGCTGGGATTGAACTCAAAATATCAGATCTTGAGTCCACAGCTCTACCAACTTAGCAGCCCGCATAGGTTCGAGTCTGACCGAGGACAGAACTTTGTGCATCGTGGCTCGTCCATCCAGTTGTGAAAGGGTACTATGTTTTTTTGTGTGTTTTTTTAACTCCTGTTCACTACCGCGTCAGGGAAGTCGTTCACTTGTTTTCATCCGCCAAGCTTTGTGTATTAATTGATTTGGTTCAGTTTTTACGTCAACACTCACATCAATGATATGTCCGACGGGAATAACCATCCCAGGGAAGTGGGGGAAGGGGAACTTATCTAATCGTATACTGACACCTCCACAACAACAATGATGTTAAGATGGGGGACAGTGAGAAGACCAGTTTTAATGTAGCGCACCCCGGGATTCGTGTATTCACCCTTTCGTATGCGCTTGACAAAGGCCGGTTGGTCGACAATTTGGTGTCCTGTTTTGTTGTATTGAATACACGTTCTGATTCTTTATTTTTCCTTTTGTTATGTCTGGTTCCCATTTGCTTGAACGCTGACAGTCACTCTGACTCAGGTAATGCCTCTGATGTGAACGCAGAAGGCAAAACAGCGAGCAAGACAGATAAGAAGACGCCACCCTCACAAAGCTGGCTTTGAGAAAAGTTGGTATCTACCACCTCACTCCCCTACGATTTGAAGATTACGGGACAAATTCTGACGTTCTTTTACCTTTTTTGTTTCCCCCCCTTAAAATGATCAAACCAAAAAGGCAGCCGCAACTCTTTGTAAAACAACCGCTGTGCTTCCCACGATGAATGTGTCAGAAAACCAAAAGATTCACTACTCAGATTCCTGATAGTGTCACGTGTTTTTGAAACCCGTTCATTTCCATTATTCACTCTAACGTCAGAATACGTTATAAAATTATGTATAACAAGTAACAACAAAAACAAGACCCCCCCCCCCCCCCCCCAGCTTTGGTAGTTATTTCGACAAACAGCAAAATTAATACAACGACCAGTAAAAACAACACTCTTCAAAAGAAAAGAAAATGGAATTAAATATGAAGAGATACCCAGCTGTGATAGTTATTTAGACAAAGAGCAAAATGCAAAATTGAGACGATGACCATTAAAACAACATTGTCTTCAAAAGAAAAAAAATAGAATTAAAGATAAAGAGACAGACAGGTAAAGGTTAAATAATACAAAAACACACCAATCGCCGCGGTGCTGTGGTTAGTGCAACGGACTACCGATTGGAAGGTTGTGTGTTCAAATCCCCATCGGCTCCTTCAAAAAAAGCAATGTGGGTTTTTCCGGTTCCTACCCAGAGTGAAGCGTGCTATGGATTCATTGGGGAGACTGGGATCACACAGCCGAAATCTCTCTCAGTGTGATAATCCTTCTAAAAAAAAGTCAAATCATTGCATAACCATAGGCAGGGTAAGAAGGAAGAAAGATGGTGAGGCAAGTCACTCCTCTCAACTGTTTCAAGACGTGTCCCAATCCTAACCATCACTGCTTTCTCTTCCACACCCTGGAAAAAAAAAAGGGTTGGCCACTACTCACAGCTAGCTGCACTGGACGTCGCTCACACAATCCCCCCCCCCCCCCCCCCCCCCCGTGCACTTAGATTAACAAGCGGGATCTCCACCTCTTGGCCAACTACGTCCGTTAAGTAAATAAACAAACAAAACAAAGAAAAACAAAACACAGGTATGTCTGCTGTAGGTATGTTTGCTGGAAATAGTATATCACACAAATCTTTAAAACAAACAAAAAAAAAACGAAAGAAAAAAAAAAAGACGGTTCTACTTTAAATCACTTGATCAGGTTCAACAGT
>JAPXFY010000025.1:41358314-41388314 GCA_030674185.1 Monoplex corrugatus | reverse complement strand
AAACATAACCAGCATCAGTTGCCTAAATTTTCAAGTGATTGTCCACAAAAGTCAAGACAGAGCAGCTTGGAAGGAGATGGTGGTGTCAAAATGTGCAGCAACAGAACCCGGTGATACCGACATGTGAGACTGGTGAGTTTTACTTGAACGCTGACAAGTCATTTTGATTCAGATTTCATTGAAGGACGCAGACGCAACCGCGGTATCCACCTCGATTCTGTACTAATACAGGAATAGTTCTGTCAAAGTACTTCTGTCATTAACTGACTCTTCTCAGAGGACATTTAACCCAGGGTAAAGAAAAGAACAGGGTAATACTAAACACAAAAAAAGCTGGTTACAGACCAGGGGAAAATAAGCAAAAGCAGAAGTTTATGATCTCAGTACTATTTGAGCTGTTTCAACAGCTTGTTACTGAAACAAAAAACTACAGGGAAAAATAAACAACAAAACAACAAACAAACAAACAAACAACAAAACACCAGGAACGAAAAAATCAGCCAGTTACTCTCTTTATCAAACGTACATGGACAGAAGACAACAAAGAAAGAGGATCACTAGGTTTAGGACAAAACGAGAGAGAGAGAGAGAGAGAAAGAGAGAGAGAGAACTGACAGAGAGAGAGAGAGAGAGAGACTGGCAGACAGAGAGAGACAAAAGAGAGAGAGAGAGAAAAGAGAGACAGAGAGTGGGAGAGAGAGAGTGTGTGGAGAGAGAGAGAGAGAAAGAGAGAGAGAGAAAGAGAGAGAGAGAGTGGGAGGGAGACAAAGAGAGAGAGAGAGAATGGGAGGGAGACAGAGAGAAAGAAGACAACAAAGAAAGAAAATCACTAGATTTAGGACAAAACGAGAGAGAGATAGAGAGGGACAAGAGAAAGAGAAGAGAGAGAGGGATGGAGGGATGAGAGAGATACAGGCAGAAGCAGAGAGAGAAAGAAAGACAGGGGGAGAGAGAGAGAGAGAGGGAGGTAGGAGGGAGAGAAGGAGGGATAGAGAGAGGGAGGGAGGGAGGGGAAAGAGACAGAGAGAGAGAGAGACAGAGAGGAAAGAGAGAGACAGGAGAGGGGAGAGAGAGAGAGAGAGAGAGACAGACAGACAGACAGACAGACAGACAGAGAGACAGAGAGACAGAGAGGGAGGGAGGAGAAGAGAAGAATTTCCGTATTTTCCTGAGTCAGTTGAACTGGGGTTTCTTTTCAATGTAACTCACCACAATATTACCTGTTTACGATATTTAGACTGTAATAATATTGCTAGGCATCAAACGAAACACCAAAAATTACAACGTGAATTTACTTCGTTCTCAAAAGAACCAGAAATGGTTCCAAAATAAAAGGTGCAAAATATTCGATACTCAAACAACTCGTCTCCTTGCCAACTATACGTCGAGCGACAAAAATGGATGACTTAACACATAGAAAAGCTTGCTGATATTTGGTTCATTAAAGACCTTTTTAGCTGGAAAAAGACACAGCAAAACGTTAAGAATGATGTGTTAGTTACTTGCGTCAGCATGTCATTATGACCATTTATCATGATGATAACATGGCAGGTGTATGAGCGTTAGAAGACTTCATAAACCAACTTGGAAATAATTATACACAAAGAAACAAAGGACAAACAAACAAACAAACAACGACAAAAAAGCAAGCAATCAACAAAACCAACCAACCAACCAAACAAACAAAAACACAAAAAAAAAAACAAAAACAAAACCAACAGCAGAAATAAAATTCAAGACAAATGTAAAAACTGATCATAAAGCGCAAAGGCATTTTCAAAAATTGTTGACATCTCAAAAGTATCTATAGATCAAAATTCAAGAAAGACAAAGTTCAAAAAAGCTGTTTGCATTCCGATGTCATCTGGGCACACTAAACAGTTTGCCATTTGTAGAACACATACACCACACACACACACACAACACACACACACACACACACACACACACACACACACACACACACACACTACCCACACACACACTCTCTCTCTCTCTCTCACACACACACATACACACACACACACATACACACACATACACGCGGCGGCGTGCACACACACCAATCAATGACAAATCTTTGTGGAAAAAAACTGAACGACCAAAATAGCAGAAAAAAGAGGTCTTCCAATTCTGTCTCGGAACTGGCTGCAACTTTGTAAAATTCAGTCAAAATTGGTAACGGATTTCTACTTTATCATCTCAAAACAATCAACCGAAACTAGACAAAGGGGCACGAGTAACAAATACTAACATAACATAACATAACATAACATAACATAACATTACATAAATAACACACACACACACACACACACACACACACACACACACACACACACACACACACACACACACACACACACACACACACACACACACACACACAAATTGCAGCAAATAAAAGTTTAAAACACAAGGACCCGTTTTTTTCTGATCTGACGTAGAAAAAGTGGTTATGAATAACAATAAAAAAAATTTAAAAAAAAACACGAAGGAAGAAATTCCCACAAAGAGCGGCTTGTGACTTGTCATTTGGGCAGGTTGAACGTTCTGTTAGTGGTAAGCTCATCGTTTTGTTAGTGGTACTACTCATCGTTTTGTTAGTGGCACTACTCATCGTTTTGTTAGTGGTACTGCTCATCGTTTTGTTAGTGGTACTGCTGATCGTTTTGTTAGTGGTACTGCTGATCGTTTTGTTAGTGGTAATGCTCATCGTTTTGTTTGTGGTACTGCTCATCGTTTTGTTAGTGGTACTACTCATCGTTTTGTTAGTGGTACTGCTCATCGTTTTGTTAGTGGTAATGCTCATCGTTTTGTTAGTGGTAATGCTCATCGTTTTGTTAGTGGTAATGCTCATCGTTTTGTTTGTGGTACTGCTCATCGTTTTGTTAGTGGTACTGCTCATCGTTTTTGTTAGTGGTAATGCTCATCGTTTTGTTAGTGGTACTGCTCATCGTTTTGTTAGTGGTAATGCTCATCGTTTTGTTAGTGGTAATGCTCATCGTTTTGTTAGTGGTAATGCTCATCGTTTTGTTAGTGGTAATGCTCATCGTTTTGTTAGTGGTACTGCTCATCGTTTTGTTAGTGGTACTACTCATCGTTTTGTTAGTGGTAATGCTCATCGTTTTGTTAGTGGTAATGCTCATCGTTTTGTTAGTGGTACTGCTCATCGTTTTGTTAGTGGTACTACTCATCGTTTTGTTAGGGGTACTGCTCATCGTTTTGTTAGTGGTACTGCTCATCGTTTTGTTAGTGGTACTGCTCATCGTTTTGTTTGTGGTACTGCTGATCGTTTTGTTAGTGGTACTGCTCATCGTTTTTTTTAGTGGTACTGCTCATCGTTTTGTTAGTGGTACTGCTCATCGTTTTGTTAGTGGTACTACTCATCGTTTTGTTTGTGGTACTGCTCATCGTTTTGTTAGTGGTCATCGTTTTGTTAGTGGTAATGCTCATCGTTTTGTTAGTGGTACTGCTGATCGTTTTGTTAGTGGTAATGCTCATCGTTTTGTTTGTGGTACTGCTCATCGTTTTGTTAGTGGTACTACTCATCGTTTTGTTAGTGGTACTGCTCATCGTTTTGTTAGTGGTAATGCCCATCGTTTTGTTAGTGGTAATGCTCATCGTTTTGTTAGTGGTAATGCTCATCGTTTTGTTAGTGGTCATCGTTTTGTTAGTGGTAATGCTCATCGTTTTGTTAGTGGTCATCGTTTTGTTAGTGGTCATCGTTTTGTTAGTGGTCATCGTTTGTTAAGTGTCATCGTTTTGTTAGTGATATGTTTGTTATGTGGTCATCGTTTTGTTAGTGCTCATCGTTTTGTTAGTGCTTCATCGTTTGTAGTGGTCATCGTTTTGTTAGTGGTAAATGCTCATCGTTTTGTAGTGGTCATACGTTTTAGTTAGCTCATCGTTTAGTTATAGGCTCATCGTTTTGTTAGTGAGAAACTGCTCAACGTTTTGTAATGTCATACGTTATTGTAATAATGTCATACGTTTGTAGTGTTCATCGTTTTGTTAGTGCTAACTGCTCATACGTTTTGTTAGAGTACATGCTCAAACGTTTTTGTTATGGTAACTCAATCGTTTTGTTTGTCATCGTTTTGTTAGTGGTACTGCTCATCGTATTGTTAGTGGTAACTAGCTCATCGTTTTGTTAGTGTACTGCTCTCTTCTCTGTTAGGTACTGACTCAATCGTTTTGTTTGTTACTGCTCAATCGTTTTGTTAGTGGTAATTTGCTCATCGTTTGTTAGTGCTCATACGTTTGGTTAGTTCACTGCTCGACGTTTTGTTATGTACTGCTCATCGTTTTGTTATGGTACTGCTCATCGTTTTGTTAGTGCGTCACGTTTTGTATAAGTAACTAGCTCATCGTTTTGTTAGTGGTACTGCTCAATACGTTTTGTTAGGTAACTCCACACCACGTTTGTTAGTGGTACTGCTCATCGATTTTGAGTGCAATCGTTTTGTTAGTGTACGCTGATCGTTTTGTTAGTGGTAATGCTCATCGTTTTGTTAGTGTACTGCTCATCGTTTTTTTGTGTACTGCTGATGTTTTGTTAGTGTACTGCTCATCGTTTTGTTAGTGACTAGCTCATCGTTATTGATTGTGTATCTGCTGATACGTTTTGTAGTGGTTACCTGATCGTTTTGTTTAGCTGGTTAGCATCGTTTGTTTGTGGTACTGCTCATCGTTTTGTTAGTGGACTACTCTCGTTTTTGTGTATGTACTGTATCATCGTTTTGTTAGTGGTACTGCTCATCGTTTTGTTAGTGGTCTCGTTTGTTTGTGGTCTCGTTTGTAGTGTATGCTCATCGTTTTGTTATGGTCATCGTTTTGTTAGTGGTACTGCTCATCGTTTTGTTAGTGGTACTGCTGATTCGTTTTGTTAGTGGTTAGCTGGATCGTTTTTTAGGTGTACTGCTCATCGTTTTGTTAGTGGTACTGCTCATTGTTTTGTTAGTGGTACTCTTATAGTTATTGTGTTTAGTGGTACTGCTTCTTTTTTGTTAGTGGTACTGCTCATCGTTTTGTTAGTGGTACTGCTCATCGTTTTGTTAGTGGTACTGCTGATCGTTTTGTTAGTGGTACTCGCTCATTGTTTTGTTATATGTTGACTGTGACGTTTTGTTAGTGGTACTAGCTCTCGTTTTTTTTAGTGTACTGCTCATCGTTTTGTTAGTGGTACTGCTGATCGTTTTGTTAGTGGTACTGCTCATAGTTTTGTTAGTGGTACTGCTCATTGTTTTGTTAGTGGTACTGCTGATCGTTTTGTTAGTGGTACTGCTCATGTTTTGTTAGTGGTACTGTGATCGTTTTGTTATGGTAAACTCATGTTTTGTGTATGTGGTTTATTTAACTCATCGTTTTGTTAGTGGTACACATCTTGTTTGTTTAGTGGTACTACTCATCGTTTTGTTAGTGGTACTACTCATCAGTTTTGTTAGTGGTACTTACTCTATCGTTTTGTTATGTGGTACTACTCATCATTTTGTTAGTGGTACTACTCATAGTTTTGTTAGTGGTACTGCATCGTTTTGTTAGTGGTACTGCTGATCGTTTTGTTAGTGGTACTGCTGATCTTTTGTGTATGTACTTCTATTGTTTTGTTTGCATCAGTTTATCAAAACATTATGTACATAACACACTGAGATCTGCCGTCTTTACCAGGTGTAAATTAACAGTGCAGTGCAGACTGTGTGTCTTATGGTTAAAGTCTTCGCCTGACACGCCAGAAAGCCAGCTTTAAGTCACGAATTGAACAGAGATCTTTCTCCTCCCCCCCCCCCCCTAAATGTTAGTATTTTGGATGAGAACATAAACTGAGAACATGCGTGCAATAGGCACTCAGTGCATGTTAATGATCCCACGGCAACAAAGGAGTTACCCTACCAAATTGTGTTGAAAAAAAACATTTTCATAGGTAAAATAGAACTGCACGCATACAGAGATTAAAATCAAGAGAAAGACAAATAAAACAAACAAAAAAAGGCAGGTTCACTCTTTCTGGAGAGTGCGGTCCGAATTTCATAAGGCAAATAAATTGTGACAAAATAAATAACAATACAAATACAACACAGCAACAACTACAAAAAAGTCAAAAAGCAATTGGGCCAATGTCAAAATATCTGTTATCTGTTCTCTTCGTTAATTATATAACACTTAACTGAAACGCCTACACATTTACAAAACAAAACAAAACAAAATAAAACAAACAAAACGAAACAACCCCCCCCCCCCCCCGAAAAAAACAACAACAGCAACAAAACAAAACAAAACAAAAATAGTTACACACATGAGAAAAAAATGATCGTGCACTACAAATCAAAGCTTTTATATACAAAGACACTCCTCTGGTCTGATATCGTTTGGCTGTATTGATCAATTTGCTACTGACATAAACCGTCAATCGATATGTGATGTAATTTGTAACAGATAGCCATACTACTGTGACGTACACTTTAACTACAACTGTGCTGGCTGTAGGAAAAGGGCGGTAATTGGAATTCATTATCATGATATATATATATATATATGCAGACAAAGGCTGTGCGAACTAGAAACCCCAAACAGTAGAGACATGCTTGTCATGTGAATCATTATGCACCTTCAGTTATCTAGTATCATTTACTCATGTTCCAGTTTGAATATTTAAAACGGGAATGACATACTTTTTAAGGGGGATCGGATTCATGACAGTGGGACGTATCATTATGAGCGATGTCAGGCAGATTTTGCCTACCTGCCCACACACTATGCCGTGACGATGTCTTGAAATGGGGCAGTAGGGCTGCGCTGAGCTGACATCATCAGAGTGATTAGCAGTAATACAAATGACCAGTGAACATTATGGTGCAGGTTGCGAAGATATTAGATCTCTCTACTTTTCTAGTACCTGAATCTGTCAGCCCACTTCCAAGGTTATGCTACTGACGCGCAATTTTGTGGCATGTACATCGAATAGGTAATGTGATTAAAAACAAAACAAAATGATCACCATTCTTTTTTGGCAAAAAAAAATTTTTTTGCTTTTAATTCTTTCACTGAAAATCCTACAACAACAAACAAACAAACAAACAACAAACAAAAAAGGGTCTGAAAACATAAACTGAGAAGCCCCCTGTGAACCAAATAAACCAGTCAGATAGGGCACAACGAAGATATACATCTGATACAGTTTGGCTTGTTTCAACAGTTCCAACCCAGCAATCACCAAGTTAGACAGCACAGGCCTGGACTTTACTGTATCCTCAAGTGCAAAAGCCGGTTTTCTAAGGGGTTTATACCCTGGAAAAATCCAAGCAGAGACGTAATTTCAAAGTTCTTTAAACCCTGAAGGAGGCCATGCATAATCACTCTAAAGAAATAAAAAGATTCATCTGTTAACAGTGGGCATGTATTCACAGACATAACGTATTTTAAGTACGTTGCACAGTCGACACCTCCTTATAAATACAACGATGACATTTGAACACGATGTTTGTGCCTACATTAACCACAATTCTTCTGTAGATCTTGAATATTCGCGAATGCTGAGTATCGGCCAATGTTGGGTTTTTGAAAAAGATCTAGTAGAACAATACGCAAACACAGAATACTTGTCTGGCGTCGAATGATAATAAATAGCTAACAACATCTAATAAAATACAGAAAAATAATTGTTTAAAATTCCACACGCACAACATACATACACGACACACACACACGCGCGCGCGCGCACACACACACACACACACCACACACCACACACACACACACACACACACAAGGAACACGCAAGGACACATACACACACATTTATTTGCTGAGTTTGTAAAACAAAATGGCGAATATCAAAAGAATTGGTTCAGTCTTTATGAAAACATAAATGAAACATAACACACACAGAAAACGCAGGCATTTACCAACAAACTATTCGTTTGTTAAATAACAACGAAATATATTACTATAGTCAACAAGAATCTAGTACCCAGCACAAAACACACACACACACACACACACACACACACACACACACACACACACACACACACACACACACACACACACACGCCGCGCGCGCGCGTTTCTTTGATGAATTTGTAAAATGGCAAATATCAAAGAACTGGTTCCGTCTTTATGAATACATTAATGAAACATAACACACAGAGAAAACACAGGCATTTACCAACAAACTATAGTTTGTTAAATCATATAAATGACAACGAAATATGTTACTGTAGTCAATTAAAATCTGGTACCAACACACACACACACAACACACACACACACACACACACACACACACACACACACACACACACACACACACACACACACAGGGGTCAAGAGATTATCCACAGAAAAACAATGCCGATCAATTCAGATGACAGAAAAAGTACACAACAACATGCAAAATGTCACACCACTGACGGTATGCCAATGAGTGAACACGTCAATGCATCAAGTCAGGAACTGTAGCAAGCAAATCTTTTTTTTCTACGTGAGAACTGTACAGCAACTTGCTGCATACAACAAAAGCTGAATCGTCTGATTCGCTCCTTTATCCAGCACTGCCTCCCTGTGACCCATACATTGTTGACATCCAATATTATCACAGTCCAACATCTCTCGTCCACATCACCATGCAACACGTACCATCAACTATAAAAAGAAAACTGAATATCTTCTATTATGTGTATTCGGTGTGGATTCTCCGGTTTTCGATTCTTTTGGCAAGGTATGAAATATTGACGATCTCCCTACCTTAATGATACAACCCGGCAAGTGAATAAACAAACAAACAAATAAATAGAAAATCGTTCTGGATGGAAATCCCCGAAATTTTCTTCTTTTTATTCTATTTATATATCTATTTATTCATTCATTTATTTATAATTTTAATATTAGAACCACTGTACTGCACAGGTCCTCCTCACAATAAGTCGTGGAGACACTACAGTCAGATCTGATCTCAGGACTTTTCTTTTAAGATAAACATATGGTTCTCCATCTGTCTTTCCCGTGTAGTTCAAACGTCCACTTTGAAGAGTTGTCTGACGTGTCCTCTTTGGAGTTGCTTTTTAATCCGTCAGCCAACTCTTTAAGGATCCTACAATGTTCGAATCGATCAAAGACTATTTAAAGCCAGACAATAGTATCCCAATAGTTCTGTAACACCCATTCACGACACATTTCAAGACCAGCATCTTTTTTTGTATATATACACACAATAAACAAAGGACGCGAAGACACATTAAACATATCCTCAAAAATCTTCCGCTGTTCATCCTCTCTGTTGTCTTTCGCTAAGATAAGCAACAGTACACTACACAATTATTTAGTACGAATCCAAAATGAGATTAATAAAGGCAACGTCAACAGACACCAAGTCTTCCTCCTCTCTTCGTCAACGACCAAAATCTTTCTCTTCTATTCCGCTTAACAGAGAACAAGCTTTCCCCTCTTGTGACAGTAAACCATACAACTAGATACTTTCTCTTTCTTGTGATATTAAAACACACGACAAAATAGTCCTTAATTGCTTAACATACAATGGGAACACCTTGTTTCTTGTGATGGATAGCCATAGAAAAGAATAAGCTTTTTTTACTGTTAATTTATAATGTCCAAACATACACCAAGACAGGTTTCACTGTCTTGTGATATCAGAACAAACGTCAGGTCAGCCCTTCTCCCTACGTGGTCGTCAAACGTGTAGTTAAAAAGATGTGGTTCTGCTCGTCGTCTTAATCAAATATACGACTGAAAAATCTGAAAGCCAAACATCCAAAAGAATAAGTTTTTTTCTTTGTGTTAAGTATCAAAACACACAACAGATAACTTGTTTTTCCTTTCCTTTTGTTGTTGTTGTTGTTGCTTGCGCAGATGAAACTTAACAACAAGAAATCTCTTTTTGAGCGGCCATACATACATAAAAAACTTAATATGTACTTGATGCTTGTCTTTCTACACAGTCTTTTGTGGACCAGATATGATTTATAATCTGTATTCTTCCGTGCAAGAGAAGTGTAGGAAGGTTATCCCCACAATGTGCACTGGTGAAATTGTCAAGAGGATTGATGATTGCCACAGCGCTGTAAAATATCAATGTACATATTCTTCTTGCCTCTTCGTGGGATTAAATATGCCATCGATAAAACGACCAGAAAAGTTAATGCTGGGTTTCTTCAGACTTCTTAGTGGGATTAAAAATGTCATCAATAAATAAACTGAAAATGTCGATGTTCTTCTGATTCTTAGCGGGAATAAACTTGCAATGAACAAATACACGTACCGGAAATGTCGATATTCTTCCGACTTTTTAGGGGGATTTAAATTGACATCAATAAATAAACTGAAATTGTCGATATTCTTCTCTTTCTTACGAGGATAAAAACTGTCATCAGTAAATAAACTGAAAATGTCGATATTCTTCTGCTTCTTAGAGGGATTAAAATTGTAATGAATAAATAAATAAACTGAAAACGTCAATTTCTTCTGCTTCCTAGTGGGATTAAAATTGCCATGAACAAATAAACTGAGAATGTCGATATTCTTCTTCTTTTTTGTGGGATTAAAATTGTAATGAACAAATACACGGGAAAATGTCGACATTCTTCCAACTTCTTAATAGGATTAACATTGCTATCAATAAATAAACTGAAAATGTCGATATTTGTCTACTTTTTAGTGGGGTTAAAATAGTAATTAAAAAATACACTGGAAATGTTGATATTCTTCCGACTTCTTAGTGGGACTAAAATTGCTATCAACAAATAAACTGAAAATGTCGATATTCTTTTTCTTCTTAGTGGAATTAAAACTTTAATGAATAAATAAACTGAAAATGTCGATATTCTTCTACTTCTCAGTGGGATTAAAATTGTAATGTATGAATACACTGGAAAATGCCGACATTCTTCCGTCTTCGTGGTAGGATTAATTAAATTGCTATCAATAAATAAATTGAAAATTTTGATATTCTTCTAAAATGTCTATATTCTTCTACTTCTTCGTGGGATTAATATCATAATTAATAAGTACACTGGAAATGTTGATATTATTCCTACATCTTAGTGGGATTAAAACTGCATTCAGTACATAGATTGAAAATGTTGAGAGTTTACCAATCTCTCCATGGACTCGCAATCAATAGATGGACTGGAAAAATCGATATGCTCCCGACTGCCATCAATAAATAGACTGGAAATGTCGACATTCTTCACATCTCTCCATGGGATTACAAATGCCATGAATAAATAAAACTGAAAATATGAACGTTGGATTGAAGTTGCATGTCAATAAATACATAAAAAAAGAAGTGAAATGAGCAGTAAATTGTTAACAATTTTGAAATTCAAAACATATTGCACTTGATTCACGTCTTTATGTGGGGACTCCACGAATAACAAAAGTCTATACGAAACCCAAAACGATTTAACCAAGAGTAATTGGGACTGACATTTCACACGATGTACACACACAAGATCAAACGCCAATTACACGACAATATTTGCTATTAAAGTTTCATACAAAAGAAATGAGATCCAAAGCGAGTTATTTAACAGTACCAGCATGTAGTACTAGTAGTTCACATATTTACAACATGTCTTTCGTCTGCTTGTCGATGTCTGCTTTGAGTATTTCAGTATCATTTCAGTCTGAGTACTGTGACCACACGCTAACTAGCTCTGGTTCATTTTTCTTTCTAGTTTGAAGTTTTTAACTTTACTTTATCTATGTGCAGTAAGTGAATAACCTATCACTCAGTTTTTTTGTAAATCTTGTTATTTTGTTCTCGTTTTCTGATGGTTTTCTTGCTCATATTCCCTGAAATATAAATACTGCCTCGTTTGAGTCTTACGAGACAAATCTACCACACGTAACTTCCACACATACAGAAAACATTCTCAATATGAACGGTTTGAAAAAACATTCTCACATAAAGAGTTAGAATCCCAGACCTGTCACACTTTCACTGCTTTCTGTCCATTTTGTATCTCAGTATGAACAGATATAAATTCATCGTCTAAAAAAGCTTGACTTTCAACAGCACCATCACGTTTTCTGCCCTTCCGTACCCATTCCTCTGTGGCAAAGGGAAACCATCCACACGAAACTACTACACGTGAAGTCATCGTTGTAACAGCATCACTGTACTAATCAAAACTATGTGTACCCTCACCCACGAGGTTGCTAACAAATACGGCGAAGTCCCAGACCCGCCCGTTACGTTTTCCTGAAACTGGCCAAACTCAGGACGAACAGGATCCGTGGGAAAGCGGTCCTCACAGTCGTCATCTTTCAGCTGGAGGTGGAGGATTCTATACACGTGCACTAGATGGTTGGCGTTGTAGGCGGGGTCTCCCAACACACGCTGGGCGGTCAGAGAATTGCAGGAAGAAGCTTTGAGAATCACCACAGTGGTTCTGTTGACTACCAGCCAGCACAGGATTTCGTCAGGGTTGTCTTGTGTCACTGTCAGCAAGGACTTGTAGCTGTCCACGAAAGTCATCGCGGCCAGGCAGTTATACGAAGTCAGAGACCTGTCGTCATCTTCCACGCTTCGTCCGTCATCTTCCATGCTTCGTCGGTATCTGCTGTCATCCTGGCGGCTTCCTCGGTGTCTGATCTTGTCGTCGTCTTCGCCGCTTCGTCGGAATCTGCCTTGTTTGTTGTAGTAAGGGTTGAAATTTTTCCGTCGATGATGATTCTTGTGGTCTGTGTTTAGATTTCCTCCGTAACTGTCGCCGTAGTAATTCCTACTGAAATAATCACTGTGATCCTTCACTGGTGGCGCATGGTTTTTATGATGATAACTCTGCCCCTGGTCTTTGGGAGGTGGGTTCAGACCTTGTCCGATGTACACGTGGGTTTTGTTTAGTTTTTGCCTGCCCAGGTGTGGACTGTTTCCACTGTATTCGTAAGGGATGCGAGATTTTTCGCTCCATTTATTAGGGTCACTGGCCTGACCGTAGCTGTGAGCTTGGTAGTGACCGTTGTTCCCGTGACTCGTCACCTTTACAACCCTGCTGTGATAGTCACCGACATTCGGTACGTTTCCTTGATAACCGTTATCAGCATGAGCAGGATAAGTTTCCGAATCCCGATTACTACTACCACTGTGCGTCGTACCACCACCGATGTCATTTTTGCGTCCTTCGTCACCGACATCGTTACCTACGTCATCATTCCATCCGCTGACGTCACGATTTTGTGTGTGGCTGTCAGAACCAGCGTGTCCTCTCCCGAGCGATGGAGCCGTCTTCCTGTTCTTATCCGGAAAGAAATAGAGGATGGTGGCTCGCGGGGAATTGTAGGTGCCATGTACCAAGCACCCACGGCGCCCCCTATCGTCGAGGAAGGAGACGACCTCGGGGAGATAATGCGGAAGGATGCAGGCGACGCTGTGTATCTGTCCAGCCTTCCTCACCACCTCCCATCCCCTCATGGCATTCCTGTGTGTGTGACAGATAGATAAAAATAGGCGATTAGGAACAAATGTTAAGGGGTCTTTGTTGTTGATGTGAAGGTGTGAGATGTTTGAAACACATAATTATGCTCTTATACACAAGCACGCATATCTCTCTCTCTCTTTCACACACACACACACACACAAACACGCTATTCAATGATCAGAGAGTTATATACCCTTTAACCCCAACCTGGGCATAAAAGATAACAACATCAAATACAGGAAAATCCAACGGACTGAACATTTTATATTCAGCACAACGAAAGTGTAACAATCCAAACAAAAAAAGAACATTTGAAACTGCCTTATGATAGGCTACTCACTGTTCAGATTATAACTATACAATGTCAAAAAATGTAATATTACATTTTGCTAATTTCAAATAATCTTTTTCCTTCCAGAAACGAAGCCACACAATGAAAATAGTGATTTGATCAACATGTTTTTGTAGTGTAACCTCATTCGGTTATCATGGAATTAGGACTTTGGAAAATAAAATGAAACTCATTGCCTATGGCAATATCCCCACAAAACACACATATGCTGCTTATTCTATCTATTCCTTTGGGTCTAATTGACTGAAACTCAAGCTTGTGATAGTTGCATCGAAATCTAATCGAAGAAAATACATGAAGTATATTTCAACGATGTCCAATAAAATTACATGACAGAAATCAGCTCTAAAACATCTGCCCAGAAGCACTATTGAATTATCATCTCAACTCCTCCATTCCATCCTCTACCGCCAATATATAACACCACACACACACACACACACACACACACACACACACACACACACACACACACACACACACATATACACATCAAACTTGGTATCCCTTTCGTTAAGCCCAACAGATAGCCAACTCCAGCTGCCACCAGGTTGCACAAATACAGAATCATTCTTCAAATTTCTATTCACACATACACATCTTCACCAGAGAAAGTGAGATTGTACAGTTATTTTTAAAGTTGATGAAATCGGGTAATAAGAATGTAAAACAACTCTAAGTGGTTGAAGGTTAGTGCTTTTGAAAAGAATATTTGTAAATTTATTAAATTCATTATAAGTCTGCTGTATAAACAAATAACCGATCATATCAACAAAGAGTAACGAAAACACCACACACACAACACACACACACACACACACACACACACACACACACACACACACAACACACACACACACACACACACACAAGCACACAAACACAAAGCAAAATGAAAAGACTCGACCAGCATCAACGACGACGACGAAAAAAACTACCGGGTACATGCAAACAAACAAAGCACAAAACGAAACCACAAGCCAACAACAAAACTTACTTGTCTCCAGGGCGGAACATGTTGGGCGGCTCCAAGAAATGCTTCTCATCACAAATACTGTCATCGGACAGTACCAGAGGCCAATACTGAACGCCTGCAAGCCGGTACCTCATCACAGACTTGGACGGCGTGTTGTAATGAATACACGTAAACCTTGGATAACATCCATTGTCATGAGAACTCCAAATCACGCGCCGCAGAGGGGTCGCAGAAAAGCCTGGAGGGGTGAAGGTCACACAGTCGAATTTGCCAAGACGAGGGTGGTCAAAGGTCGATTCGGTGATGACGAGTTTTTCGTCATTTCCGTCAGAGTAACGCTGAAGCCACGTTCCACGGATGCCTTCCGGAAACGTGCATTTCTGTTGGTAGCTTTGTTGCTTTTCTGGGGCCTGTTGGGCGTTCTCTTCTTGGTGGTTTACTTCTTGGTTCAGATCCTCTCCGTTAGCTTCCCCTGCTGAGATTAAGTCATCCCGGCCGCTGCCCTGAGCGTAGCGGACGCTGAAACGATCTCCAGTCATGACAGTGGCTTTTTTGGAGACGGACAGCTCCGTGTCGCCAGCAGCCGGAGAGAAACACTTGCCACAAGTTTTCATGCAGTGGAGATGGCGGCAGAAGGTGGTGTAATTGTGGCACGTGACCAGTTCGTCGCTGCACGCTTCAGTCACTACCTGACGGTCGCGCACGCTGAATGCCATATAAGGAGAGAGGTAGTTGGACGATCCGGGGTAGAAGCGGCGAGCTTCTTCCGTGAAAGCGCTGGTGGGACACACCCAGCTGACGAAGAGCACCACTTCGTCCAGCTGAAACATTGTAAAATTGTCTTCACCTTCGTGTTCGCTCTTTAACGAGTTCACTTCTAACAAGAGCCAGACTGACTGCAGATAATACAACACACAACACCAACACCAACAACAACAACATAACAAAACTACTACTATTGGCTTCTGCAAAGGACACTATCATTCTTTCAAATCAGATTTTCCACACGATTTCATACATACTGCATCCTTACATTTTCATTATATTACTTTGACTTCAAGCAACGATCAATATACTAATACTCATCAGCCAAACAATATTCATACACCATTTCAATCACATTGCCATGGACTTTAAGCAACGATTATAATTCTAATACCCATAAGCCATACACGATTTCAGTTATATCAACCGTAAGTCACCAATCGCATTACATCAATTATCAGTCATCAATTACGTTACATCAATCCCCAGTCATTAATCATACTACACCAATCATAAGTCATTAACCATATTACATCAATCACCAACATAATACATCAATCATCAACCACATTACATCAATAATCAGTCATCAACCATTCCATCAATCATCAGTCATCAACCATATTACATCAATCACCAGTCATCAAACTATTACATCAATCATCAACCATGTTACATCAATCATCTACTATATTACATCAATCATCAACCATGTTACATCAATCATTTTCTCCTGCTTGAAGAAACAAAAGGGAAGTCTTGCTGTTTCCCTCCTAATTTTTATAGTGTTTGTTATTTGCTCTTTGTTGTCCTATCTCTCTGCTTGACAAAGACCAGTTGGTCGAAAATTTGTGCTTGCGCCTGTCTTGTTTTGTTCCATTTGATATGTGTTCTGATTCTATTTTCGTGTTTTTCTTATTCCATATCACATCAGTACAATTTCAATCATATCACCATGGACTTCATCATCATCATCATCATCAGGTGCCCTGCCGCATGGCGTTGGCGATCATGGACTTCCATCTGTCTCTATCTCTCGTTGCCCCTAGCATCTCTCCCACCCCCCTCGTCCCCAGCCACTCTGCAAGTCCGTCCAACATTTTTCTCCCTGGGTCTACCCGGTGCTCTCTTTCCCTCCAGCTTTCCCGTTGTGACCAGGTGCTCCAAATCCCCCTTCCTCATAAAATGGCCTATGAATGTTGCCTGTCTTTTCCTAATCTTCCTTATGAGTGATCTACTTGTGTCTGCCTCCATCAAGACTGTCTCATTTGTTTTCTTTGCTGTCCATGGAACTCTCAACAATTTTCTTAGAAACCACATCTCGGCTGCCTCAATCTTGTTCTGGCTTTGTTCGTTGACTGTCCACGCCTCACATCCGTACAACAGTATTGGTTCTATATAACATTCAAGAACTCTCTTCCTGATGTTAATTGATAGGCATTTGTTGGTAAGAATGCCTGTCATCTTCCCGAATGCTGTTTTGGCTTGGCCGATTCTGCCGGCTATTTGTGATGTGCATCTGCCGTCTGATGAAATGATCGTTCCCAGGTATTTGAATTTATCAACCTGTGTCAAGGTTGTGCCATTTGCTGTTATTTTGCATGGGGGGATTTCATGTTTTTTACTGATCACCATGACTTCAGTCTTCCTGCTGTTTAGTTCCAGCCCCTTACCTTTGCTTTCTATTTCTAGTATATTCACAAGGACTTCACAGGAAAAAATCATGATACTGGACCGGGAGGGACATCAACACGTTGTTCAGCACTTTGAAGTAATACAAACAAGCCATACACAATTTCAGCCACATTACATGAACTTTTCATCTTGATCCAACTGCCACCCCTTGAGTGCAGGTTTTAATCAGCATACCACTACTTTGCTTAATGAAATGTCTGTCGAGTGCGTCGGAAGCTTTGGAGGTGATTGTCCCGAGAGTGGCTAGGCATTGGTGCGCCAGGTCCTTTCCGCACCCTCGAGGTGTTTCTTGTCAACTTGTTAACTATGGGAGAACACGATAGCATATCTGTTGGTTTGAGCATACGTTTCCCAAAGCAGACGTGAAGTGACTGCCGTCAATGCATCCGAACTTTTCTACTATTATGGTGGCATGAAGTAGAATCTACATGTAGGTTAGGAAGGTAAGTGTCAAGAGGTTAGGTGACAAAATAAACGTTGCCTCATAGGGGAGTGACGCGGTAGATATCTCAGTTTCTCTCTCGGCCATAATCATGGTATCGGTGCCATCTCATCTCACCACTCCCTGCTTTACCTTCCCCAATCTTAACAGGGTCAGGTACCCATTTACAGCTGAGTGGAATGGAAGCACCAAACTTTACCTTCATACCGAGCAGGCTTCATACGACTGGTGGGAGAACAGGATGGCATAATGGTTACGGTACTCGTTCTCAAAATCTTACGACAGAGGAGCAAGCAGTGACATCAGAAGTTGTTTTAGCAAGACCAGAAATAACTTCAGAATGCTGAACGTGTAAAGGTCCCCCCCCCCAGTACAGCATCAACATCATGCGTGATTGTACCAGAGCTGTGTCCTTTCCACTCTACTTAACCAAGCTACCAACCTTCCACACAAATAATATTTAAAGAACTGCACAATTTTTGTGGACAACCCCAACAACAACGACTTGACCAATGCAACACATACAATGGACACCATGAAAATACGATCGACATGGACTGGGCCCAACAAGCAAAAACAGCAGGATAACATCGCCCAGACTGCCCTTTACAGTACACCAGAAGCAAAAGGCAAGAGAGGAAGACCCAGAAACACCTGACAATGGACACCTTGAAAACTCAAGACCCTAAAACACACCAGTCAAAGATCAGGACCAGAACAGACCAGAGCGTAGTATCTTCGTTGCCGTCCTGCATGTCAATGACACAGCAGGCTGTAACTCAGTCCCCAAATCTGTGGTTAAACACGATTGAGCCTGGTTACTGAATGGATGGACGATCAGGTTCGTGCTCTGGCTCGCACACACTGTTCATGTTCTCCCAGTTGTAAATGGATACACTTCCCTCTTTAAGGACCAAAGATCGAAGCAGTAACGGAACAGGACATGGATACTACCCTAGAAAGACTGGCTCTGAGAAAAGCTGAGGTCTCTACCACCTCACCCCCCCTACGACCTCCCCCCCCCCCCTTTTAACTTACAACCTTTGCTAATTGAATGACGGTTAGAGTAAGATTTAGAACAGAATTAGGGTTATGGGTAGGATAAGGTTATCCGAACTCCCACATATCAGAACATCTCACCTCGACTCTGCTTCCATACTGTGCAGGGTGCCGGTTCGAGTCTCCAACATAATAGTAATCACCACCATGATCATCATAGTCATCATCAACTCCACCATGATCATTGCCACCTCTACTGCTCGGAGTGATTCTGAGGCAGAAGAAAGCCCGGTCATCATTGTCGGCTCTCAACATGGTGAAGAGTTCTCGCCCTTCCTGCCAGGTGGCCATGCACAGCGCCCTCTGGCGGAGAGACAGGTGAGTTCCGGCCGGCAGACAGGACTGGTGTTTAAAGTGGAATATGAGTCCCTCTCTGTGGAAGTACAAAGAAAGAGGGAGTTAAACTAACGAAGATACATTATTAGCATGGTCTCTTTTTGTCTCCGTTTATTAAGTGAAGATAGAGAGGGACAAGCAGTAATTCATATGTATACACACACAATACACACACACATGTGTACAATTGCGCGCGCGCACACACATACGTAACACACACACACACACACACACACTACACACACACCCCACACACACACACACATCAACAGTGAAAGTAAACTGATCGACGTTATTTGATTGTTTCCACATCTTATCTCATTATATGGAAAAAGGGGCAGAGAGAGAGAGAGAGAGAGAGAGAGAGAGAGAGAGAGAGAGAGAGAGAGGAGAGAGAGAGAGAGAGGAGAGGAGAGGAGCAGAGAGGGACAGAGATAGTGAGAGAAAGAGAGAGAGAGAGAGAGAGAGAGAAGAAGAAGAAGAAGAAGAAGAAGAGAAAGAGAAGAAAGGAAAAGAAGGAGAAGGTCGAAGGGAGAAGGCTTGGTTTTCTTTTTACCCCAATTTCCATTGTGAGCCATATCACAAGACGTGGGTACTGACCTAAAAACGAATTAAAAATCAGTCAACAAACAGACATGCAGGCACACTAAGAGAGATAGAAAGCAGGAAAGAGAGAGAGAGAGAGAGAGAGAGAGAGAGAGAGAGAGAGAGAGAGAGAGGGAGGGAGATAGGGAGGAGAGCAGAGAGAGAGAGAGAGAGAGAGAGAGAGAGAGAATGAGAGAGAGAGCGAGAAAGAGAGAGCGAGAGAGACAGAGAATGAAAGAGAGAGAGAGAGAGAGAAGAGAAAAAAAAAAGAAAGAAAGAGAAGAGAGAGAGAAAGAAAGAGAGAGTGAGCGAGAGAGAGAGACAGAGAATGAGAGAGAGAGAATGAAAGAGAGAGAGAGAGAGAGAGAAGACAGACAGACAGACAGAGACAGGAAGAAAGGCAGTCAAACAAGCAGACATACACAGACGAGAGTGACATCCACTGGAAATGTCCACTGTAACGCTCGCTGTAGTGATAAAACCTCCGTTGTCTCAAGAGAGACCTAAAAGTTCCCTTTAATTTGGCTGAACATCCAACACTTTGTACAGTCATGTAAACTAAATGGAATACGTTAGAATCGGGATGAGACAAAAGAAAGCGAGGTGGTTGGAGGAAAAGAGAAAATAAATTTAAAAGAAGGGAAACAAGCGGTAGGGGAAAAACACGCACACATAAAACAAAAAAAAAGGGTAAAGAAATCCTGGAAAGAAAAAAAATAAAATGAACGAACGAGAGAGAGAGAGAGAGAGAGAGAGAGAGAAGAGAGAGAGAGAGAGAGAGAGAGAGAGAGAGAGAGAGAGAGAGAGAGAGAGAGAAGTGAATGAGAGAGCGAGTAACACATAATATACGTTAAACGCGAGAAATGAAGCGAATCTATATTTTCCAACAGTATAGATACTTGCACAAAGACCAACGTACACATCTGCCTTTGCAAATTTACTTTTATCGAAACATGTGTGCATGTGTGTGTGTGTGTGTGTGTGTGTGTGTGTGTGTGTGTGTGTGTGTGTGTGTGTGTATGTGTGTGTGTGTGTGTGTGTGTGTGTGTGTGTGTGGTATGTGGTTGAGTGCGTGTGTACGCCTGCGTAAATGTGAGAGTAAAAAACAAAACAAAAAAAAACAACAACAACAACCACAATCATTTAAGAATACAATCAAAATTAGTGTTTAACTACATGAAAACAAAAATGTTTTCATTGAAATCATTTCATGTATGAAATTTTATTATTATAACTTATGCATGCTGTGATGATATTACAAAAATGGACACATTAATCATACTTAGGTTACACATGCTATTATCATATCAAAATAGACAAGCAGATTGGTATTGTTACGGTAAAACTAAGATGAAGATGAGACATAATGAGACAGAGTCTGTTTGGAGGTTGTTTCAAGAGGGATTCATCGCACTCGGACAATTCCATATGCGCTCCACCCAAATCTGCCAGCGGCTATCTGGCAGACTCCCTGAGCCTGCGCAAAACCTTATGTGCTGGCAAGATCTTGAAACTGGGGACAAGAGGGGATGGAGGGACTTTTGAAACACTAAGCTGACACCACCAGAACGATGGAAATATTATCAAGATGGGCAGCGAGCAGGTCGGTGTTTTTAATGTTGCAGGCTGATGGTTGAACTCGAGATATCAGACTTTAAGTCTATGGCTCTATCATAAGAACCAATCAGCCCTCAGCACCAGAGTGACAGACATACAGTCAAACAGACGAACAGACAGACAGACACAGAGACAGAGAGAAATCCTTTCCTTTCCCTCTTACTATAAAACAACCGCTGTTTGAAAGCGACACCTAAAACTCCTTTCAATTTGACTTAACAGCGGGATGATTTGCAAAGTAGATGGAGCTAAAGGAATTATACCTTTGCTTGAGGATTCGGGAGGAGAGAAAAGGAGAAGACACTGACAAGGCAAGGACGAAGGTGAGGGAGAGAGGGGGTGGGGAGGGAGAGAGAGAAAGAAAGAGAGAGAGAGAGAGAAAGAAAGAGAGAGAGAGAGAGAGAGAGAAAGAAAGAGAGAGAGAGAGTCAGACACACACAGACACAGACAGACAGTCACAGACAGATACATACACAGACAGTCAGATAGACAGAGACAGACGGACACAGCGAGACTCCTCACCCTAATCCACATTCACCTCTTTGCACCTTATTCCCCCATCCCTATAAAACTACCATACTCTCGAGAGAGACCTAAAACTCCTTCAATTTTACTGAACAAGGGAATGGTTTGCAAAGTAGATGGAACTAAAGGCAATACACCCAGAGGAACCTGGAGGAGACAACGGAAGACAGGCAGGATAAAACTGGGGTGGGAGGGGGGTGGGAGGAGAAAGAGATGGGGGGAGGGAGGGAATGAGTAAGAGAGAGAGAGCGTGATAGAAAGATGGGGAACGAGAGAGTGAGAAAGACAGAAAGAGAGAGAGAAAGAAAGAAAGAAAGAAAGAAAGAGAGAGAGAGAGAGAGAGAGAGAGAGAAGAGAGAGAGAGAGAGAGAGAGAGAGAGAGAGAGAGAGAGAGAGAGAGAGAGAGAGAGAGAGAGAGAACATAAAAGCTTCTCCGCAACCACGGTCATAAATTGTCAACATAAATAATAAGGTTTACAAGTACATCATCATCAGGTGCCCTGCCGTATGGCGTTGGCTATCATGGACTTCCATCTGCCTCTATCTCTCGTTGCCCCTAGCATCTCCCCCACCCTCCTCGTCCCCAGCCACTCTGCAAGTCCGTCCAGCATTTTCTCCCTGGGTCTACCCGGTGCTCTCTTTCCCTCCAGCTTTCCCGTTGTGACCAGGTGCTCCAAATCCCCCTTCCTCATAAAATGGCCTATAAATGTTGCCTGTCTTTTCCTAATCTTCCTTATGAGTGATCTACTTGTGTCTGCCTCCATCAAGACTGTCTCGTTTGTTTTCTTTACAAGTACATGTAAATGAAATAGAGTACCAGTCAAAGCAAGGCTAATTCCGTTTTGAAAAAAAAATCAAAGCAAAACAAAACAAGACAAAATAAACAAAACAAAAAACAAAACAAAACAAAACCAACTAGATAAACGGACAAGATAGCCAAACCAGCGAGACCAATGGATATGCAAGCAGAAGGTCCGAGTCAGACATGGCGAGAGAGAGACAGACAGAGAGAGAGAGAGAGAGAGAGAGAGAGAGAGAGAGAGAGAGAGAGAGAGAGAGAGAGAGAGAGAGAGAGAGAGAGAGAGAGAGAGAGAGAGAGAGAGAACGAACGAACGAACGAAAATTTTATATTATATCAACACACAAGCTCAATTCTATTGATTTACAAATGTATCTCGAAGTTTAAATGCCTTGTATAAATAAATAGCAAACTGCTTTACTACAGATTCGTCTTTGGATGAGAGTAACATTACCAATCTAAACAAACATGGTCGTCTAAAAAAATTAATAGGTATAAATTTCGCTCTGAACTGAATCAAATTTTGACAAACCAAGGCAAAATGTAGTTCATCATCAACATCCATACCACAAAGGGGACATAATAAATCATTTTCAGCAACTTTCCTGTGATAAAAGTGATGTTTCTTCAAATCAGAAATTCCAAATCTAAACTTGGTCATAACCCTCTTAATATGTCTGTCTATTGGCAATGACAAATACAGTGGGAAGCAATGCGATGGATTAATCAAACGGTACATACTGTATCTATTACTGTCCTCCATATTTGAATGCCAGTTTTGCCATTGGTTGTCAATTAATCTATCACGAAGAGAGCGTAAAAACACACCTTTACTTCCAACACCCTGATTAATCCAAGCATAACCAAATCCATTTTCAAATAACATCCGTCTGACTGTTGATACCCAGTTTGCCTTTCCTCTTTCATCTAATAAGCAGAGCATGTTATAAGCCTTTTGGGGTAACCTAGATCGGTTCATTTGAGTTAGTTTTATCCAATAGCGAATGCATCTAACTGCTGAAAGAATATGCAAGGGATATCTGTTAGTCTCAGCATAAACAAGATTATTTGGTGTTCTTAAAGATACTCCCAGAAATTTTTTGAGCGCAAATAAATGTATTTTTTCACAATGCGTAACTGCAGCATCTAGACCCCATATTTCTGCACCATACAATATTATCGGTTGGATTTGAGAATCAAAAAGTTTAATAAACAAGTGGAAAGAGCTATTGTTTAACCTCCTCAAATTCTGCATAATAGATAATAAACCTCTTTTACCCTTATCTGCAATATCTTTACAGGCAAAAGTGAAACTTAGACGAGTCGAAAAATAAATACCTAAATATTTGTACACATTAACAACAGACATCATAACACCACTGAAAAACCATCTTTCCCTTGCAGCCAGATATCCACCTTTTCTGAAGACAATGATGTTGCTTTTAGACATATTAACTTTTAACTGAAGCCGAGAAGCAGATCTGTCTAAGCTATCCAACTGTCGTTGAAGACCTATCACTGTTTCCGCTAATAGCACAATGTCGTCTGCAAAAAGCAAAATAAATAATTCTAAAGCATCATTCAAAAAACAGGCTCCATGACGACCATTTTCAGTAACTTCTCTAGTAACCTCATTAATGAATAAAGAAAATAAAATAGGACTACATACATCCCCTTGCTTCACACCAGCTGTACAGTTGATACAATCAGACAAAGCACTTCCACATCTCACTCTTGCCTTAACACTTTCATACATACTCATAACACATTTAAACAGTTTTCCATTAACGCCATTTTTTAACAAAATAGGCCATAATAAACTTCTGTTGATTGAATCAAAGGCTTTCTCAAAATCAATAAAGGCAACATAAAGTTTGCGATTTAATGTAAATTGCTTCTGAACAAGTGCCATCAGTGTAAACATATGATCTATAGTAGAATAATCTCTCTTGAAACCAGCCTGAAATTCCTCAGTTATATTATTTGCCTCGACCCATTTTTGCAGTCTACTGTTAATTATTGTGCTATACACTTTACTGGTTAGTCACAAATAGATATGCCTCTATAGTTATTAGGATCATTAACATTACCTTTTTTATAGAGAGGAATAACAATGGATTCGGACCAGTTCTTTGGGAAGATGCCGTTATCAAACAAAAAGTTATAGAATGTCACTAGAAAACCAACAACATGATCGCATCCAACAGCATTTTTCAACAATTCATCGATGACTCCATCTAGACCAGCTGATTTGCCATTTTTTAAATTTTCTTAGAGCTACTAGTACCTCATGTGTGGAGATTGGTTCATTTAAATGCTGTATTTCTTCATTCGCTTCATTTTCTATTTCTTCTAAATTATCAACATTATTCGAAGCATCTTTCTGCAGCAAGTCTTTGAAATGCCTAAACCATGTTTCAATACATACTGTATTTCTAGGCTGTTTTCTTTTCGAAGAAATCATACTGATGGTGCTCCAAAAGCCTTTCTGGTCATTCATTGAGTTTACTAGCTTGTCTATCAAAGCCATATTGTACTGCTCTTCCTTAAACTTTTTAAACTTATTGGAGAGAGAGAGAGAGAGAGAGAGAGAGAGAGAGAGAGAAGACATACAGAGACAGAGACAGACAGACAGACAGAGAGAGAGAGAGTGTGTGTGTGTATGTGTTGTGTGTGTGTGCGTGTGTGTGTGTGTGTGTGTGTGTGCGCGCGTGCGTATGTGTGTGTGTGTGTGTGTGTGTGTGCGCGCGCGTGTGTGTGTGTGTGTATGTGTGTGTGTGTCCATTTTAAGGATCACCGCACTTAGTTTCATCCGTGTTCACCATTACTTACCCCACTTAACACATTACTTTTGATGGCCACAATACCTGGGACAGCTACTACAATGATGATGATGACGATGTGGATGAAAATCATAATGCTTTGGGGTTTCATCTAGAGATGAAACTGCATGACAGGGCTAACTATACGATTGTGATAACAAGATATCATGGCGTCAACCAGCCCTGAGAAACACAGACATCAGCACTGTTGGCTGAGAGATTTGAGCAACACCCTCAAAGTGATGCAAACGCGAAGTGGATGAGACTCGACTATGTATTCCCAGTATTCCCAAAGAGTCCATAGCACGTTGAACTCTGGGTAGAAGTCAGCTGCGGCCGAAAACTCCCACAATGATTTTTTTCAGAACTCGTTGGGAATTCGAACCCTTAACCTTCCAGTCGTTACTCCATTGCGATAACCACTGCGCTACGGCAACTGGTTTTACAAGATAGGTGTAATTATGTTCAGGCCTGCTAATGCCTGAAGTTCCTTTGACTACATACGCACGCAGAACATCAAATGTACCTTGTTCAAGGCCCCCTAAGTCATGTGGATATTCGATGGCTTGTAGAATGGAAACATAGAAATACCTAGTATGCATTCCCCTACCTCTTGAAAAAAACAACAACAACTATGGATGCTAACATGTCGAAGTAAGCTACCCAAAGACTAAGTCTGAAGACAGCGCAGTAAGATAATGCCTGCACAATGTGAGCCGAATAATCAAAATGTTATGGATCCTTGCATTCGACAAAAAGAAAAAAAGAAAGACAGACAGAAAAAAAGAAGGAAAGAAAGAGAGACAGAAAGAGAGAAAGAAGGCAAGAAAGAAAGAAAGAAAGAAAGAGAGACAGAAAGAAAGAAGGAAAGAAAGAAAGAAAGAGAGAGAGAGAGAGAAAGAGAGAGAGAAAGAGAGAGAGAGAAAGACCAAAGAAAAAAAAAAGAAAGAAAGAAAGAAAGAAAGAAAGAAAGAAAACACACAGAAAACCGAAAAAAATGACTTAAGAACGACACAAAAAGAAATCCATATGTGTCCACCTACTTGACCAGACAGTCGCTCTCCATACGAATAGGCGGTGTGCTGCCGTCAGTACATTCACCACCACTGCCTTCAGAAGAGGTACCGTAGTAAGACGTCCCGTAACTTCTGAAGCGACCTGTCCAACAGATACTTTGACTGATCAATTGATCAAGATTGATTGACTGACTGACTGAATGAGTGAGTAAATGAATAAGCGCTAGGATGACTGACAGACTGGTTGGTTGATTGATTAACTGATTTGCTGATTATTTAACATCAAGGGGTGTGAATGGATAACTGACGGACTGATTGGCTAACCCTTTGACTCCCGCACCAACTGCAAAAACTTAACCCTTTGACTCCCTCATCTTGTCCACCAACTTCCTGCAGGAAGCTGGTGGACAGGATGAGGGAATCAAAGGATTAAGTTTTTGCTTTGCTAGCATGGTTGACAATGCAGGATGCTGGTGGACAGGGTGCAGGAGTCAAAGGGTTAACTGATTTAGCTGGTGGTCGGTTGATTGACTAACTGATTTGCTGATCGATTGACAACAAGAGGTGTGAGTGGATAAGCGTAGGCTGACTGACAGGCTGACTAGTTGACTGACTGACTGGTTTGTTAATGACTGTTTATTACAGTTATTTTTGTTTAAAGCCCAGCCGACTGCATAAAACCATATCAGGGCTATAACAGTTTCAAAACATACAGTACTTCAACAAGAAAAAAAAAAAACGGAAAAGAAAATTAAATACACACATCAATGCATTTGTGCACACAATCTAAGGAGATACCCCTGTCACTGACCACTCCGTCCAATTTATCATACTGGAGATTTAAAAAACATACCTGAATACAATTATAACTAAGGACACTAAAACATACATAAAAACATGCCTTAATTACCTAAAACTGCTTCGCATATCTCACTTCCCTAGAGCCAAAAATGCACTTAATACATGTACCCAGTTATCAATCCTAAGAGAAAGTACGTAATAGTTTGTCGAACACATACAGGTAAATGGACCAGCAAGGCAGAAAATAATAGGTAGAAATGACAGAAAGCAAAGGAGGAAGAAAGAAACAGAGAGAGTGACAGAAATGAGGAAATTTCTAGCATAGAATCTCCAGAAGGTGGGGATACTGTTTATACTGAGGGGCCCCCCTCCCCCAGCATCCCCACAGCGGGGATGGGAGTGGGGGGTGCGGGGTGGGGGGGAGTTTGTTGACTGATGATTTGACAACAGCATGGGGTTTAGCAGTCAGTCCCATGATAACCAACATGATGTACGTTTGCTTTTGTACTTGGCGTCTGAGACGATTAAACCAACCAACCAATAAAACAATAACCATGGGGAAAGGTACATGTACACACGACAACGCAACAGGACACAATACGATACGAACTCTCCACACAACCACCACCAGCCCACAAACATATTCACAGCCCAACCGCACACACACTGACCGGCCGGAGGAGGAGAAGAGTAATTCAGCAAGAGATTGTAGCCCCCGCTAACGGGACAGGGCACGGGGGGTCCCCGGTAATGCTCCTCTGAAATCCAGGGCCACGGTTCCACATTCAGTCATGTACTGTTTTATACTGACAGAGCCCCGGAATCCCCACCAGGGGGGTGGGTGGTGTTGTTCATTGATTATTTGACAACAGCATGGGGTTTAGCAGTCAGTCCCATGAAAACCAATATGATGCACGTTTGCTTTTGTACTAGGCGTCTGAGACGATTAAACCAACCAACCAACAAACAAATAACCACGAGGAAAGGTACTTGTACACACGACAACGCAACAGGACACAATACAATACGAACTCTCCACACCACCACTACCACCAGCCCCACAAACATGTTCACAGCCCCATCACACACAGATTAACCGGCCGGAGGGGGAGAAGAGTGATTCAGTAACAGATTGTAGCCCCCGCTAACGGGACAGGGCACGGGGGGTCCCCGGTAATGCTCCTCTGAAATCCAGGGCCACGGGTCCACATTCATGTACTGTTTTATACTGACAGAGCCCCGAAATCCCCACCAGGGGGGTGGGTGGGTGTTGTTCATTGATTATTTGACAACAGCATGGGGTTTAGCAGTCAGTCCCATGAGAACCAATATGATGCACGTTTGCTTTTGTACTAGGCGTCTGAGACGATTAAACCAACCAACCAACAAACAAATAACCACGAGGAATGGTACTTGTACACACGACAACGCATCAGAACACAATACAATACGAACTCTCCACACCACCACTACCACCAGCCCCACAAACATGTTCACAGCCCCATCACACACAGATTAACCGGCCGGAGGGGGAGAAGAGTGATTCAGTAACAGATTGTAGCCCCAACTAACGGACAGGGCACGGGGGGGGGGGGGGGGGGGGAGGGTTCCCGGTAATGCTCTTCTGAAATCCAGGGCCACAGGTCCACATTCATGTACTGTTTTATACTGACAGAGCCCCGGAATCCCCACCAAGGGGGGGGGGGGTGTTGTTCATTGATTATTTGACAACAGCATGGGGTTTAGCAGTCAGTCCCATGAGAACCAATATGATGCACGTTTGCTTTTGTACTAGGCGTCTGAGACGTTTAAACAAACCAACCAACAAACAAATAACCACGGGGAAAGGTACTTGTACACACGACAACGCAACAGGACACAATACAATACGAACTCTTAAGCACCACCACCACCCACAAAAATATACACACAGCCCCACCACACACAGACTGACCGGCCGGCGGGGGAGAAGAGTAATTCAGCAAGAGATTGTAGCCCCCACTTATGGGACAGGTCACGGGGGGTCCCCGATAGTGCTCCTCTGAAATCCAGGGCCACGGGTCCACATTCATGTACTGCTCGTCACACAGGTGATCCACAAACATCGCGCCTTGAATCAGTGACATCTTCACCTGCAGACAAAAAAAAGTTCCCGTCTAATATCAACATTCACAATGAGAAGACGTTCAATCAGCACGAACGAACGAACGAACGAACGAACAAAAAAGTTCAAAACAATCTTTAATAAAATGGTTTCTTCTTCCATTTATCTGACTTCAATGCAGTCGATCACGAAAGGCCGTTTCAAAGCAGTCGACATGAAACATCCCCATCGCTCGTAAACCTCACCTATTAACCTCACCTATTATTGTATTAACCTCACCTATTTACCTCACCTATTAACCTCACCTATTAACCTCACCTATTAACCTCACCTATTTATCTGAATCAGTTTATCCTGTTTGACGAAAACGTTAAAGACAATAACATCAACAGCAGCAACTAGAGCAACAGCATTTACAGCAGCAGCAATAACAATGAAAACCGTAGCAGCAGCAGTAGCAGCAGCAGTAATAGAACAACTAGAAGAAAACTGCAAATATTCCAGGAACATACATGTAATATCATTGCCTTGATCCTAAATGCACCTTCATCGACACTAAACGCACGAGAGAGAGAGAGAGAGAGAGAGAGAGAGAGAGAGAGAGAGAGAGAGAGAGACAGAGAGACAGAGAGAGAGAGACAGAGAGAGAGAAACAGAGAGAGACAGA
>JAPXFY010000025.1:41350814-41355814 GCA_030674185.1 Monoplex corrugatus | reverse complement strand
GCGTGCGTGTGTGTGTGTGTGTATAGTTAACGTGTCTGAAACTGAATCTTGTTATTTTCAATGATATCATTGTTGTTTAGTTTGAAACCGGCCCTCCTGTCTCGTTTGGGCTATATACCTTTAAAAGGTATTAAATCAACGAACTGTTAAATTGCCAAAAATCGTGTATGTGTGCGTGCATGCGTGTGTGTGTGTGTTTATGTGTGTGAATGTGTGCGTATGTATGTGTGTGTGTGTGTGTGTGTGTGTGCCTACGCACATCTCTCTCTCATTTGGGAGGGAGAGGGGCTTAAAGATGAGATGTTTATGTCAGTGTTGTTGTATCTAGTGAGGATGGGTGTAGAAACGATGTTGACATGGGTGGGAATGATTAGGCTGATAAGTGTACACGAAGGAGTACTTATTTATTGCCAAATTAAAGCACCTGGTCACAACTTGAAAGCTGTAGGGAAAAATAGCACCAGATAGATCCAGGGAGAAAATACTGAACGGACTTGCAGGGTGGTTGAGGACAGAGAGTTCTTGAGTGTTGTATAAAACCGACGCTGATGTACGATTGTGAGACGTGGACTGTCAACACGCAAAGTCAGAACAAAATTGAGGCAATTGAAATTGACAACAGCCTTTGGAAACGCACCAACCTGCCAGTGGAACACATCTGTGAACTGCTATCCTGCTGCCTCAACACCACCTACTTTGAAGGACACTGGACAGTTCTACCAACAGACCGAGGGTGCAGCCATGGGGTCCCCCGTGAGTCCCATTGTCGCCAACCTCTTCATGGAAAATTTCGAGGAGAAAGCTTTGGCGTCGTTCCACACTCCTCCACGCTACTGGGGCCGCTACATGGACGACACTATGACTGTACTGAAAAGATCGGTGGTCGAAGACTTCACGAACCATCTCAACAACCAACACCCTGCCATCAAGCTCACCTATGAGGTAGAAGAAAACGGCAGCATCGCGATGTTGGATACCCACATCACCCGGACGGAGACAGGCCTCGCCTTCTCCGTCTATAGAAAGCCGACCCACACGGACCAGTACTTACAATTCGACAGTCACCAGCCACTGGGGCACAAGCTTGGAGTAATCCGCACCCTCACCCACCGAGCGAAGACCATCTGCTCTATCGACACCGCTAGAGAAGAAGAGGTGCAGTACATCAAGAAAGTACTGTGTGTCAGGATACCAGAAGTGGGCCTGGGATATTCCGGGGGGCAAGAAAACCATACCCCACCCCTCCACTGAACGGCAAACCCCTTCGAGAAGGACGTCTCCATGCCATACGTCAGCGGCGTCACTGAGGCTCTCAGCAGGAAGATCAGGAAGTTGGGAGTCAGTGTCCACCAACACCATCAGAAAAGCCAGTTAGTCCACACCAAAGACAAAACAAACAAATTGGACAAATCAGGGGTGATATACAAGATAGACCGCCAGGACTGTGACCAAAGTTATATTGGCGAAACTGAGCGCAACTTGCACAAAAGATTAAAAGAACACAAACGTGAGTCCTCTCCAGTGGGGGACATCTGACCCACACCCAACACCACTTGGAAAAGGACAGTGTGCAAGTTCTCGACAAAGAAGCAAGATGGTTCCAGAGGGGAGTAAAGGAGGCAGTCTACATCGCCGCAAGGAACCCCACCCTCAACCGTGACCGGGGCCGACACAACCTGCCTTCGGCGTACTCCTCACTTATTCAGTCGCACTGTCGTGAGTTCGCTCACGGCAGTGCGCACTGAAGCCAGTTCTCAACCCAGCAGTTGCGCCGATGAAAGCTACGCAGTAAGTAGCTTTTTCACTGAGAGACAAGTTTAGCCAGGTAGCCATTAAATTGAAATGTGGTTTCTAACAAAAATATTGAAAGTTTCATGGACAGCAAAGAAAACATACGAGACAGTCTTAAAGGAGGCAGACACAAGAAGAATATTACTAAAGAAGATTAGGAAATGACAAGCAACACTGACAGGATATGTTATGAGAAAGAGAAATTAATGCACCTGGTCACAACAGGAAAGCTGGAGGGAAAGAGAGCACCAGGTAGACCCAGAGAGAAAATATTGGACGGACTTGCAGGGTGGCTGAGGACAGAGAGGGTGGGAGATATACTTGCAGCGACAAGGGGTAGATTCGAATGGAGGGCCATGATCACCAGCGTCACGTGACAGGGTGCATGACGATGTTGATGAGTGCCCATACACTGTTGGTTGCATTGGACAAGTAATTGTTGGCTGGAGATGGTGTTGGGCCAGAACATTGGCTTGTTTCGGTGGTGCTTTGTGTGGAAGGCTGATAATTCTTGTTGGTGCTTTGTGTGGAAGGCTGATAATTCTTGTAAGTGCCTCTCATCCTCCAGCATTCTGACCATAAAGTTACGTGGAAAGAGCATGGTTCTGGCAGAGTCTGGTGGCGGCGTAACTGTGCTGGGAACATTCCATACACCTTTATTCCCATGGGCTCCATGTGACGGATATGGAATCGGAATAGTATATGGCAAGTACTACAAGCCTGCACACACATCATATGTGCTGGCCAGGTCTTGAGGTCAATCATCCTACGTACTGGGAAGGTCTTGAGTGTTGGTACTGTACTGATGGGATGAGTAGGGGTGACTCTATTATACGTGGTAATTGTATTACGGGAAGAAGAGGTGTGTGTGTGTGTGTGTGTGTGTGTGTATGTGTTGTGTGTGTGTATGTGTGTGTGTATGTGTTGTGTGTGTGTGTGTGTGCGTGCGTATGTGTGTGCGTGTGTGTATGTGTGTGCGCGCGTGTGTGTGTATGTGCGTGTATGTGTGTGTATGTGTGTGCATGTGTATGTTCATTTGTTATTTCTTATAACGTCTATTCACATATGTGCTTTTAGACGATATGTGTGTGTGTATGTGTGTGTGTGTACGTGCTATGTGTACGTGTGTGTGTGTGTGTGTGTGTGTGTGTGTGTGTGTGCATGTGTGTGTGTATGGGGGTATGTATGTGTGTGTATGTATGTGTGTATGTATGTATGGGTGTGTGTGGGGTGTGTGTGTTTGTGTGTGTGTTGTGTGTGAGCACGCACGATAATCAATACGGATGGTTTAAAACTTTATCTCGAAAGCTGTGTAGCAGCAACAACAACAACAACAACAACAACAACAACAACAACAACATCATCATCATCATCATCATCATCATCATCAAACAACAACAACAACAACAACAACAACAACAACAACAACATCACAAACAAACACATCAATACGAACCATTTCTCTCACTGTCCTCAACATGAACTCAAAACCAAAGCACAAGAGAGTTAAAAGTTAAACGCCATCATTGTCGAAACATCAATGAAATCGAGGACACAAACACGCGAAGACTTAACAAAAGGCACCAACAGAAGCATTACAAAATTCTCCTGCGCTTTTCGTTTACTGAACTTGGCAGCGTTGCCGTGCTGGGAAAATTCCGTATACTCTAATTCCCACAGGCTCCATGTGACGGATATGGAATCGGAATAGTGTATGGCAAGTACTATAAGCCTGCACACACATCTTATGTGCTGGCAAGGTCTTGAGGTCAATCATCCTACGTACTAGGAAGGTCTTCGGGTCAATAATCCTGGCAAAAGCCGCATACCTGCGCATAACCCCTATGTATCTGTATTCATATATATTTCCTTTTTGTCACAAGACATTTACTATGTGAAACTCGGATGTTCTCCATGGGTAAGCACGTCTCCATAATGCAGTATCATCCATTCAATGTTTTCTACATGCAGGTGTCTCTCTGCTTACCTTATAAAAGATATCCAGATAGAAAAGAAGAGGGAATGGGGGGGGGGGGGGGGGGGGGGGGGAGCAAAAACAAAGAGAGTTCTAGAAAAAAAGGAAATTTCTAGCACACAATTTCTAGAATGTAGGGGAAAGAAAAAAAGAAAAAAAAAAAAGGATAAACACAAAATTTCTAGCACAGATTTCAGAACATGAGGAAAGAAAAGAAAGAAAGAAAAAAAAAAGCAGAAAACAAACAAAGTGACAGAAAACGAGATATATTCGAGAACAAACTCCAAACAGGGAAACATACAGAAAGAAACCCTGGCTCTCACAAGAGAACTGAGATTATTCTACCGACAATCCAGACTAGTTGTTGGTTACGCGATTGAGCGCGCCGGCCGTCCACACACACACAACATCACACGCACATGCAACAGTAAACCACACGACCGCGCGGACACACACACACACAACACAACAACACACACACACAGACCACGCACAGAACACACACAACACCCCAAACATGCACAACAAGAAGATACTCCGCAAAGAAGAATTGCACACAAAACAACAGCAAGAACACACTTATACAATGTGGAAGAACCGCCTAAACACACACACATTCGCACCAACACAAAAGTCCTGCAAGAGAAACCACTACAGTAAACAACACAAACACACAACACACCACACACGCAAACACACACACACACACAACCAACACACACACACACACACACACACACACACAACACAAGAGTACACACACACACACAACACGCACAACAACAAAACCACAACAAAAACAAAATCACACAACACACACACAAAAACACCACACACAACACACAAGACACACCAAGAATACAAACACAACAACAAACCACACTATCACAACGGAAGATCCACACAAAGCAAACAATAAATTAAACTTGGGGAAAAAATCTACAGCAAACCACTACTAATAGGTAAACACACACACACACACACACACACACACCACACACACACACACACACACACACACAACAAAACAAACAAAAACCCCACAGACTCACTCAAGGAGATACACACAAATACCTAACATGCATTTACACCAACGTGAAAGATATCGCCATAAACAAGAATTGTCCCCGGCGAAAAGTCTGCCGAGAACGCCACTATCATAGGTAAACACACAACACACACACACACACACACACACACACACACACACACACACACACACACACACACACAC
>JAPXFY010000025.1:41338314-41340814 GCA_030674185.1 Monoplex corrugatus | reverse complement strand
AATCGTCCCGCCGTCCACGTCGAAGGTAGTCAGTTTTTTCGACTGGTTCATCATCCATTGTTTGTTCCTCTTCGTCTGCAAGAACTTGGGAAACTCACAACGAGGCTCTGAAGGCAAGGACGAGGCTCCTGCCTGATTCACCGCAGGGAGCAGCACCAGTAGTAAGTAAGGGAATGACGTTATCAGTAAGGTCACACTGGCTATTTGCGTTAACACTTTGTGAAGTCTCATGATGGATGACGATGATGTCTTCTGTCAGCGTTATGTACACCAATTTTTAAAGTTTCAGGGATCTGTGGGACTGTTTCAGAGCAAACTGTTCTGTCAAAGACCTGATGTATGTTCTCTCCACATAAGTTTAACAAACTGATCCTATATCAAGGCTACGGTGATTCACTTCTGTCCTGTATCCATTACTACAGACTCCAGTCTCATGAATGTAAAAGTCTTCAGTGTCCAAAGATTTATTAAAAGTCGTTTACCACATTATGTCTTTACACTGAACTGTAAACTGCAATATCACTGACATAATATTTGTGCAACAATTTTCGCGTGTTTTTATGGAGATGGGATAAAATCAGGATTAGAGTAAATGACAATGTCCCTGTCGCATTCTCTGAACGCTGCTTTTCCCTTGTCTTCTCAGCATCAACGGTATATTCACGGCATGTTGACTCGTGCCTTGATCTTTCATCTGAAACAGAATAATTACAAATCATGAGAAAAAATTCTAACCTCGCACTTATTGAAATGTTTTTTTCCCCCTAATATATCCAAAGGAATACAATTGTATTTTTCAAGTGTCATGCACTCTCACAACCACACGTATGTCACCTCACCCCGATCTCCAACTTTCCTTTTTTTATCTTTCTTTCTTGCTACCGTATCCACCATAAAATATACATGACATAAGAAAAAAACAACAACAACAACAGTAATTCAAACAAGTTACATACACGCTCCATCTCATCTTCGTCCCATAAAACATGTAAAGAAAGCAAAATACTGAAAATGAAACACACGAAAATGAAACACACGAAAATGAAACACACGAAAATGAAACAAAATGAAGCAAAGTAAAGTAAGACATAATGAAATTAAAATGAAATAAAATACTCTGAAATAAAACAAAATGAAATAAAGTAAAATATGACAGAACGATACTGAAGTAAAGTAAAATATGACAGAACGATACTGAAGTAAAGTAAAATATGACAGAACGATACTAAAGTAAAGTAAAATATGACAGAACGATACTGAAGTAAAGTAAAATATGACAGAACGATACTAAAGTAAAGTAAAATATGACAGAACGATACTAAGTAAAGTAAAATATGACAGAACGATACTGAAGTAAAGTAAAATATGACAGAACGATACTAAGTAAAGTAAAATACAGTGATACAAAAATAAAAACGAAATAAAGTAAAACAAGACACAATTACAAGAAAAAATGGTCATAGTGGTAAGAAAAAAATTTAGAAAAGAAAACAGATTTCGCTAACAATAATGATGGGAACAATCAACCACAGCACTTTGCAAATCGGTTTCCGAGTAAGTGGAACTGGTAAAAAGTTTCACCAAAACTAACGTTTAAGAATTGGACAATGTATACATTCATACAGGCATAGTACACACAGAAAATGCCAGATACTGCCGGCTAGAGTGAGAGCCAGAGACAGAAACAGAAAATCAGACAGACAGAAAGAAACAGAGAGAGAGAGAGAGAGAAGAGAGAGAGAGAGAGAGAGAGAGAGAGAGAGAGAGAGAGAGAGAGAAGAGAAGAGAGAGCAGAGAGAGAGAAAGAGAGAGAGAGACAGAGAGAGAAAAGAGAGAGAGAGAGAGAGAGAGAGACAGACAGAGCATCAGTGCGACAGAAATAAAAAACATTATCACTAAGCATGTTTGACCTGTATAACTGCCTCCACATACTAACAATTTACGTTTCCTGTATGGAAGCATTACACATACACACACACAAAACGCACGTAAAAACACACAGAGAGGTGGTCTACACGCATACACAGACACACTACACACTAAACAACACAGACACACACACACACACAACACACATAAAAACATTAGTGATGGATGGAATAACTGGTGGTATCATATTATACCAGCCTGACGTGTGCAAACATTGTTTACCAGCCCTAAAGTTTCAGGAGATATCGATTGAATGCACACACACACACAAGCACTACATGCACGTCTGTGCGTGCGTGGGCTCGCGCGCGTACATACACACACAACACACACACACACACACACACACACACACACACACACACACACACACACACACACACAACACACACACACACATGTATCAAATAATCATATACCAATGTTTACGCCAATTTTAAAATCCTGGACAGATGATCAAAATGCTATGATGATGATGACGACGATAAGGAAAATATCGATGATACTAAGGAGTTCCATTCTGTGTTGAGACAGTGTAACATGGCTGTACTCTAAACTTCCTTTCATAATG
>JAPXFY010000025.1:41328314-41330814 GCA_030674185.1 Monoplex corrugatus | reverse complement strand
TCACAGGTGCCATGTGATGGAGAAAATCCAGAATGATCACGGCACAAGCCTGCACAAAAAACCACGAGCTGGCCAGGTCCTGAGGTCCTAACTAGATAGTTCCATAACTCTGGGGTCGTAGGCGAGTGAGGTGGTGGAGACCTCAACTTTTCCCGGGGCCAGCACCATGAAAGCGGCGCCCATCCCCTCTTCCTCGCTTCAAATTCACATTCATATTTACGTGGTTTTTTTTTCAAAACCAAGACGTCAGAAAGGCAAGAAGGCTATTTTGTCTTCGAAGGGTGGGACCTGGGGAATCAACTTATCAGCTCAAAATATGGACAGACTGGAAGACCTGTTGACTGTTCTTTTTTTTATCTGTCTGTCTGCAGATCACGTCTAAACCAGGAGGACATGATGATACGATGAACTGAAGGTCAGCTTTATTCACCAGCAAAACAGAAACAAGTTCAGTCATATCAGCATCAAAATATTCTCAAATGTACTGTGTGTATAATGCCCCGGCAATCTACACTGACAGGCGCACTGATCCATTCTCTAATGCTTCCTCGCTCTCTCTCTCTCTCTCTCTCTCTCTCTCTCTCTCTCTCTCTCTCTCTCTCTCTCTCTCATATGGGCCTCAAACTTCCACGCCAAGAGCATTTTGTAGAATCTCTCAGAAAAGATTCCAAGAGGAATGTTCTACACAAACCTTAATCCGTTAACAGCGTGTATTATTTCACCTTAGAATAATACAGAAGAAACCAGAACATTCTCTCATCTGTCCACGTCACCGGGTTCAGTGTTGGCCGCTGCACTCTTTGACACCGCCACCTCCCTTCAAACGGCTCTGTCTTGACTTTTGCGACAATTTCTTGAATATTTAGGCCACTGATGTTAGTTATGTTCTCGATGTATGAGAGTCTAGGCCTGCCTTTCTTTCTTTTTGCTTGTTTTTCCTTGAAAACTGGTTGCCAAGAGATCCGTATTCTTGCTACGTGACACATGGCGCATATATTTAAGTCTTCTCTTGTTGATGTCTGCTAGTAGTTTTCTGGTGGTATCAAGTTCTTCCAGGACACTTTCATTAGTTCTTGTATCTGTCCATTTGACACGATAAAACCATATCTTTGCTGCCTCAATTCTTTTGCAATCAGCTTTTCTGAGAGTCCAGGCTTCGCAGACATAAATCGTGATTGGCCAGATCAAAGCATTTTAGAAGTTTAATTTTCAGGCCATTTTATATGTCACAGAACATTCTAAACTAACTTATAACTCGTGAACTGCATGAACTTTCGACACTTTCTTTCTAGAGTCTTACAGAAGAACGTGGCAAAGAAGCAGAACATACTGAAGTAACATGCAAACACGTCAGTATGCGTAACATATAAATAGCATGTACTCACAGTACTCTGTTCTAGAATCCTACTGAAAAGGCACGACTTATGTGTAGCTAAGTCTAAGACGTAAACAGTGTGAAACACTACATTCAAGTTTAACCGTGAATCACTTCATTTCAAGAATTTTACAGAGAAAGACATGGATGAGAACAGTAGGCACTGGATCATATCCAACACGCGGACAACGAGTATTTACACCTGTTTACATACTATAGACCCCCAGGCCTTCTGATAAGAAAGTGGAAAAAAGTCAAAAACAAAGAGAAATACTGCACTCTTTCATTTATAAACTATCAAATTCAAAGGAAACACACACACACACACACACACACACACACACACACACACACACACACACACACACACACACACACACACACACACACACACACGTCAATATCACTTTAGTGAAAAGACTAAATCAAGCAACGAACGACACACACCACATATATATACAACCACATACAACTAGAATCAGAACGTGTATTTAATATATCAAAACAAGACAGGCGCAAATTTTCGTACAACTGACTTTCGCTATGCGTACACAAAAGACAACAAGGAACAAATGCCCTACACTTACCTGAAAAACAACAACAACAACAATAAAAAAATAATGGACTACTTCCCTAACGTGGCGTTGAGCAGGAAAGAAGAAAATTCAAAAGTTAAAAGTGATGTTGTGGATTTATTTTCTAACATATGGGGATGATAGAGCTCAGTTCTCTCGAGTCACGTTTTGAAGGTGGGCCTCCTCCCTCCTCTCCATCACTGCTTTACTTTGCCTTTGCTAATTTAGAGCAAACTCAGGTCTCCGTTCACAGCAGGGTGAACTGTAGAGGCCACAGACACAAAGACCTGAAAGACAGGCTCAAGCCCATGTTTTTTAGATTGGAAAACAGGAGCTCAACCTCCACGCTAATCAGGCTTTCTTATTTTGTGTTACGTCTGAAACAAAACGAGAAAAAAAAAAAAAAAAACAGAAGAAAAAAATCATTTAAGCATACGCATGAAATCAGAATTCCTGCATTATTGCGCAACAGCCTACACCTTTGGATATTTACTTTAACGTTGTTATTCTCTCTTTTGCCCAGCCGTGTCTGAAAAAAACTTTTCCAGCA
>JAPXFY010000025.1:41310814-41323314 GCA_030674185.1 Monoplex corrugatus | reverse complement strand
CATACGTGCGTAACCATCTTCCTTTCCTTGGAACCTTTCGTAATCGTCACGAAGAGAGAGATGAGAGAAAGAGAGAGAGAGAGTAGAACAGAGAGAGGAGAGAGAAAGAGAGAAAAGAGAAGAAGAGGGGAGATACAGAGAAAGAGAGAGGGGGAGACAAAGAGACAGAAAGAAAGAGAGAGAGAAAGAGAGAAAGGAGGAGAGACAGAGAAGAGAGGAGAAAGAAAATGAGAGGAGAACAGAAAGACAGAAAGAAAAAGTGAGGAGGACTGAGAAGATACAGAGAGAAAGAGAGAGAAAGAGAGAGAGAGAGGAGAGAAGAAGAGAAAGAGAGAGAAGACAGAGACGACAGAGAGAGAGAGAGAGAGAGAGAGGAGAGAGAGAGAGAGAAAGAGAGAGAGAGACATAGCGAGGGAGAGAGAGTGTTTGGAGAGAGAGAGAGAGAGGAGAGAGAAGAGAGAGAGAGAAGAGAGAGAGAAAGAGAGAGAGAGAGAACTCGGAATTCTAATGAATTTAGGCCAATAGCCCCTTTCAGGCAGACAGAGGCAGGCAGGCAGGCAGGGCAGGCAGAGTCCCCTTCTCCCACTGGATGAAGCGCCAGGGAAGTTTCAGTCTTTTTCTCATAATTTTGTATTTGGTGTTTGTTTGTGATCTTACATTCACGCTTGACAAAGGCCGGTTGGCCGAAAATTTGCGCCTGTCTTGTCTTGTTGAGTTGGATGTGCGTTCTGATTCTATTTTCGTGTTTTTCTGGTTCCTCTTTGCTTGAGCCCGGGCAGTCGCACTTGATTTGAATATAGACCGAGAGAAAGAGACAGACAGACAGATACAGACAAAGATAGAGACAGAAAGACAGAAAGAGGTTCAGAGAGAGAGAGAGAGAGAGAAAGAGAGGAGAGAATGAGAGAGAAAGAGAGAGAGAGAGAGGAGAGAAGAGAGAGAGAGAGAGCAGACAGAGACAAAGAAAGAGACAGGTTGGCAGACAGAGACAGAGACAGACATAGAGAGAAATACACACACAGAGTAAGAGATACAGAGAGAGATAGAGGGGGAGAGAGAGAGAGAGGTGGGAAAGAGAGAGAGAGAGGGAGAGAGAGAGGAGAGAGAGAGAGAAGAGAGAGAGAGAGAGAGAGAGAGAGAGAGAGAGAGAGAGAGAGAGAGAGAGAGAGAGAGAAAGAGAGAGAGAAAGGGAGAGAGAGAGGAGAGAGAGAAAGAGGAAGAGGAGAGAGAGAGAGAAAGAAGAGAGAGAGGAGAGAGAGAGAAGAAAGATGAGAGAGAAGAGAGAGAGAAGAGAGAGAGAGAGAGGAGAGAGAGAGATGAAGAAGAGAAGAGAGAGAGGGAGAGAGAGTGAGAGAGAGAAGAGAAGAGAGAGAGAGAGAGAGAGAGATTGAGAGAGAGAGAGAGAGATTGATAGGAGCAGACACAAAGAAGAGGACAGAGCCGTAAAGGTGAGGGGAAAGAAGTTTTATTCCTTCCTGAGTTCATGCCAGTTTATCACACAGCATTAAGGAAAATCTACATGAACATCTGCCACGACAAATGAAACACACGCCATGCAAATGTTACAATTTACATCAGTTCCTGCGAAGCCGTTTCCTGGTGTTTGCACAGGAACAGGAAGCAGTAATTCTCACACATGCGTCGTGGCAGAAACATGCAGGAAGAGGATTTAACTGCCGATGTTTTCTTTATGACTACTAGACTTGCTGCGTGTGCGTGCGTGCATATGTTCGTGTGTGTGTGTGTGTGTGTGTGTGTGTGTGTGTGTGTGTGTGTGTGTGTGTGTGTGTGTGTGTGTGTGTGTGTGTGTTTTCTCTCTCTCTCTCTCTCTCTGTGTTGTGTGTGTGAGAGAGAAAGAGTGTGTGTGTGTATATATATATATATATGTGTGTGTGTTGTGGTGGTGTGTGTGTGTGTGTGTGTGTGTATGTATGTGTGTGTTATGTGTGTGTGTGGTGGTGTGTGTGTTGTGTGTGTGTGCTTGTGTGCGTGCGTATATATGTGTATACGTGTATTTCCATGCATATCCATACTATATTGTATTGCATTGTTTTGTGGCAAATGTTTCCATGTGAAATGCAAACTGCGCTCCTCAAGAGACAAAAAGTCGTCCCAATCTTGCACCGACCTGTTTCTTTTTTTTTCTCCATTTCTTTCTGCTGTCTGCAGGGGTGCTATATTTTTATACGAATATGATTTCTTTCCAGAAATGGGACCTGTGATATGCTTTTATTCATTTATCAGTTAATTAATCAATATAATGAAATAGGTGCAAAGCTAAGCAAAATGGCTCATCTTCTTTTTCTTATCTCTTTTTCTTTCTTTATTATTTTTTTCCATTTCTTTCTGCTGTCAGCTAGGATACTTTATTTTTCTTTACAGAAATGGGACTTGCCACATGCTTTTATTCATTTATCTGTTAATCAATTAATATAGTGAAATAGACGCAAAGTTAAACAAGAACGGCTGCATTGCTGCCTTAATAACGTTTTATCACAAATAGCAAACACGTCCCGAAAGTGTTACAATTTCACGTCACTTTTCACACAATTTCCAGCAGTTTGCACTGAAACGGAAACGAGGAAAAGATCCCTAGCAGATATGCAGCCTATCAAAGTCAGGAAACACGAGAGATTGTTTCAGAACAGACTGGGTGGATAATTTCTATTACAACAATCAAATTTGCTTTGACAATTTAAAAAGCCTGATTGCATTTGTGGGAAAGTGTGTTAGTGTGCTGTTTTCCTCATTCTCTTCTCTACCTTCGTCCCTCCACTCTTCCTCCATCTCCCAGTCTCTTTCTTCGTCTCTGTCTCCTTCCTTCTCTTTGTGTCTCTGTCTCTATGTCTGTGATGTTTGGATTAGAAGACGTCGCATTCAATTTGTAACAATCATATTTTGGATGGGAACGATGCTCAGAATTGCCACATCACACACACACACACACAACACACACACACACACACACACACACACACACACACACACACACACACACCACAACACACACACACCACACTGGACGTAATGGAAGGGGAAATGGCTGCTTTGATACTTTGCTACAAAATACACATACACATAGATAGAACAACACACACACACACACACACACACACACACACACACACACACACACACACACATAATATATATATATATATATATATATATATATATATATATAATATATATACGTATGTATATATGTGTATGTATATGTATAGGTATACAATAATCCATTTTATTTTCATGGACATGGAAATAATCACACTTTTTTTGCCACAAAACAGTTTTTTCAGAACAGGATAATTACATAACAGATTTTAGCAAATAAATTTACTCTGGCTATGTTAACAAGTGAGCTTGCCGTTTGACTCTGTGTGCTCCTGTCTCTGTGTCTGGCCGTGTGTTTTGTCTTCCCTCTGACAGATCAAATTTGCAGCACCCTTAGGGGAACGCATCTGCATTACTTTGTTTATGAAGACATATGGCCGAGATAATTGAAACTGCATCAGGCTGTTGATATTTGTCTGTTCCTGTTTTTCAGTCTTTGTCTTTATGTCTGGTGTCTCTGTATGGGCAGACAGGACCTCAGGACCTGGCCAGCTCACGGGTTTATGTGCAGGGTTAAGGTTAGTGCCATGATCATTCTGGATCTTCTCCATCACACGACACCAGTGGCGTCAGTGCATATGGAATTCATTCCGAATGCGGAGATGGCATCTTGAGAAACTGACACTGTCTCTGTTTGTCTATCTCTCTGTCTGTCTCTCTGTGAAAAGTTTATTTGTAGTGTAAGGTAGACCCTCTTTGAGAGAGGGTTGGATGTAAATTAGGATATACTTGCTTATTTCTTACCTCTGTAAATAAAATTTGTTTCTCTCTCTCTCTCTGTCTGTCTGTAAAAGAATAGATCAAGTATTACTCATAAATCAATATTATCCTTCTCCCACTTTCTCAGCAATCTAATCTATGTGTGTGTGCATGCGTGCGTGTGTGTGTGTTGCATGCGTGTGCGTGTGTGTGCATGCGGCGCGTGTGGTGTGTGTGTGTGTGTGTGTGTTTGTGTATGTGTGTGCGTGACCGTCTAATATCACTTACAGTGAAAAACGTTAAATCAAAGAACGAACGATGCGTGCGTGTTTGTGCGCGTGGTTTGTTGTTGTTGTTGTTGATATTGTAAATGTGTGCAAACAAACAAAAATCATGTGGTCAAGGCAATCCAAGAGCTCTCAGCTGCTTCCATCTTTTTACCCCCTCGCCCTTCACCCCAACCTTCACCCCCTCTCTTACCCTCTGTCCTTAATTCTATGAGTCCATCTGCCCATTTCCCAGGACACCAACACCTTTCAAGCCACCAGGAAAGCCACAAATGAATCTACTCACACAGGAGGCAATAACAGAACAAACATGGCTACATTTCTGTCCCTTTGAACACGGCCTCAAGCTGGATAGCTATTTTCCAAAATAATCGCATTTGTGTGAGGCACTGGCCCCTCTGAATGGAGCCACAAAGGGGGCCAGATAGATGGGCACAAATACCCCTCACTGGTCAATCGATAGGCACGTGCACCTCAGGGAGTTGACAACACAATAAGTATTGTCCCTCGAAGCGTTTGTCTCGTAAACCTGTGTGAATCGAGTCAATCCTTTTTCTTTTCATTCTGCACTCTTTCACATATATGTACAAGGGATTTCATTGCCCAGCGCTTTTCTTTTTTTCTCTTATGTTTTTTAGTTTCATCATCATCAGGTGCCTTGCCGCATGGTGTCGGCGATTATGGACTTCCATCTGTCTCTATCTTTTGTTGCCTCAAGCATCTCTTCCACCCTCCTTGTCCCCAGCCACTCTGCAAGTCCGTCTGGTATCTTCTCCCTGGGTCTACCCGGTGCTTTCTTTCCCTCCAGCTTTCCTGTTGTGACCAGGTGCTCCAATTCCCCTTTCCTCATAAAATGACCTAAAAATGTTGACTGTCTTTGCCTAATCTTCCTTATGAATGATTTACTTGTGTCTGCCTCCATCAAGACTGTCTCGTTTGTTTTCTTTGCTGTCCATGGAACTCTCAACATTCTTCTTAGAAACCACATCTTGGCTGCCTCAATCTTGTTCTGGCTTTGTTTGTTTAATGTCCACGCCTCGCAGCCATACAAAGTATTGGTTGTATACAACATGGTAGGCATTTGTTGGTAAGAATGCCTGTCATCTTCCTGAATGCTGTTTTGGCGTAGCCGATTTTGCTGGTTATTTCTGATGTGCATCTGCCATCTGGTGAAATGATCATTCCCAGGTATTTAAACTTATCAACCTGTCTCAAGATTGTGCCATTTGCTATTTTGCATGAGGGGATTTCATGTTTTTTACTGATCACTATGACTTCAGTCTTCCTGCTGTTTAGTTCCGGCCTCTTACCTTTGCTTTCTATTTCTAATATATTCACAAGGTTTTGTAGGTCCCTTTCACTTTCTGCAATTAGCACGGTGTCATCTATAATAATAATAATAATTACAATATTTATATAGCGCAAAATCTTGATAAAATCAAATCTAAGCGCTGAAGCAGACACACACGCACGCACGCACGCACGCACACACACGCACGCACACACACAACACACACACACACACACACCCACACACACGCATGGCTATAAATGGGGAGAAAGAATAAAAGCAATAAAAGCAAGAATAAAAGCAATGGAAAATTATAGAGAGCATAGCATACAATTATATATTATAACCATGTGATTCCCTCCGAGCGGAGACAGGCTGCAGAGCGGAGGGTTGAGTGAGGTTAGGATTTTATGCAGAAGAGAAAAGGTGAGTTTTGAGAGCGGACTTGAAGGAGACAAAAGTAGGTTGCTGACGGACTGAGAGAGGAAGTTTGTTCCAGGAGAGTGGACCAGAAACAGAGAAGGCTCGTGGACCATAGGTATTGAGCTTAGTGCGTGGAAAGCGAAAAGTCAGAGGATCAGAGGCAGAGCGGAGGGTACGTGAGGGAACATAGATCTCAAGTAGGCTTGACAGGTAATCGGGGGCTGCGTTATTGAGGCTTTTGTAGCACATGGTGTCTAGTTTGTACTGTATGCGCTTTGATACAGGGAGCCAGTGAAGTTGTGCCAGGAGAGGAGATATGTGCTCAGCTTTTTTCTTTTTGAGTACAAGGCGTGCAGCATTGTTTTGAATGCGCTGTAGGATGTGAATGGTGGAGGCAGGAAGACCAGACAGGAGTGAATTGCAATAGTCAATGCGAGACATTATGAAGGAGAGAACGAGTTTTGCAGTTGTTTCGACAGAGAGATACTTCCTGATCAGCTTTATACGATGGAGATGATAGTAGCAGGATCTGGCAGTTTGAGAAACAAAGTTGTTCATGGAGAGGGTAGAGTCAATGCAGACACCAAGGTTTTTAGCTGAATCAGAAATTGGGACTGCGTATCAAATGTTGTTTATCATTTTTCCTCCAACGTTTAATCCAAGGTCTTTCTCTAGGTTTCTCATGATGTTTTCGCTGTAAAGTGTAAACAGATCTGGTGACAAAACACAACCCTGTCTGACTCCTCTTTTGATGTTTTGGAAAGAGCTTATATCGTTTTTTATTCTCATTGCAGCTGTTTGTTCCCAATACATATTTCTGATTATTCGTAGATATTTTCCATCAATATTGAGTCTTTCTAGTTGGTTGATCAATTCTTCATGTCTTATCCAATCGAAAGCCTTGGTGTAATCAACAAAGCATAGATATAAATCCTTGTTCATCTCGATTGACTTCTCTATGATAGTTCTTAGGATGTATGTGGTATTAATAGTTCCTTTCCCTACCACAAATCCACACGGTTCATCTGCTATTTCACTGTTGATTCTATTCGTTGTCCTCATCATGATTATTCTTAACTCTTTCACCGCCAAGTTTCCCCAGAAACGGCACTCCTCAGTGCGAAGTATATTTTGGGCAGCCAATTTTGCAGCGTAGTATGCATTTTTAAAAGCTTATATCTCAAAGACTATTAAAGATTTTCACTTACTTTATTTTGCTATGTAAAGGACAGATGTTGTATTCATATATGAATGCTTGCTTGTGTTTATGTGCTTGATTGATTATTCCATAGATATTCTTATTATAAAGAAAAACAAACAATTTTTTTTCAAATGGTTTATTAGTTCTACTACTAACCTTATTTCGAGAGTTGTGCACCAGATATCATTAAAATAAATGAGGAAAAGCTATGGAAAATCTACTCACAAAGTCAGCTGTCTGCTTATTCTACTCAGAGTGGTAGGCAATGCGTGTCGATTTGCAACCATTTTGGAGAAAACGCTTCAGAGAAAAACGTGATGTAAATTCCGACAGTTAACAAAGCCACACTTCGGCCTTACTTCTGAAAAACTAGGTCTCTGGGTAAAGTTTAAAAATAGCACAGTCGCCTGCATTCACCAGTGGAGCTGACAGAAGCTTTGTACCCGCGTGAAAAGTTGTCGTTTAGCATGACCCCTCCAAGTCGCACAAATGCGACCATGGCGGTCGTACGGGAAGTCACTTGATTGCGACCATGGCAGGAAAAGAGTTAATAGGATACTGGTTACATGACTCATCAAACTGATTGTGCGATGGAGTTCGCATTCTTTAGCGTTTTTTAGTTTAACTAATGACTGGAAATATTTGATTAGTACAAATCGTTCTTGTACAGACTTTTTAATTGTGAGTGTGTGCAAAAAAAACAACAACAACAAAATCAACAAAAACAAACAAAATCATGTGGTCAAGGCAGTCTATGAGCTTTCAAATGCTTCCATCTTTTTTAACCGCCTTCCCCTTCACCCCAACCTTCACCCCTCTCTTACCCTCTGTCCTTAATTCTATGAGTCCATCTGCCCATTTCCCAGGACACCAACACCTTTCAAGCCACACCAGGAAAGCCACACATGAATTTCTTCACACAGGAGGCAATAACAGAACAAACATGGCTACATTTCCTGTCCCTTTGAACACGGCCTCAAGCTGGATAGCTACTTTCCAAAATAATCGAATTTGTGCGGGCACTGGCCCCACTGAATAGAGCCACAAAGGGGGCCAGATAGATGGGCACAAACACCCCTCACTGGTCAATCGATGAGGCACGTGCACCTCAGGGAGTTGACAACACAATAAGTATTGTCCCTCGAAGCGTTTGTCTCGTAAATCTGTGTGAATCTAGTCAACCTCTTTTTCTTTTCATTCTGCACTCTTTCACATATATGTACAAGGGATTTCATCGCCTAGCGTTGTGTAAATTACGTTCATTTTCATGTACTTTTCTTTTTTTGTTTTGTTCTTTCTCTTTTCTTCTTTAGTTTAACCCTTTGACTCCCAAACCCTATCTACCAACAGCAAAAACTTAACCCTTTGATTCCCTCACCCTATTCACCAGTTTCCTGCAGGATGCTGGTGAAGGAATCAAAGGGTCAAGTTTTTGCTTTGGTAGCATGGTTGGCAATGCAGGATGCTTGTGGGCAGGGTATGGGAGTCAAAAGGTTAATGACTGGAAAGATTTCAGTAGTATAAATCGTTCTTGTACAGCGTTTTTGATTCTGAGTGTGTGCAAACAAACAAACAATTTCATGTGGTCAAGGTGATCCATGAGCTGTCAGTTGCTTCCATCTTTTTTAGCCCCACTCCCTTCACCCCAACCTTCACCCCCTCTCTTACCCTCTGTCCTTAATTCTATGAGTCCATCTGCCCATTTCCCAGCACACCAACACCTTTCAAGCCACATCAGCAATGCCACAAATGAATCTATTCACACAGGAGGCAATAACAGAACAAACATGGCCACACTTCCTGTCCCTTTGAACACGGCCTCAAGCTGGATAGCTATTTTCCAAAATAATCGAATTTGTGCGGGCACTGGCCCCACTGAATAGAGCCACAAAGGGGGCCAGATAGATGGGCACAAATACCCCTCACTGGTCAATCGATGAGGCACGTGCACCTCAGGGAGTTGACAACACAATAAGTATTGTCCCTCGAAGCGTTTGTCTCGTAAACCTGTGTGAATCTAGTCAACCTCTTTTTCTTTTCATTCTGCACTCTTTCACATATATGTACAAGGGATTTCATCGCCTAGCGTTGTGTAAATTACGTTCATTTTCATGTACTTTTCTTTTTTTTTTTTTGTTCTTTCTCTTTTCTTCTTTAGTTTAACCCTTTGACTCCCAAACCCTATCTACCAACAGCAAAAACTTAACCCTTTGATTCCCTCACCCTATCCACCAGTTTCCTGCAGGATGCTGGTGAAGGAATCAAAGGGTCAAGTTTTTGCTTTGGTAGCATGGTTGGCAATGCAGGATGCTTGTGGGCAGGGTGTGGGAGTCAAAATGTTAATGACTGGAAAGATTTCATTAGTATAAATCGTTCTTGTACAGCGTTTTTGATTCTGAGTGTGTGCAAACAAACAAACAATTTCATGTGGTCAAGGCAATCCATGAGCTCTCAGTTGCTTCCATCTTTTTAAACCGCCTTCCCCTTCACCCCAACCTTCACCCCCTCTCTTACCCTCTGTCCTTAATTCTATGAGTCCATCTGCCCATTTTCCGGGACACCAACACCTTTCAAGCCACATCAGCAATGCCACAAATGAATCTACTCACACAGGAGGCAATAACAGAACAAACATGGCCACACTTCCTGTCCCTTTGAACACGGCCTCAAGCTGGATAGCTATTTTCCAAAATAATCGAATTTGTGCGGGTACTGGCCACCATGGATAGAGCCACAAAGGGGACAGACAGATGGGCATAAACACCCCTCACTGGTCAATCGATGAGGCACGTGCACCTCAGGGAGTTAACACCACAATAGGTATTGTCCCTTGAAGTGTTTGTCTCGTAAACCTGTGTGAATCGAGTCAACCTCTTTTTTCTTTTCGTTCTGCACTCTTTCACATAATGTACAAGGGATTTCATCGCCTGATGCTGTGTAAATTACGTTCATTTTCATTTTCTTTTTTAAGTTTAATAATGACTGGAAATATTTCATTAGTATAAATCGTTCTTATGTAGCGATATTCTTGAAACTCCCTCAGCCACCCTGCAAGTCTGTCCAATATTTTCTCCCTGGGTCTACCTGGTGCTCTCTTTGCCCACAGATTTCCTGTTGTGACCAGGTGCTCTAATTTCTTTCCACACAAAAAGTCCTGTAAATGTCGGTCTTTTCCTGAAAATGCTAGGCGAGTTGACCACATTCCACTATATATTTACTATATTTATCTGCAATAGCTTTGTAAGCCTATGTTTCCACGTTCACAGCTGTGGGATGACTGTGTTTATGGTGCTTAACTATTGCGAGTAAAAATACGCAGTTGTGTTCCTTAAACACATTGACATCATCCGGCTGTCTCTTCTTTTCCCCGCCTGTGATAGCCATGGGTCAACAATGGTATCATTTCCTCAACACAATGCCCAGTCACAAAGAACAATTGATACTGATATTAACAGCATATCCGATCGCCAAGTAACAAAAACAACAAAAGAGACGACATCGTTGGTGAGTCAAAGGGTTAAACTAGACGGTGAAATGTTCCAGACTGATTTCTTTTCTTGAGGATGCTATCATTGATGATCTGATGATGCAAGATGCTTTTTTTCCCTGCGTGTGATAGCATGGGTCAACAACGGTCTCTGACTCAAAAGAAGAAATCAACATCGAACATTTCACCATCTAGACTAAACCTTTGGCTCCCTCACCCTATCCACTAGCATCCTGCATCGTCATCAATGATAGCAAAGCAAAAAACTTAACCCTCTGACTCCTAATCCTATCCACCAGCTTCATGCAGGGAGCTGGTGAATAGGGTGAGGGAGTCAAAGGGTTAAGTTTTTGCAGATGGTGGATAGGATGCTGGAGTCAAAGGGTTAAGAACTGACTTGATGGTGAAGAATTCAAGCTGTACTTTCGCCCGAGTTCGCCTGAATCGTAGAAGATACGTTCACACAAGCTCCCAAACGTCTTGAGGAAACTGCAGGGAAGTCACACACCCACAAAATTGGTCGACGGCTGGTCTGTGGACTCGGCTTCGGCTGGTCGGAAAACTGCATGAAGCGTTTGGGAAAAAACCGCGAGCAAGCCGCACACCAGCCGATGGTGCGGAAATTTTCCCACTTTCGTATGCAATTAAAGTCGCTGTCGCCGCGCTCGCAAACCACAGCTGCAGCTATTAACGCGACACAGAAAGAAGCCCAAAAACAAATAACGACTGAATGAACCACGAAACTTCACCCATTTTCACCGCTTTATTCCTGCTCCATCTTCTTCATTCAGGGATATTCTTTTAGTTGAAAAACAAGTCGGAGCATTCAAAAACAGACTGACTGGAAATTTCCATAAAAGGCACTCGATTTACTTTGACAGTGTAAATAGGTTAATCGTGTCTGAAAGACGTCTGTGCCAGTGTGTGTGTGTGTGTGTGTGTGTGTGTGTGTGTGTGTGTGTGTGTGTGTGTGTGTGTGTGTGTGTTGTGTGTGTTGTTGTGTGTGTTTTGTGTTGTGTGTGTGTGTGTGTGTTTGTGTTTGTTTGTGTGTTTTGTTTGTGTGTTTGTTATTTTGGGTGTGAGTGTGTGTGTGTGTGTGTGAGTGTGTGTGTGTGTTGTGTGTTGTGTGTGTGTGTGTGTGTGTGTGTGTGTGTGTGTGTGTGTTGTGTTGTGTGTGGTGTGTGAGTGTGTGTGTGTGTGTGTGTGTTGTGTTTGTGTGTTGTTGATGTTGTTGACGTTTTTTATGTGTGTTTAGCATTTGTGTGTGTGTGTGTGTGTGTGTGTGTGTGTGTGTGTGTGTGTGTGTTGTGTGTGTGGTGTGTGTGTGTGTGTGTTTTGCGTGTTTGTTTTGTGTTTTGTGTGTGTGTGTGTTTGTGTGTGTTGGTGTGTGTGTGTTGCGCGTTTTGTATGTTTATGTATTTGTGTGTGTGTGTGTTTGGGGTTACTGTGTGTGTGTTGTGTGTCTGTGCACGCGCGCCCATGTTCGGTTTTGTTCAAGCCCAATCGTCTGCACTGCCTTAGTGGCGTTGACCTCACGCTACTCATTCCGGCACTCCAACATCCCCAGTCCAAAGCACACATGTGAATACACATTAAAAGAAATAACAAACGAAGGAACGAACCATGGACCTTAACCAATTTTCACCACTTTGTCCCTTCCATTCATTAGACTTTTGTAATTTTCTTTTCATGCGAAACCAAACCAAAACTGTCCTAACAGTGTACGGTATTAAAGCCATATGAAACTAAAGTAGAACAGCTATAAACTGTTAAATGTTATGTGTGGATGTGGGTTTTGTTTTGAATCTTTTCTAACTGTAAAAGAAACAGGACTACGAAAGAAGAATATGAACGCGTATTTAATACAACAAAACAAGACAGGCGCAAATTTTCGGCCAGCTGGCCTTTGACAAGCGTAAGATTACAAACAAACAAACATTAGATAAAAAAATTTGAGAAAAAGACTGAAACTTCCCTGCTGCTGTGTTCAATGTGAGA
>JAPXFY010000025.1:41280814-41305814 GCA_030674185.1 Monoplex corrugatus | reverse complement strand
ATAACCCTACCTCTCCAGCATTTCATGCCAGGGTAGCCAGGCAAATGCTTATGCTCTTCACAATTTTCAACTGCCGTGGGATCTGTTAGCATGCGCAGGCAAGAAAGCACACCTGTCTGACTCGTGTTTTCGTCTCCTTCTGCAGGACTAGACATTCGGTTTGATTTTTCGGTCGAAGTGAGGAGAAAAGGCGAGGCCTCAGTGTGAAACGATTCTTGGAACCTCGAGTTTAGTTACTGGCAGGCGAACGTCTGAACCATTCAGCCACCTCTTTCTTTCTTGATACGTGAACATCATTGGGCACATGTCAGGATATATGATTATAACAAATGATAATAAGAATAATAAATCATTATCATTATTGTTTGAAGTCCAGCAGGCTGTGCAGAGCCATATCAGTGCCGTAACCATCTCAACACCTGTATGAACTTGGAAAAAAAAAAGGTACACATATCAATGCATTTGCACACATGATCTAAGGATATGCCCTTGGCACTGACCACTCTGTCCAATTTATCATAAAGGTTTTAAAAAAAAAAAGCCCGAATACAAATATATAAGCATAACTTAAGAACACTAAAAACGTATATCAAAACTGGCCTAATTACATAAAACTGCCTCTGCACATCACATTTCCTTGTAGCCAAAAATGCGGTTTATACAGGTGCCCAATTATCAATCCTGAGAAAATGATCTGGAAGCCTTTTTGGAAAACATACAGATGAATGGGCCAGCACGGCAGAACTGATAAGAAGAGAAGACAGAAAGCAAAGGTGCAAAGGAGAAACAAAGAGAATGACAAAAAAGAGTAAATTTCAAGCACAGAAGAAAATTACAAAAAAAAAAAAAAAAGGAAATTTCTAGCACAAAATTTCCAGAAGGTAGGGATACTGTCTATACTCAAAGAGCCCCCAGCATCCCCAAAGGGGAATTACCACTACTGTTGCTGCTGCTACTACTACCGCTGCTACTGCTATTACTACTACTACTTCTACTACTACTACTGCTGCTACTACTACTACCACGACCACCACCACTACAGCTACTACTAGTACTGTTGATATTGATGATGATGATGATGATGATGATGATGATGATGATGATGATGATGATTTATATATTGCAACATCCTGGTAAGTAAGCACCTAAACCTTTTGCACTTACAGATAATGTTGTTCAACAGAAACATAAGTCATCATTAAAGCTCAGTCATACAAGCATAACAACACAGAACGGGGAAAGAAAAAAAAATGAATATATTATATACAATGTATACATTATCTCTCTTCTATACATCCTGTATTTTGTGGACTTGATTTGACAATGTCAACAAGTTTTGGTATGTTGGACGTGTGCGCCAATATCACTGGCTGACTGTATATAAATGGCCGTGTGTTTGTCATCCCACTCTGCTCGTGCTGGATTGGGGGGTAGCTTGCATCTCTGAACAGATCACAGTTAGTTTATGGAGATTCATGGCTGGGGTACGGGGTTCTTTGAGCTGCCTTTCTGTGTATGTCTCTGTCTGTCTGTTTATTCATCTGTGTGTCTGTGTGTCTGCCTGCCTGCCAGCCTGTCTGTCTGTCTATCCTCTCTCTCTGTATCTCTCTGTCTCTCTGTGAGTGCCTGTCTGTCTGCCTGCCTGCCTGCCTGTCTGTCTGTCTATCTATCCTCTCTCTCAATCTGAGTGCCTGTAGGTTTTGTGAAATATTATTATCATTGGTTTTTAAAGCCCAGCCAACTGCTGGGACCGATATCAGGGCTATAAGCGTATGAAACAAACCGCACCCATATAAACACATAGACGGTCTTGGAAAAAAAAACCCCACCCAAAACCTAGGAAAGAAAATTAAGAACAATATCACTGCATTGAAGCAAAAGGTCAGTCTATGGATATGCCTCTGGCGCTGATCATTTTGCCGAATGTATTACCAGGGAGATTAAAAAAGACTGAATGCAAACGCATATACATAACCAAGTACACAGAGACATACGTAAAAACTGGCATACAGTACTGACATAGCCAGCATGTATCTTGCATTTCTTTAGAGCTAAAAATGCAATAAATATCTATGTACCCAATTACCAATGCTAACAGACAGAAAGTATGAAGTCTTTATTAGAAACATACAGCTGAATAGACCAGAAAGACAGAAAACGAGAAAAGAGGAGATGGCAGAAAGCGGAGGGCCAGGGACAAGGCAGAAACACAAAGATTGAGCGAAAAGAGAAAATTTCTAGCTTAGAAATTCTAGAAAGTGAGGATACTATTTCTACTTAACCCTTTCACTCCCACAGCCCGTCCATAAGCTGCAAAAAATTTAACCCTTTCACTCCCTCATCCTATCCATCACCTTCCTGCAGGAAGCTGGTGGATAGGGTGAGGACGTGAAAGGGTTAAATTTTTGCTTTGCTATCATGACTGATAACTGAGGATGCTGGTGGATAGGGTGAGGTAGTCAAAGGGTTAATAAAGAGCCCCCGGCATCCCCACGGTGGTCTCTTTCCGAAAGAATGTGTCAATGAATAAATCTATCAGCTAATTCTCATTTCGCTCTCTCTCCTCCTCTCTCTCTTAAGTCCCCCCCCCCCCTCTTCTCTTTCTCCCTTTCTCTCAGAACATGACTGTTTTGGATTTGAGAAATTAAGAAGGAAAAAAGGCGGTTAGTATAGTTACATGCGTTAGTATGGGGAGACATATTGCCTGGGGTAAACATTTACATGTAGAATCACACTATGGCTTTGGTCTGTCTGTATCTGTCCATCTGCCTTTGCATTTGTGTCTTCTCTCTCCCTTCCTCCCTCCCTCCATATCTTTTTTCTGCATTTGCGTCTCTCTCTCTCTCTCTCTCTCTCTCTCTCTCTCTCAACTGACATAAAAAACAATATCTGATTACATTTTCTACTTCTTTCACATGTACACTGTATGTGGTATGCTTCATCTGCTTTGGGTTTTTACTATGCTTATGTGTGTACAGTAGCAAGGACTAGCTGTAAGACAGATCCAGTAAGACCTAATGGTACTATTCTTGTATTTTCAAGCGCTCTCTCTCTCTGTCTAGCTGTCTACCTCTATCTACCTACCTTTCTCTCTCTCTCTCCCTCTCTCCAAATGCATGTTCAATTGCATTTGAATTGGTAACACAATTAATCAGGTAAATATGCTCTATATAATTTTCCATTGCTTTTATTCTTTCTCACCATTTATAGCCATGCGCGCGCGCGCGTGTGTGTGTGTGTTTGTGTGTGTGTGTGTGTGCGTGCGTGTGTGTGTGTCTGTTTCAGCGCTTAGATTTGATTTTATCAAGATTTTGCGCTATATAAATATTGTAATTATTATTATTATTATTATTATTATATGCCACATGAATTTTTTTAAAATTTGTGTCATGTTGTGACAAGTCATGCCATTGTTAACGTGTCTGCGATTGGATTTTATGAATGTTAATGTTATTATTGTTGTTTTGAAATCAGTCCCCTGTCTTGTTTGGGCTGAATGATTTAAAGGACATTGAATCATCAAATTGTCAAAAGTGTCAGCTCTCTCTCTCTCTGGTGTATGTTTTAGTTGACAATGCACCTCCCCTAGGAAGCAAGGGGTGTAAGACTGCTGAGCTTCTGACACTCAATTGGTCATTTTTTACTTCCCACTCCACTAGACCTTGAGTGGTGACCCGAGCGCCTAAAGCGACAGGGTTTTCCCCAAGGACAGAAAGAATTCTATTGTGACAACAACAACAACAACAACAAAAGTCAATCCGATTCCAATCCAATCTGGTTCTCACCCTGCTTGAAAGAATACAACAATACATCTATCAGTCTATCAGTAAATCTATACATATATCAATCCACCAATAAATCTGTCAGTCTGTCAATTATCACTCCGCCACCCACACTCACATCTATTTATCTCTCATCTCTATTTTCTCATTACTCCCCAAATCAACTCCAAGAAAGAATACCTCAGTTAATACATATATCAGCACATCAACAAATCTATCAGACTATCAAATCTCACTCAGTCACCCATACACATATCTCTTTCTTTCTATCCTCTATTTCCTCATTACCCTCCAAATCAACTCCATCTAATCCGTGCCAGCAATGACTGAACTAAATCGACGTACAGGAAGCAACAGCAGAACAAACAAGGTCGCACTTCCTGTCTCACTGAACACGACCCGAAGCAGGACAGCTATTTTCCAATATTAATCAGATTTGTGCGGGCACTGTGCCCACTGAATGGAACCCCAAAGAGACACATAGACTGGTCGCAAACACAGACTGGTCCACCGACATGACACGTGCACCACGGAAAGTCATAGATACTATGAGTGTTGTCCCTTTATCGTCCCTTCACCCTTTGACTCCCGCACCCTGTCCAGCGGCATCCTGCATTGCCAACCATGCCAGCAAAGCAAAACTTAATTTGACTCTCACCCTATTCACCAGCTCCCTGCAGGAAGCTGGTGGATAGGGTAAGGCAGTCGAAGGATTACTTCGTTTTTGCAGTCGGTGGACAGGGTGCGGCAGTCAACGGGTTAAAAAGTGTCAGTCTCTCCAATATTGTATGAACGAGTCCACTTTTTTCATTCTCCCCTGAATATGACAGGTATATGTTTAACGTGTCTCCGTGTACAGTCACTTGATGTCATGATGGGTGAAGTTTGTGTTTAACTTTCCCTTTCTGTATTCTTTCATGCATTTCCGTTGGAAATGCTTACCTCCGAATAGTATGTGATCCATGACCCTTCTCCAATTTACTACCCCTTGACCTTGTTGAAAAACTCTTCTCTCTGAAACCTTACATTGTTTTTCTTATGAAAAAAAAAGACTAAAAACAAAACAAACAAACAAAAACACCACAAACAACAAAACAAAACAAAACAAAACAACAACAATAAAAACAACCAGAAAAACTACTAAAACAGTGTGAACGTAAAAAAAAAAAGAATTCGAACTTTAAAAAAGTTGAGCTTGCTTAAATATTGGACTGTGTTAAGGATTCCGTTGGGCTCGATTTCTGTCTATAGAATGAACATGTGACTCTGTGTGTCTGTCTGTCTGTCTGCTCTTTCTTGTCTGTGTCTCCTCCCTGCCTCCCCCCCCTCTCTCTTTCTTTCTGTCTCTCTCTCACGTGCACGCACCACACACAGACACAAACACAAAGAGACACACAGATCATAATCATTATCATCATGAACCATTTATTGTCAAGCTAATCTTATCCTTTTTGTTTTGTTTTTGTTTTTTGTATTAAAAGAAAAAAACAACAACAAACAAAATTAGAATTGTTAACGTTACATACATTATGAATAAAATTCAAATCAAAAGCTTAAAACTTCGAATGAAAATTAATGAATTAAATTGCAATTAGAGGATCCAATCTGTTCGTTCAAAATTGTTGTAAAATTAAATGACATACTCAATAGGAGAGGAGAGCGAAAAGAGAGGCGAGAGACAGAGAGAGAGAAGAGAGGAAAAGAAGAGAGGAGAGAAAGGAAACAGTGTATAGCAACATACGAGACATCGCGCGCAAAATCAAAAAAACTGTCACACGCGACACACCAACAACACATCACTACCGTGCCTTATAGAAAGCTAACAAAGACACGTGCTGTACACAGCTACATGTAACACACAATCGAGCACACACCCACACACAACACACAACACACCACCACACACACACCCAACACCAACACCAAAAGACAAACAACGGTTTGCGCGAAACACACCACACACACCACCACCACCCCACCACAACACATATATATATATATATATATACTCAATTATATATATGTTTGTATAATACAATTATATATTTAATTATATATATTATATAGCCATCTAATTAATATAGTTGATAGTTTATACAATAAGATATGTGATATCCATAAAAAAAAGCGCAAACAACAGCACATAACACAACAAAGAGTACAAGACAATGGTGGAACCAGACTGAAAGATATGCCACATCCTGCACTTCTCGTACAGACATCTTATACTATGTCTCCTGGAAATAACCAAACACACTAACAATTCACACCCACACACCCAAACAAACAACTATAATTAAGTGTGTACATTGACAGAAACTTAAATGAAAAAAGGAACGATCTGTCAAGTATGTAGCAAACAGTTAAGAAATCATGGTGTCTACGTGCAAAGCATACATTAAACAACTTGAATCCGCTGCAGATCACCATCAAACATTCCAATATAGGATCACCTTCACGCACGCACGCACACAACAACACACACACACACACACACTTTAAATTTTATATTTTACAATCTTTTTTTCGTCTAAAAGCACATATGTGAATAGACTAAAAGAAATAATGAACGACAACACACAACAACACACACAACACAACACCACAACACACAACACACACACACACACATCACCACATCACACACACACACACACTCACCACACCACCACAACAAGAATCAGACCAGACATACATACGCACTGACGAGCAAAGACAACAGTACACCAACGCCAGAAACACACGCCTACACAATACATAACGCGAGCACACACACACACATTCACACAACACACACACTGCCTAACACGAAATGGAACTGACTTAAGTCTGATTTTTTTTTTGTTTGTATTAAAGAAAAAATTTTTCTCAGTACATTGTTATTTGTGTCTTGTATCTTAAACATAACTGTTTATATGTTCTCTCTCTCTCTCTCTCTCTCTCCTCTCTTCTCTCTCTTTCTTCCTCCTTCATCTCTTGTTTATATCGTTCGTCTTTTTATGTAATATATCGGTTAAAATACAATTTTTCCTTTCGTTTTTCCTCATTTCAACTTTGTATGAGGATATATGAACAATGATACGAAGGAGGGCGGGGGGTGGGGGTGGGGCGACAAAGAATGAACGAAAGAAAGCAATAAACAAATTGCAGAATGAAAAGGAAAAACAAAGAGAGACAGACAGCAAAAGGAGGAAAGCACGAAAGAAAACATCAGAAAAAGGGAGTATTAACAAACAAAATGTGATAACATACTTTTACAACCTGGTCTGAAAGTTGAATTAAAAATTTGATAAAATGAAAAGAAGACAAAATAAAAATCTCTCTCTCTCTCTCTCTCTCTCTCTCACACTCACACACCCCCGCGCGCGCGACGAAGAGAGAGAGAGAAGAGAGAGAAGCGGAGGATGAGAGAAAGTGAGAAAGAATGAAAGAAGAGAGAGAGAGAGAGAGTCTCTTTTATTCTTTATCTTCACCACATACAAACACATACAAAAAGGGTTTCCTTCTCTGATGTCTGAGGGTGTCTCTCACTCCATCTTCTCTCTCTCTCTCTCTCTCTCTCACACACGACAGAGAACAAAACAACAAGACAGAGAGAGAGAGAGTCTTTTTATTTCTCTCTCTCACTAAAAACAACACATAAATAAAGGGTCTCTCTCTCTCTTCTTCTCTCTCTCTCTCTTCTCTCTCTCCACAAACAGACCCCCCAACACTCACACACACTTGTTACTTTTTTGCTTTATGTATTTTTTATCTGAAACGAAATCGCTACAGTTTCTACAACATTAGTGCTTCTCCTCGTTTTCCTCGTGTACTGGTTACACTAGATATATCCATTGCGCTTTTTTATACGTTTATTCATTCCCTTTCGTCTCTTCTCGTTTTGTAAGCATACCTTCGCTGATTGCCTCCGTTTTCGTTTAAGTCTTTAAGGTCTGTTCACAATAGAGATACTAGAAAACGAAATCCCCCCCCCAAAAAACAACAACAACAACAAACAAACAAAAAAACAAAGCAAAAACAACAACAACAACAAAAAACAACAACAAACAAAACAAAACAAAACAAAAAAACCGGCGAAACAAAAACAAAAATTCGCCTAGAAGAAACGTACTCACAAACACAGAGACACAGACAGACAGACAGACACACACACACACATACACAAATACACACACACACACACACACACACACTCATACACACATGTAAACCAACAGGCAAAATCAACAGGGAAATGGTTTTGCTTTCTCAGCATACCCAGACATCTATATTTCAAGACTCAAACATTGTACAAAAAGACACAATTGTAACGATATCAAAATCAACATTCTTCAGGCGGCTAACCAGCCAGCCCAGCCAGCCAGCTTGCCAGTCAGTCAACTGCCAGACACTACAGTAAGTCAGTCAGCCAGGCAGTCAGCCTGTTAGTCAGCTAACCAACCAGCCACCCTGCCAATCAGTCAATTACCAGTTACTGCTGTAAGTCAGCCAGTCAGTCTGTTAGTCCGCTAACCAGTTTGCCAGCCAACCAGCCAACCAGCCAGCTAGTCAGACGGTTGTCAGATACTACAGTAAATCAGTCAGCCAGTCAGTCAGTCTGTTAGTCAGCTAACCAGCCAGCCTGCCAATCAGTCAATTACCAGTTACTGCTGTAAGTCAGTCAGCCAGTCAGCCTGTTAGCTAATCAGTTTGCCAGCCAGCCAGCCTGCCAATCAGTCAATTACAAGTTACTGCTGTAAGTCAGTTAGCCAGTCAGCCTGTTAGTCAGCTAACCAGCCAGCCAGCCTACCAATCAGTCAATTACCAGTTACTGCCGTAAGTCAGCCAGCCAGCCAGCCAGTCAGCCTGTTAGCTAACCAGACAGCCAGCCAGCCTGCCAGCCTGCCAGTCAGTCAGTCAATTACCAGTTACTATTATAAGTTAGTCAGCCAGCGTGTTAGCTAACCAGCCAGCCAGTCAATTACCAGTTACTTTCGTAAGTCAATCAGTCAGTCAGCCTGTTAGTCAGCTAACCAGTCAGCCAGTCAGTCAGTCAATCAACTACCAGTTACTAAGTCAGTCAGTCACCTTATTAGCGAACCAGCCAGCCAGCTATCTACTAATCATATACACCATGTAATCATTCATGCACGTGTACGTTTATGACCGTAAGTTTATGTGTATGTATAGTTAAACAATGTTAGTACATATTCATTTGTGCTCGTGTGTTAATGTGTGTACTCTTCTCTGTGGGTATATGAATGATTCTATTAGCGCTTCTGTGTGTATCACACTCTATGTTGTAAAATGTGTAATACGCATTGAGCGCAAATGAGTTTGTAGAACAGCACCAAACAAGAATGATTCATCAACAGTAACGTGTACTTAACTATTATGTATTTTTGTCCAACATTAACACTAATGTGTACACCCTCTAATTCCCACATATCTCTCTCTACTTCATATCAGTCACACCACGGCTGACAGAAGCATACTGTTAGCTCTGTCACACTGTGTGATATGATGGCTTCGCTATTACCACGGGACTAATGTGCATACAGAGCTAAATAACACTGCTGTATCAGTTAACGGGCTTCAATTCAAATTGATGGCAAATTTCTGTTAAAAGAAAACAGGAGAACATGATAAGCAATCGATTTATTGATTATTCTGAACAAAGACTTTTTGCCTTAGATTGCACTGGAAAACAAAAGAGTCTTGAGAAATGTCTTCCGTTTTGATCAGCAATATACACATAGCCCCATGGATACAATGATATCTACCAATTAACACACTGAACGTTATTCTGAAGTGTGGAAGCGTTAATCTGACAAAATAAGTAGGAATCAATGCCGAGGTTGTGACTGAATCTTTTAGTTCATGCATTGTTCACAATAGCGTTTTAGACACAAAACAACAACTACAAAAACAAATCGATTAAATAAAACAGGAGAATGGCGGTGGAGTGGAAATTAAAGTGTAAAAAACTGAAAATCAAGCAACTAGCTGAGATCAAATTCAAATAAGTTGCAACGGTCTGCCAACTGGAGATAAGGGAATTTCATGAACAGTTTGAGTCATGTCTGTAGTTCTGATAAAAAGAATATTTCTGATGTCATAACTCACCAAAGAAAAATCCAGCTTGCTCTTTCTATAAACCTTAAGTAAGATAATACATTGAAAGAAAAGGTAGTAGATAAATATTGCTAGTAGGCAAATACACAACAGATATTGCTTGTAGGCAAATACACAACAGATATTGCTTGTAGCAAATACACAACAGATATTGCTTGTAGGCAAATACACAACAGATATTGCTTGTAGGCAAATACACAACAGATATTGCTTGTAGGCAAATACACAACAGATATTGCTAGTAGGCAAATACACAACAGATATTGCTTGTAGGCAAATACACAACAGATATTGCTTGTAGGCAAATACACAACAGATATTGCTTGTAGGCAAATACACAACAGATATTGCTTGTAGGCAAATACACAACAGATATTGCTAGTAGGCAAATACACAACAGATATTGCTTGTAGGCAAATACACAACAGATATTGCTTGTAGACAAATACATAACCTTCTGTGTGTGTTTTGTCTTTCAGGGTTGACCCTTAACTTGTGTGTACATACATGCTGTCGGGAGCAATGACTGATCAGGTAGTTAAGATACTATGCCAAGGCTGTCACAGTCCAAAAGTTAAACCCAATAGATGCCGGGCTATAAGTATGAATAGTATCCCCACCTTCTGGAGATTCTGCGCTAGAAATTTCCTCTTTTCTGTCACTCTCTGTGTTTCTGCCTGGTTGCTTTGCTTTCTGTCATTTCTACCTATCATTTTCTGCCTTAATGGTCCATTCACCTGTATGTGTTCGATAAAGTCTTATGTACTTTTTCTTAGGATTGATAATCGGGTACATGTATTAAGTGCATTTTTGGCTCTAGGGAGGTGAGATATGCGGAAGCAATTTTAGGTAATTCATGCCTGTTTTATGTTTTGGTGTCCTTATGTACGCTTATAATTGTATTCAGGTGTTTTTTTTAAATCTCCCCTGTGCGATAAATTGGACTGGGTGGTCAACGCCAGGGGCATGTCCTTAGATTATGTGCGCGAATGCACTGATATGTGTACTTAATTCTCTTTTTTTTTTTTCCTGTTGAAATTTTGAATGTTTTGAAGCAGTTACAGCCTTGATATGGCTCTGCGCTGTCGGCTGGGCTTTAAACACCAATAACAACAAGAAGTCCATACGTTCGCCGATTTGCCAGTCTCTGTATATTCTATAGCTATGTGATTAAACCAACTTGACACAAGAGAGACATGATTGCAAAGAGTGAAGTTGACGAAACAAACATGGCTGCTACTCCCGTCCTGCTGAACACAGCCCAAAGCGAGGTATCTATTTTACAGACCTAATCAGGTTTGTGCGGCCACTGGGCCCACTGAATGCAGCCACGAAAGAGACAGATAGACGGGCGCAAAACGCAGTCACTGGTCAATCAATAAGACACGGGTAGCCCGGACAGTCCTGTCTTTCAAAGAGTGTTTGTCTCCCAAATTGAGATAAAGCAAGTCCACTTTACCATCTGTCCCTCCTGACCAACTCAGGGTCTTTTAAATTAACGGGGATATTGAGTTAGGTGAACTTACATTTTCTCTCTGCAAGCCTCTACCCCCCTCTCTCCCTTTCTGTCTGTCGTTCATCTGTTTTAGTAGTAGTTAGTAATGATAGTGTAGCAGCAGCAGCAGCAGCAGCAGTGGCAGCAGCAGCAGCAGCAGCAATAGTAGTAGTAGTAGTCATAGCAGTTTGCAGTAGCAGTAGTAGCAGCACCAGCAGCAGAAGAAGTAAGAGTAGTGATGGCAAAAAATATACGTGTAGTAGTATACATTTTTACTCTTTTCCTTGCAAAAAAAAAACAAAAAAAACTTGCGTTTTTCAAGTTTGCTGGGATGTAGACCCAGGGAGAAAATGCTGGACGGACTTGCAGAGTGGCTGGGAACGAGGAGGATGGGGGAGATGCTAGGGGCAACGAGAGATAGAGACAGATGGAAGTCCATGATCGCCAACGCCATGCGGCAGGGCACCTGATGATGATGATGATGATGATGGGATGTAGCGTTAGTGAACGTGTACAGTCTTACATGGACTGAAATTTCAATATAGTCTGACCGTTTTGCTCTCGTTTGTGTGCCACGATCTGTCAAAGTTATTTCCTTCAGTTTTCTTTGTTCTAACTATACATTTAAGTCTTTTAAACCTCTCCCCCCCCCCCCCTTTCATTGTTTTTCTTCTTTGTTCTCTTTCTATTGCAGAGATGGACGAGGATTTTTTACAAAACAGAAATAAAAGAAAAAAACAAAGGTCAGAGAGACAGAAGGAGAGACATACAAAAAGAACAAACAAAACAAAAAAGGTACATACAAAAGATCTAGAAACGGACAAAAGAGAGTAAATCAAAGGAAGACAAAGGTATGAAGAAAAGTTAGGAGAAAAAGAAAAAGAAACAAACAAAACAAACAAACAAAAAACAGGAAAGAAACAAAGAACAGGAAAGCCAGAAAGAAATGCACTAATTCACTTTCCCTTTCAATGTCTACTCTTTCACTTGGGTTCAATTTAATTTGCAAAAAGCAAAACAAAGAAAGAAAGGGCATGTTTCTTTGGTAGAAAACAAATGCACAGAGAGAGGGGGGATTGGGGAGAGAGAGAGAGAGAGAGAGAGAGAGAGAGAGAGAGAGAGAGAGAGAGAGAAGAGACAGAGACAGAGATAGAGAGACATAGAGAGACAGACAGACAGAAAGGCAGAGAAACAGACAGACGCACAGACAGAGAGACAGAGAGAGAGAGAAAGAGAGTCAGAGAGACAGAGAGGCAGACAGACCGACCGATAGACAAACAGACAGAAAGAGACATACATACAGACGCACAGATAGAGAGAGAGAGACAGACAGACAGAGACAGAGAGAGACAGAGACAAAGAATGACAGAGACAGAGGCAGATGTTATCATCATCAATCGTGATTAAAGCCCAGCCGACTGCTTAGAGCCACACCAGGGCTATAACCATTTCAAACAAAGCACGCACGCACATCCAGACATATCAATGATTATGGCAAAAACGTTGAAAAGAAATTTGAGTTCATATATCATTGCATTCACGCAAATAATTTAGATGTATTATTCCCCTTGTGTTGGCCATTCTGCCCTATTTATCATCAGAGGGGGGGGGGGGGGATTAAAAGAGCAAACCATAATAAAGAGATATACAAAGACAGAAAGAGAGAGAGAGAGAGAGAGAGAGAGACATACAGACAGACGAGACAAGAGAGAAACAGAGAGAGAGAGAGAGACAACACACACACACACACGCAGAGAGAGAGAGACAAAGCAACACAGAGACAGAGAGAGACAAGAGACAGAGAGAGACAGAGAGACAGACAGAAGACAGACAGAGAGACAGACAGAGAGGATAGAGAGAAAGAGAAAAGGAGAGACAGACAGACAGACAGATGGAGAGAGAGGGATGGGGGGGGGGGGGGGGCAGAGAAAAGGAGAGATATCCAGACACAGAATATCACTGAACCAAGCGCGTAAGCTTCAACATCAATCAACATTTAATTCTTATCATTCTGTCATACTCTTTATTATTTCTTTTTACTTCCTTAAACATCCAATCCATCCACCCAAAGTAGATTCTATCAATTTCAACTTCATTCCGTTTGCAGTTTTGTTTGTTCCAAACCCGTTTTCAGTCAAGTGTCCAATCAACTCGATTCCTCACAAGCCAACCACAAATCAGTTTATTCCCGGAGGCATGGGGAATTCACACCTTGCAGCCGAGTTCTCTTATCTCTTTCCTCCCTGTTGTGATGTCCTGTCTGGCAAAATTACCACAGACAGCTGGTGTGATAAAATGTGAAACAGATGAGGAATATGCACGGAACAATGTGTATAATACATTGGTTAAAGGGAAAGGGCGAGAGAAGAGGAAGGAAGAAGGGGAAAGATACTGAACACTGAATATTTTGTTAAAATAGGTCATAGCCCCTCAAGATAGGTTCTGAACAAAGCACATCTATCCATCCATCCGTCCATCCATCCGTCCATCCATCCGTCCATCCATTCATCCATCCATCCATACGTCATACATACATACATACACACATACATACATACATACATTCATTACATACGTACATACGTATATACATACATACATACACACATGCATGCATCCATACATACGTACATACATACATACATACATACATATATACAAACATACATACATACATGCATGCATGCACGCATACATACATTCATACGTACATATCCATGGATATCATATACACATCATGTATTCTAAAAAAAAACAAATGTCTAAAACAAACAGTAAACTTATATCATACCGCAAGCCAGACTGATTAAAAGAATTAAAAAAAAACGAAGAAAGGAGCAAAGAAAGAATTGCATAGAATACGTTTTCTTTAAAGGCCAGTCTTTAGGATCTCATCTAATTGCTGAAAAGCAAAACAAGATTGTGGTTCTTGTGGAGGAAAAATAAATGCTTTTACGAAAGACATAGACAGACAGAGACAGATGAACAGAGAAAGAAATGGAGGGAGGGAGAGATAAACACAGAAAGAGAGAAAGAGAGGCAGGCAGACGTGTGACTTATCCATTATCTAACCGTCATCCCCCCATGGGGATGCCAGGGGCTCCTTCAGTAAAACTAGTATCCCAACCTTCTGGAAATTCTGTGCTAGAAATTTCCTCTTTTCTGTCACTCTCTTTGTTTCTCCCTTGCTTCTTTGTTTTCTGTTATTTCTTCCTATCATTTTCCGCCTTGCTGGTCCTTTCACCTGTATGTGTTTGATGAAGTTTTACATAAATTCTCTTAGGATTGATACTCGGGTACACGTATTAAATAGATTTTGGCTCTGGGGAAATGAGTCATGCAGAAGCAATTTTAGGTAATTTAAGCTCGTTTTTATATGTGTTAATGTCCTTAGTTATGTTTAAATTTGTATTCAGGCACGCTTTTTTTGAATCCCCTGTGTGATAAATCGGTCGGAGTGGTCTACGCCAGAGGCATCTCCTTAGATTATATGCACAAAAGCATTGATATGTGTACTTAATTGTTTTTTCTTTTTTCCCTGTTGAAGTATTGTGTATGTATTGAAGTGGTCACAGCCCTGATATGGCTCTATGCAGTCGGCTGGGCTTTAAACAAAAATAACAATAACAATAACAATAACCCAACCGTCAACATCAACCAACATTCAATTCTTCCCCAGTTATCAGTCACTGTTTCTGATCCAAACAAGACTGTTTCCTCTCTTTTCAAATTTATTCCCTTCGATGGTTCCGTTAAAAACCGGTTTTCAGTCGTTATCCAGTTAAATCGCTTTACAATAAAACTAAGCTACAAATCAGTTTCTCCCTAAAGGCAACGGAAATTCACAGCTTGCAGCTGAGTTTTCTAATCGTGTTTCTCCCTTGTTGGCAAAATTGCCAATGAAAGCTCGACTGATAACATTTCAAATGGATCGAGAAAATGGAGAGAAAGGGTATACTGCTCATGGGAGGGAAGGAAGAGGAGAGGAGGGGTGATGGAGGAAAGGGAATGAGTGGTGAACGAAAGAAATAGGCCTACTACCAGTTCTTTCCCTTTGAAAGCATTTCTTTCATTTGAGTTTCATTTGATTGTGAAAAAAAATAATAACGAATATGGTTTTCTTGGGACGAGGCGAGAGGAGGGGAAACAGAAACAGAAAGACGGTGGAAGAGGGGAGGGAAGGGAGGGAACAGACAGACAAACAAAGACAGACAGACAGACAGACAGGTTATCCATCAATTAAATAAAACACAACATCAATCAACCTTTATTTTTCCCCCTTTCCATCATCCAACGTTTCTTTTCATTTCTTTTAAACACAGAAAAGATCTAACATTGATTATTTCCATTCTTTTCAAGTGTGTTCCCTCACTTTGTTCGAAACCCGTTTTCAGTCAAATGCCCACAGAACTCGTTTCCTCAAAGACCAACCACAAAACAGGCCTCCAGAGAGGCAACGGAAAATTCACAGCCTGCAGCGGAGTTCTCTAATCGGTTTTTACAAAACCCTTGTCTGGTAAGATTACCAAAGACAGTTCGAAAGAAAAAAAAATGTAATAGATAGGGAAAATGGAGAAAAAGAGTATACCACACTTGGAAGGAAGAGAAGGGGACCAAGGGGAGGGATGATAATGACAAGGGAAAAAGTAGAGAGATAAACACTGCACATTCTTTCGGCTAAAACAAATCTTTTTTTTATCTAAGTTCCACTTGATTAGTGAACAAATCAACAAAACAAAAAGAGAGAGAGAGAGGTAGATAAGATGGGGGAGAGAAAGAGAGAGAGAGAGAGACAGACAGAGAGAGAGAGAGAGACAGAGAGTCCGAGAGAGAGAGACAGACAGACAGAGACAGAGACAACGACAGAGAGACAGAGAAAGAAGGAGAGAGAGACAGAGACAGAGAGAGAGAGAGAGAAGGAGAGAGACAGAGAGCGAGCGAGAGAGACAGAGAGACAGAGAGAGGACGAGAGAGACAGAGAGAGAGAAGAGAGAGAGAGAGATAGACAGACACACACACAGAGGAAAGAGACAGACAGACAGACAGACAGAGACAGACAGAGAGGGAGAAAGAAGATGGACGGAAGGACAGACAGACAGACAGACAGACAGATAGACTGGTGACTCATCTATCATTGTATCAATCAAACCTTCCCTATCAGTCTCCCGTTTCTTTTCATTTTCTTAAAACACCGCATCGACCTAAACTGGATTAATTTCCTCCTTTTCAAGTTTTTAATCCTTTTGCAGTTTTGCTCAAAACTGTTTTCAGTCTGACTGCTCAAATCAGCCTGACTTCCTCAGATACCATCGGCAACAAACCAATCAGTGTCTGCATTACAATGTAAATTCACAGCTTGTGGCCCAGTTCTGTAATCAGTTTTCTCCCTGTCGTTACATGTTATTCTTGTACAGCGCTATACTCCACACTACGCATAATACATAATCAGACTCTTTAGTGAAACGCAGAGAAACTCACTGAAACCTTAAGGCATGCTGACCATAGTCCACTTTTTGTCATTTTTGTTTGAAGCCCAGCCGTCTGCGTAGAGCCATATCGGGGCTATAACGTTTAAAAAAAAACATATAATACTTAAACAGGGGAAAAAAGAAAATTAAGTATACATATCAATGCATTCGTCACATAATATAAGGAGATGCCCCTGGCGTTGACCACTCCGTCCAATTTAATCACACATGGGATTTATAAAACATATTTGAACACAAAATTCAACGTAACTAAGGACACTAAAACATATACAAAAACGGGCTTAACTCACCTAAAATTGCTTCCGCATATCTCATTTTCCACTCAATGCATGTACCTAATTATCACTCCTAAAGAGAAAGAAAGACTTTATCGAACACATACAGGTAAATAGTCCAACAAGGCAGAAAATGATAGGAAGAAATGACAAAAAGCAAAGAAGGAAGAAAGAAACAAAGAGAATGACACAAAAGAAATTTCTAGCACAGAATTTCCAGAAGGTGGGGATACTGTTTACACTGAAAGAGGCCCCAGTATCCCCACGGGGGCACCACAGTCCACTATGTTGTTGCACAGTCTGTGTCTTTGGTGAGCATGCACGCTGGATGTTTTCAAGTTCCCATAAACCAGTCACTGATATGACTTACAAGACAAGATCATAAACGTGTTTCTTTGATATTCTGCAGGCGTATAAACACGTAGAGAATTTGGCCATTCGCATGTCTCCACGCCTGTCGATCTGGAGATGGAAAATCTTGATCCTTTTATCTGCGACACTGGAAAATCTCGACCCTTTATCTGGGAGACTGGAAAATTTCGACCCTTTATTTGAGAGACTGGAAAATCTCGACCCTTTATCTGGGAGACTGGAAAATCTCGACCCTGTATCTGGGAGACTGGAAAAACTCGACCCTTTATCAGGGAGACTGGAAAATCTCCACCCTTTATCTGGGAGACTGGAAAATCTCACCCTTTATCTGGAGACTGGAAAATCTCCACCCTTTATCTGGGAGACTGAAAATCTCGACCCTATACCCAACAGGTGAGCTGTTTGAGGCCAGACAGAATCCTGCAACTTCACACTGGAAGTCCCACATTCACACAGCTGTGTTGTGATGTATTGTCTAGCAAGATGAACAAAGACAGCTTGAGAGATAGAATTTCAGTTGACGTGAAAAATGTACAAAAAGAATGGATATAATACACTGCAGTGGAAGGGGAAGAGGGAAGAAAAACAGACGGAGAGGACAGATGAGAGGAGAGGAATTGAAAAGTGTGTGAGTATGCGAGTGTCAGTGTTAGTGTGTGTGTGTGTGTGTGTGTGTGTGTATGTGTGTGTGTGTGTGTGTGTATGTGTGTGTGTATGTGTGTGTGTGTGTATGTGTGTGTTTATATATATATATATATATATATATAATATATATGTGTGTGTGTGTGTGTGTGTGTGTGTGTGAGTGAGTGTGCGTGTGTTCGTTCGTTCTTTGATTTAAAACGTTTTTTCACTAAGTGTGATATTCTCTCTCTCTCTCTCTCTCTCTCTCTCTCTCTCTCTTTCTTCCTCTGTGTGTATGTATGTGTGTGTGTGTGTGTGTGTGTGTGTGTGTATGTGTGTGTCTGTGTGTGTGTGTGTGTGTGTGTGTGTTCGTTCTTTGATTTAACGTCTGTTCACTATGAGTGATATTAGACGGTGTGGTGGTCTTTGATTTAATGTCTATTCACTAAAGTGATTTTAGACACCAAAAAAAAAAAAAAAAAAAGGGGGGGGGGGAGTGATAGAGGAGGAGTGAAGAAGATATTTGAAAATTGTCAATTTTGAATTTGAGAAAAGATGATCCAGAAAACAACTGTTTTGAAGAGGGGAAGGTAAAACTAACAAATAATGTTACCATAATTATCGATTTAAACAAACAAACTGACAAACAAAATTAGTAAATATCCGGAAGAAATGAATAAAAAGTAAAACTAATAATTGACTAACCACAACAATGAACAAGTCAAATAACATTTTAAAGGTAATTCGCTATAGGACTTTTTGACAGGCTAACAAAAAATTCATACAGTAATGATGATGAGGCAAATATGTCAGAAACTGTACTCACAGATAGTGTTGGAATATGTCGTTTTACCCTAACGCAAGAAAAAATATGACTATGTGTTATCTTCTTTCCACACAGACACACTATGTTATTGGTATATTTTGTTTTGAATGCATCAAGTTTCCATCTGTACATAAGGGACTGTATAGTTCTGCTGGCATGAAGCTGCTTAAGTATTTTGCTAACTTCAAAGTTCATGTGACATTTATCATACTTTTTCTGTTTTAATTGGAACTGCTTCCAGACGTAGTTGTCCACTAAAGTGTAATTCTCGTGCAACGAGAGAGAAAGCTGGATATTGTTTGAATCTGGTGAGTTATTAGCTCCCTGTTTGGCAGCCCTGTCAACTTTATTATTATAACTAAAAGAACTATGAGAAGGTATCCAGCAGAAAGTAATATCAGTGCCTCTTAAAGATAAATTATGAATCAAGTGACTTATTTCCAGAATCATTTCTGATCTTGTTTGTAATTTTGATAATTCAAGAGCCTGAAGTACTGATTTTGAATCAACGCAAAGAAGTATCTGAAAAATTGTCCTAGGAAGACTTATCAGAAAGTTTAAAGCCATTAATATTGCAAAGAGTTCAGCTGTAAAGATAGATTTATCAAGTCCTATGTAGAAAGATTTTTCAATTTTGAGAGCAGGTATTAAAAACGCTGAGCCTGCTTTTCTTTCAATTACTGACCCATCAGTGTAAATTTTCAAATGATCAGAATATACGTCGTTTATATGACATTTAACCTGACTTGCCAGTAAGTTTATATTGTCTCCTTTTTTTAAATTAGTGTGGTGTACGTCAAATCGTGCTCTTTGGAGTTCCCAACTGGGTACTGGCGAAAAGGAAGGTCGTATAGATACAGGATCTACGTCTAGATCAATTCCTGAGCCTTTCATGACGTCAGATGTGTATGTTGCAAGTGTGACCTGTGAAGATATTGATTTAGCTCGTTTTGGAAAGTCGGTATCTGATCTCAGTTTAATTTCTGTTTCTGAGATGTTTTCTACGGTAGTGTTTCTTAACAAAAATTTAGTAGAAGCGACTTTCCTTTGCTCATCAAGTGGCAACAGTTTGATTTCATTATATGTCCGAAGACAGGAAGCATGCATTGGAAGACCCAGTGCAAGTTTGAAACCTTTACAATCTATGCTCTGCAGTTTTTTTAGTAAGTGTTTCGGTGCACTGAAGAAGATTTCTTGAGCATAGGTTAATTTAGATCTAACAAGCGATTTACAAAGATGAACAAGTGTTGATGAATCTTGACCCCATGTCTGTTTGCGAACTATTTTTATGAAATTTAAACTTTTTTGAGCTTTGGTTAATAAGTATTCAATATGCTGATTCCAAGATAATTTTGCTGTAAGGAAAACTCCTAAGAATTTAATCGACTCGTTAAACTGAAGAAGAGTATCTCCCAGTTTGAAAGTGGGAATATTTACTGGGTTAGCTCCATTATTAAATAAAACTATTTTTGTTTTTTCCAGGGATAGATGTAACCCATTTTCTACCATGTATCGCGCTATTTTATCAAGTTCTAATTGGTAGCATTTGCGTGTATAATTGATACAGCGCAAAGGAGTTTTTTTTTCATATTTACCTGCATCCACATGCATAAATCGTCAGCATATTGAGCTAAAACTACATGCTTAGATACTTTACTGGGTAAGTCATGCATTAATATCATGAAAAGAAGGGGAGCTATAACGGATCCCTGAGGGATACCCATTTGAAGAATTCGTTTCGTGGAATATACATTTTCAATCCTCGTTTGAAATACTCTGTTTTCTAAGAAACACTTAACATAGCCAAAAATGTGACCTGTCAGCCCAATACTTTTAAATTTGAATAACAATCGGGAGTGCCACACTTGATCGTATGCTTTCGTTATATCAAAAAATGTAGCTAAAACACATTGACGTCTTGCAAATTGTTGTTTTATATTAGTAGTTAGCTTTGTTAGGATCTCTACTGGTGACCTGCCTTTTCGAAATCCTGCCTGATTTACTGGTATTATTTTATTCTTTTCACAATAGTGCATCAGTCTCTTTAAGATTATTTTCTCCATTAGTTTACATACATGTGATGTTAATGCAATTGGCCTGTAGTTTTTCAAATCGGTATTACATTTACCTGGTTTTAATACAGGAACCACTATTGTTTCTTTCCAGTTGTTAGGCATTATCCCACTATTCCAGCATTTTTAAATATGTCATGTAGCAAGATTATAAAATTTTCTGGTAAATTTTTCAGCATCTCATTGGAAATTGCATTTAGTCCAACTGACGTTTTTTTTACTTGGAAGGGACTGAATGGCATCTTTTAATTCTTGAAGTGTGAGTGATGCATTTATGTAGTGAGTATTGTCAGAGGCAGGGTCCTTATATACATCTTTCTTTTCATCTCGTTCCCTATAATTTCTATCAGAGACAGGGAGTCCTTCTACACGACAGGCCTCAGCAAACACGTCTGCAAAAGCTTCTGCTTTTTCCAATGAGCTAGGAATAGGGTTATTTTCTAGCTTTACTGGAATTGATGGCAACTTAATCCCGTTTTTCATTAATTTTAGTTTTTCCCAAATCTTTATCGTGTCTTTGTGGTTATTTACTTCACATTTACAAAAAGATGTCCAGTGTTGTTCTTTGGCTTGCTCTATGATTCTGTTACACTTAATGTTGGCACTTTTCATCGCTGTATGATTTTCAGGTGACCTGTTTGCTAAATAAATTTTGTATTTTTCTTTCTTTTCGTTCACTGCCTTTTGACAGTCCTCATTCCACCAGACATTTCCATGATGTTTTCCTATTTTTGACACTGTAAGTTTTGGAATTGAAATGTTAGCAGCCCTTAAGAGTGAGTTACAGAAAACTTCGTACGTTTCGTTTATGTTCATTGCTTCAGATAGATCTGTTCTTGTCTTTTCAAGGATTGCCTTAAAACTGATCCAGTCAGCGTTTTTATAATTAAACTTGGGTAAACTATCTTGTGGTATGGCGTCTATTTCTGTAGTATGGTTTAGGGTAAGACGTATGGGGATGTGATCTGATCCCAACAAGTCATCCTCTGTTTGCCATGTGGCGTTTGGGGCTAGGGATGGTGAGATTAAAGTAAGGTCGATAGCTGTGGGTCTGTGGGTTGGTATATCGGGGATCCCGGTAACGTGTCCGTTGTTAAGTAAATATAAATTGGAATCTACAATATTTTCAATCAACCTGTTGCTTGTTATGTTTGTACAATACTTTTCCCAAAATGGGGCATGTGCATTAAAATCACCTCCAATTATCCACTTGTCGTCCTGATCTTGAAAGTGTTTTAACCATTCAGTGTTCACAGAGTCTGGGCCTCTTGGTAAGTATACAGAGGCCATATTCACAACTAACGATGAGGAAAATTTTATAATGATTGCACATGATGAAATAAATGCGGTAGATTTAGGTACTGGCGATGATCGTTCACAATAGTTCAGTCCTTCACGAATGTATATAGCTGTTTGTATACGGCCACCGTCATTTACAGAGTCACATATTGGTGGATAATAAAAACCGGATATTTTAGGTAATTTGGTTTTGATGGTATTCAGCGATTGTAGGAGCATGACATGGACGTTTTTAGAAGAGAGATAGTTACTCAAATATGAGATGTTTTTAACAATGGAACGTGCGTTCCACTGAAAAATGTTGATATCACTTACTACACACGTCTTCATGAGGAACGGTTGAATAACTTTAGAACAATATGGTAAGTTTATATAGATTTCATTTAACTTTGAATTAAAAGGTACAAATAGGATAAAAATGAAGTATGTGAACAAGAAAATAATTAAGTAAAACAATATAGCTGAGAACTGAACGAAGAGAAACTGAATCTGGGCTGAATCTAAAATGACCAAGGAGAGAAGAAAAACGGAGATTGAAAGCCGGGTCTTTGTTGATGTCGTTGTCGGTTTGATCTCCTCCTCGGTTTTTCCCAGAAAAGCTGATGGATTTGCCTCCCTAAGTTTCTGGCCAGAACGCTCGCCCCTCTGATGGTTGGATGGACGTCGTCCTGGCTGACTTGAGTGTGACTGATAGTTTGAAGATTGTCATTGTTGACGTATTCGACACTCGCTGCTTTAAGAAGTCGCACTGTATATATATATACAGGGGGGTGCAAAAGTAGGTATACAGTTATGAAAAAAGAAAACACATACAATACTCTTTGCATTTATTCTACAAACAAATGAATATTGCATATACATGTAATAACAAGCACAGCCTTAATCCCACAGATACTCAAACTGCTTGCAATCGGTATTCACACACTCCTCTAATCGAGAGCGGAATTAAGCATTATAATAATGATGTGATATTTACTGTATACCTACCTTTGCACCCCCTGTATAATTATATTATATATAATATATAATATTATATATATATTAATATATATGTACACATACAAACACATACACATACACACACATGCCACATACACACAAACACGCACACACACTTAAAAGAGAGAGAGAGAGAGAGAGGGAGATGGAGAAGGAGAGAGAGAGAGAGAGAGAGAGAGAGAGAGAAGAGAGAGAGAGAGAAAGAGAGAGAGAGAAAGAGCTTCAATCATTTAAGCCTAAACATCAATCAACGTTTTATTCTGCCCTATCACTCTATGTTTCGTTTCATTTCCTTTAACATCGAGTCGATCCGAACTAGATTGTTTACCCCGCTTTTCAAAGTTTATTCCCTTTGCAGTTTTGTTCAAAACCCGTCTTCAGTCAATTCTCCAATCATCTCGCTTCCTCATAAACCAACCACAAACCAGTTTCTCCCCAAAGGCAACGGAAATCCGCAGCTTACAGCCGAGTTCTCATACCGTTTTCCTCCCTTGTCTGGCAAAATTAACCAATGACAGTTCGCTGATAGGATTTGAAACAGATTTGAAAAATGCACGAAATAACGTGTGTGTTTGAGGTGGTGGGACGGGTGTGTGTGTGCTAAAACTGGAGCAAGTGGAGATGAAAATGAACAAAAAAGGTGACAGAGTGAAGAAGAAGTGTTGATGGAGTTGGAGTTTGTTCGAAAGGGAATTCATCACACACAGTCATCTTCATTCAAACTTGCCAGCAATTACACGGCAGACTCCTTGAGCCTGCGCAATACCCTATGCGATGGCAAGGTCTTGAAATGGGCATACGGGTGGGAAGGGACCTTTGAAACACTAAGCTGATACCACCAGGACGATGGAATCACTCAGACAGGCAGAGGACAGGCCGGTTTGTATGTTGTGGGCTGGAAATGGAGTTGAGGCATCATCTTTTGTCCAAAAGCTCTACCAAAAGAACCAGCCTACCCACATTCAAAGTCTATGGCCCACCTGAGGGTCAAACTCACGATCCTTGCGTTTCCAGTATGACACCCTAAACAACTGAGCTGATGGGGATGGATAGACATACAGAGCTGAAGTAAACGGTTTAGTGTACTTTTTGTAATTATACAAAGCGGATTGAGGGTTTAGTGTACTTTTTCAAAGCGCACAAAGCTGACTGAAATGGTTTAGTGTAGTTTTCTTTTTCTAAGCGTACAAAGCTGAGATAAATGGTTTAGTGTACTTTTTATCATTGTGAAAAACCGAGTTGAAGGTTTAGTGTGTTTTTTCTAATCGTACAAAACTGAGTCAAATGGTTTAATGTACTTTCTTCTCGGCGTACAAAGTTGAGCTGAATGTTAAGTGTACTTTTTTCTCGGCGTACAAAGTTGAGTTGAAGCTTAAGTGTACTTTTTCCAAGCGTACAAAGCTGACTTGAAGGTTTAGTGTAATTTTTCTAAGCGTACAAAGCTGACTTGAAGGTTTAGTGTACTTTTTCTAAGCGTACAAAGCTGACTTGAAGGTTTAGTGTACTTTTTCTAAGCGTACAAAGCTGACTTGAAGGTTTAGTGTACTTTTTCTAAGCGTACAAAGCTGACTTGAAGGTTTAGTGTAATTTTTCTAAGCGTACAAAGCTGACTTGAAGGCTTAGTGTACTTTTTCTAAGCGTACAAAGCTG
>JAPXFY010000025.1:41270814-41273314 GCA_030674185.1 Monoplex corrugatus | reverse complement strand
GCAAGAAAAACGTTGAAATTCGTTTCCTTTCGTTTGCTGTCCATATGGTCAGGAAAACTGGAGGAAAAGAGAGCACCAGGTAGAAGACCCAGGGAGAAAATATTGGACGGACTTGCAGGATGGCTGAAGACAGAGAAGGTCGAAGATGTGCTTGCGGCGACAAGGGAAAGATGCAAATGGAGGGCCATGATCGCCAACGCCATGCGGCAGGGCACATGATGATGATGATGATGATGATGATGATGGTCAGGCTATATCTGACGATGAACGTGGTCATTTTTTTCCAGTTTCTGCCGGAACTGCTTCACCTTGAAAAGATTTCAATGGGAGAGCATTATTCTTGTAAAAGACGTAAAAGAACCGTATTGATATTTCCGTTATTTTGCATGGTACTATAGGTTGTTGGAAGACGCCTGCAGGTCTTGTACGTCTAACTGCAGTCCTTTCTTCTTTCAGCCATCAAAAGTCCGTTGTTGGACGTAGGCCTTCTCCAGCTGCTTCCGTTCACTTCGTTCCAGCGCTTTTCCTCTCCAGTTCTTGCCAAATCCATCTAGGTCGTCTCTCCATCTAGTTTTCTGTTTTCCTCTATTGCGAGTGCCGTCTCTTGGTATCCAGTACGTGTTTTTTGTTGTCCATCGATTGTCCATTCTCTGGGTGAGATGTACTGCCCAGTTCCATTTCAGTTTGTTGATGGTTTCCACGATGTCTCGCACTTTTCTTCTTTCTCTGATCCAATGAGCCGTTTTGCGATCTTTCCAGGTGATACCAAGCATGATTGTATCATGTGCTCGCTGCATGGTTCTTAGTTTCAATGCGATTTTTTTCGTTAGATTCCACGTTTCTGCACCGTAAGTGACTGTGGGCATTTTTTTCGTTAGATTCTACGTTTCTGCACCTAGGTGACTGTGGGCAGAATGCATTGGCCACAGACTTTTCTTAATTACACCGCCTTAAGCTTACGGCCACAGGACCTACCCTATGAGAACTTGGGGCTAGAGAGATAGGCGACTCATGTCCTCCTGATGGCTCTACCACAGGGTTCCCCTCAGACAGCATTGTTAGACGGGTAAGTAAGGTTTGCGTAATGAAGATCACGCCATCCATGATTGGACTGGTTACTCAACATTTTCCACTGACCTAGTCCCCCTCAGACCGTATCGTTACTCGGGTTCGTAAGGTTTGCGTAATGAAGAGCACGCCATCCATGAATTAACTGGGTACTCAACGTTTTCCACCAAGCAGGATCTAACGCTCACATTGGTCTTATCCAACTATAGAGGGTAGGTTATCTAGTACACAAAAGGTTTCAGCAAATACCAACGACCAAGCGAGAAGTCCAGAGGGTTGAATAACAGCCAGGACCGCCAGGTGCCAAAGATTGCTTGGTTATTCAAATTTCGATGTCCAATGAAAGACAGGTTAGTTATTCAAATTTCGATGTCCAATGAAAGACAGGTTAGTTATTCAAATTTCGATGTCCAATGAAAGACAGGTTAGCTATTCAAATTTCGATGTCCAATGAAAGACAGATGGGAAGGTTTTGTGACAGAAACAACAGAAACGCACTGCATAAAAGCCAGAAAGTCAATCACTATAGAATTCACCCATTCGATTGCCACCCAGCCAGAGACCTTCCAACCTATCTTAGAGTATGTAATCCCACGTCTCATTTTATACTTTCGTTAGGGCAGGGCTAGGAATAGGTAGTATGTTTGATTTTCCACAAAGCAAAGAGTAGAGTAGGACATAAGAAAGTGTTCGGCATTCTAGTGATATGCAAGTTCTGATGATTTGTAGTGCATCATAGGATTTTAGGAATATTAGGACCCAGGACAGTAGGAATGGTGAATCACGTTTATGCTGAAGTTGACTGCTTAAATAAGTACGTCGTAGTTATTAATCTATGTGTGGACTGCTCATGAGAATCATGTCTACTGTGGTTAGTGCATTTCTTCTCGTCACTCTCCTTCCTTGTTGTGTGTGTGACTTCTAAGTAGAGAAACAATTCTTCATACACATCCCCAATTCACCTACCTGTTATAGATTACAACACCCAATAAACCTTCCTGTTATAGCTTTGTCACAGGACGAATAGGGTATTTTCTACTAGCTTTGGCTTTGTCAAGTGCTACCTCACCCGAACTTGGCAGAAACAATCACCAGTCAGTCCAGGACTGCTTACTGGTCCAGGCAAGCCTGGCTTTTTTTCGCAGCTATTTTTTATATTTGAAGGTCAACAGCCATCTGCTACCTGCCACCTGCTGCGTTAGGGATGATCAACTCACTACCCAGCTGAAGGCAGCCTTTTCCAGAAAATTGACAATAAAATCGTTGGTAGAATCACAGAAATTTTATCCATACCTCCTTTTTTTTTTCCTTTTCCCTTTTCTTCTTCTGTTATTGTTGTAGTTGTTATTGATGTGCATCTGTTTACCTATGAATCCGGCCTGTTCCTCAGCAAAGATTATTTGAGGTATGCATATTTTCAATTATATCAATA
>JAPXFY010000025.1:41263314-41268314 GCA_030674185.1 Monoplex corrugatus | reverse complement strand
GTGTGTGTGTGTGTGTGTGTGTGAGTGTGTGCGCGCGCGCGCGTGTGTGTGTCTAAATGAAAGCGTGAATGCCTAAAAGTGCCTTAAGACATTCGACAATAGAAGTGAAATGACTGGACAAAAGAGAAACATTAAAACCATGAGTGAACATGCATCATCCATTTATAATGAAGGGAAGGACTGAAGGACGGAGGTTATCAGATAACGATGTGAATCACCAACTGCCCCAGCCTTTGGTAAACGGTAAATACACCAGTGCTTCTAAGGCCTGCGGTTCCACAGGACAGGGATAGATAGGAGTAGAATCCAAGGCGGCAGGAAACCTTTCTATGGAGTGCCAGCCTCAGAACATGTGCCTCCAGGATCGATCTTATATCCTACATGAAGATTTACGCCAGGCGATGAGAACCGCTATGCCTACTCATCCGCTGGATCGATGAGAGAGTACATTATCATCATCAGGTGTAAATGTTCACCTTTACCTGTCCTCACTCCTCTATATCATTCCTTCCCACATCTGTCTGTCTGTCTGTCTATCTCTCTCTCTTGTTTTGATTTCCCACCCCCACCCCCCTTCGTGGACCGCAGCATCTCTGTCTGTCTGTCTCTGATTCTGTCTCTGTCTCTCTCTTTTGTTTTGTTTCCCCTTCCCCCTTTGTCGACCGCAGCTCCTCTGTCTCTCTGTCCCTCTCTGACTCTGTCTCTTCTCTCTGTCTGTCTGTCTGTCACTTTCAATCTGTCTTTCTCTTGTTCTCTTGTTTTGACCAATTCAGCGGTACCCACGTAGTTTGAACCTCAGACCTTCCAATCAGAAATTCTGTGGCCTAATCACTCGATTTTCGCGCCCGTCACGTTTTGATGAACAGATAACATTCAGGAAGAAGGAAGATCGTTGCAAGTGCAAATCCACCCTCTCTTGATGAAAAAAAAAAAAAGGTAATGAATAAAACAACGAGAAAGGAAAATGAAGACAAACACGGCTTTGCCTCTGCCCGAATTTCTGTTCTTTTATCTGAAAGTTTAATATTTACAGACTATGTTTAGCCTTGTGTGTGAGTGGGAGTGTTTTCAAACATGTTTGTCACATACACGTGTTGAAAACACAGTAGGGATGATGTTTAGCTTCGTAAGCGTGGGTGTTTTCAAACAAGTTTGAAAAACAGCACAGGTTTATCCATCTGCTGTTGTGATTGTTTTGTGTTATATTCTGCAAACACACACGTTTCATTTACAGAAATCTGTGTTTGCTGGCATAAGCACACGCAAAGAGATACAGACAGTCAGACAGACGGACAGACTGAGAGACAGACAATAGTAATATCGCTGTTTCATGAGTAGCCCTAAGGAATGTTAATTTGGGTCTCTTTGTGTTATTGGGTCACTATGATATAAGAAAAGGCCTATATTATTTGAGTTACGTAGGCAAAATGTACGTGTTTGGGGATGCGTATATACATGTACGTACGCATGGATGTATGTAGATGTATGTATGTATGTATGTATGTTGTTTTGTGTGTGCACGTCTGTCTGTATGCAAGCTGCACGCATGCAAGTATGTATGTATGTATAAGTGTGTGTATGTGTCTGTGATTGTGTGCGAGTGTGTGTTTGTGACGCGCGCGTGTGTGTGTGCGCGCGTGTGTGTATGGGTTGTGTGTGTGTGTATGTGTGAGTACGGTGTGTGTGTGTGTGTGTATGTGTATGTGTGTGTGTGTGTGCCTGTGCCTGTGCTGCGCGCGCGCACGTGTGTGTGTGTGTTTGTGTGTGTGTGCTTAGCTTCACACTGCACGAAGAAGAATCACAAGACCGCTCATCAAGCAAATGATCAAAATCATGACAACCCCATTTCCCTTCTTTAAAACCTGCCCACGCGCACAGAGACACCGAGAGACAGAGAGAGTTGGTGACACTCCTCTTAATCCCCATATCCCTCCTCCACTAATGCCCAGCCCTCTCCCTCTTCTTCTGTCAAAAAATGAGGCATGGCATTTGTCACTATTCCTGTACGACGTCAAAATCTGTTTGTCAAGTCAAATTCGACATTTACCGACAACAACAACTTCATCATCAACAACAACAGCAATCACCTTATCAAACTCTGAAAAATACACGTAAAAGAAAACAAAAACAACCTCCGTCTTTGAAAAAAAAATCGTTTTAAGAGTATTTTCTTGATTAATTTAAAAGAAAAGTATGTGAAAAGTAGTGTGCGTGTGCTTGCTTGCGTACATGAGTGCATGTGCATATATTGTTCGTGTGACTATCGGTGTGTGTGTGTGTGTGTGTGTATGTGTGTGTGTGTGTGTGTGTGTGTGTGTGTGTGTGTGTGTGTGTGTGTGTGTGTGTGTGTATGTGTGTGTGTGTGTGTGTGTGTGTGTGTATGTGTGTGTGGGGTGTGTGTGTAGTGTGTGTGTGTGTGTGTGTGTGTGTGTGTGTGTGTGTGTTGTGAGAGAGAGAGAGAGAGAGAGGTGTGTAAGTGTGTGTCTGTTTTTCTGTATGTGTGAGTCAATGCGTGTGTATGTGTATATGTCTTTCCGCGTATGCGAAGGCGTGTCTGCATACACATACATGCATTATATTATTCAAAGAAAAAGGACCAGTAGTGTTATTAAAGTTTAATCACTCTTTTCTATCTGTTCTACTTCTGTTCTATTTGGGAACGTGTGCTAACGCCTTATCGGTATACTCAGCCCGATCGGTGTATTTCGTTCAAAAACAGCATACACAACATTACCTACAAATATAAAAGCTTAATGTTTCAACAATCGCTTCGGAAGAGTTTATATGTGTACACAATGAAAATTATGAATTCACGATTAAGTAGAAAATGCACTTATTTAAAATTCCTTGGTACAACTTAGCTTCTCTATACCGACCTACTTTTGGTTTCGTCTGCTTTTACAGCGAACGGTGATAGATTCTTTCGCACCCCCAAGAAAGTATTCAAAGCCTTTTCATCATTTCGGTAGACAGTCCTATTTCGATCTAATATGCACTAAAGAAAATATTTTTTTTTAATTTTTTTTTATTCATTTACGTGAACAAGTTTGTGATGTTTCTACAACGGAAGGAATGTACATAAAATATAAAGTGGTATGTATTAACTTTTGCGTGGCTGTGCGCGTTGGCTGACTACCAGCGTCAGTGATGTGATGAGAGACATGTAACAGACCCGATTGCCAGTGCCAGTGCTCTGAAGTTTACGGGATTGGGCTGGATAAACACACTGCTTCCATACGATGCTGTATACGGTAGCTTAAAACAGTGCAGAGGTAGAGAGCTTCTACTTAAAACCATCCATTTATTTGTATGCTGACGCTTGCTCGGTCAGTACTTATTGTGACAATGGATTTCAGCCATCCTTACAGTTGCAGGCACTGAAATAGCAAAGTAATTGTGTATGCGTGTGTGTATGTGTGTGTTGTATGTGTTGTGTGTGTGTGTGTGTGTGTGTGTGTGTGTGTGTGTGGTGTGTGTGTGTGTGTGTGTGTAAAATAAGTAGTGTGTATGTGTGTATATGTCAGTAGGGTGTGTGTTAGGGGTGGGAGGGAAGAGAGAGAGGAGAGAGAGAGAGAGCGAGAGCGAGGAGAGAGAGAGAGAGAGAGAATGTGCATGTGCATGCGTGCGTATATATCTGTGGATATGGGTATCATACAAGAGGCTTACAGAGAGACGTTTATCAGAGACTGAGAGAATCAACAGAGAGAAAAGGCAGAGAGACAGAGAGAGAGAGGCAGAGAGACAGAGAGAGAGAGAGAGACAGACAGACAGACAGACAGACAGACAGACAGACAGACAGACAGACAGATAGACAGATAGACAGACAGACAGATGCGTCAAAGAAACTAATTTAGAAGGCACAGACGCTACTTGACGATTTTTCTCGCATCATCTTCGCTTGTCTCACATGACATAAAATTCAGTTAGGATGGATCAAATAATTTCACAGTGTTTTCCTTGACATTAAACTGCTAAAGTCGAGAAAAAAACACACAACACACACACACACCACACACACACACACACACACACACCACGCACCACACACACACACACACACACACACACACACACACACACACACAAACATCAACAAACAATAAAGAGACATAATACTTATACAACAAGAACGAATAGAAAAAATTGGAAACAATAACAAAAACCAAATAAACTAAAACTAAAAACCAAACACAACACACACACACAGCACACACACACACAGAGACTCAGGCGCGCGCGCACCACACACACACACACACACACACACACACACACACACACACACAGAGCTGCAAAGTACACCACCATCTTTGTGTTAACACTGCCAATTGTTCTGCTAGAACTTGCTTATTAATGGACATACTATACCAAGTCTTACCAATGCCAAAATGTCTCACATTTGTGTTACGCGTTTGTTAACGTGCACACATGTATAAATATCTCTCTGTCTATCTCTCTGTCTCAGCCTGTCTCTCACCTCTCATCATCCTCTCCACACACACACACACACACACACACACACAATGGTTTCATACTCTTTCTTTCTCTCATACACACTCACGCTTTAATAAGGTAAGTGATTAGAACTATTAAAGGGGAAAAATACTGCAGGATGACAATGAAGTAATTTACAAAACTAACAAACGACCAGTTGGACAAACAAAAAAGAAACTTTGGCTACGTAAGCAAAAAGATAATGATTATAAATATGTATCAAACTAAAAAAACTCTCTATAACTTACATCCATAGAGAATCCATGTACACTTTGATGTCAATCATCTGCCATTTACATCTTCGTGTTTTCACTAGATCTCTCTGTTCACCTCCTCACACCCCGATGAAAGTCTCCAGAAGAAAGTTAGATCACCTTTGTTGCAACAATGGCTTATTATACTCATGGATATTTTTGGTCATCATCACAATGAGAACTTAAGCTATTTTTCGGGGCAACATGTCAGACTTATGAAAATATCTGCAGGCTATTAGATCTTAAAATCCA
>JAPXFY010000025.1:41253314-41258314 GCA_030674185.1 Monoplex corrugatus | reverse complement strand
ACACACACACACAACACACACAGACACACACACTCACACGCACGTGCACAGAAGCACACGCAAGCACACACACACGCAAACACACACACACACACACACACACACACACACACACACACACACACACACACACACACACACATACACACATCTATTTCTTAATTTAAATCACATATACTCCTGTCTTGATTCATTAACCTCTATGCCCGTTGCAAACATTACAAAAATGGCAAAGCCAGACAGACAGACAGACGGACGGAGACAGAGAAAAAATGAACGAGAGACAAAGACAGAAACAGACAGGCAGATAGGCAAAGAATATGATGATTTAGGATTAGCAGAGACAGAAAGAGGCAGGCAGACAGACAGACAAAGAATATGATAGTTTCAAGATTAACACAGACAGGAAGAGGCAGACAGACAGACAAAGAATATGATAGTTTCAAGATTAACAGAGACAGAAAGAGGCAGACAGACAGACAAAGAATATGATAGTTTCAAGATTAACAGAGACAGGAAGACGCAGACAGACAAACAAACACTCAAAGAAAAAGACAGTTTTAGGATTCCTATACACAACAACACATGTCCCCCCCCCCCTCTCCCCCGAGTGTCCCAGATAATAAACAGAAAACAGCACTAGCTCAAAACAATTCAATGAATAATTAATCATAACAATCTCATTCTTGCCTCTCAGAATGCTGCAGCAAGGAGTGGGGATCCTGCCCAGACAGATAGGAACCATCCAGTGCATGGCATTGCATAATTACTGCGTTCCCTGAAGACAGAAACTGACCCAAATTAAAGGAATCATCCAGTGCGTGGGACTGCATAATTACAACATCCCCTTGATACACAAACTGACCCAAATTAAAAGAACCATCCAATGCGTGAGATTGCATAATTACAGCGTTCCTTGAGACATAAACCGACCCAAATTAAAAGAATCATCCAAAGTATGATGGCAGCATTCCCTTGAGATCCAAACTGACCCAAGTTACAGGAATTATCCAGTGCGTGGGATTAAAAGACAGCGTTCCCTGAAGACATAAACCAACTCAAATTCAAGGCATTATCCAGCACGTGGGATTGCATGCTGGCAGCATTCCCTGAAGACCCAAACTGACCCAAAATAAAGAAATCATCCCGTGCATAGGATTGCTTAATTTCAGCGTTCCCCTCAGATACAAACTGACTCAAATTATAGAAATTATCCAGTGTGTGGGATTAAATGACAGAGTTCCCTTGACAAACAAACTGACTCAAATTAAAATCATCCACTGCATGGGACTGCATAATCACAGCGTTCCCTTGAGATAAGCTGACTCAAATTAAAGGAATTATCCACAGCGTGGGACTGTAGGATGGCAGCATTTCCTTGAGACCCAAACTGAACCAAATTAAAGAAACTATCCAGAGCGTAGGATTAAATTACAGCGTTCCCCTGAGACACAACTGACCCAAAATAATGAAATCATCCAGTGCATGGGATTGCTTAATTACAGCGTTCCCCTGAGACACAACTGACCCAAAATAATGAAATCATCCAGTGCATGGGATTGCTTAATTACAGCGTTCCCCTGAGACACAACTGACCCAAATTAATGAAATCATCCAGTGCATGGGATTGCTTAATTACAGCGTTCCCCTGAGATACAAACTGACCCAAATTAAAAGAATTATCAAGTGCGTGGGATTAAACGACAGCGTTCCTTTAAGAGACAAACTCACCCAAAGTAAAAGAATTATCCAGTGCGTGGGATTAAATGACAGCGTTCCTTTAAGAGACAAACTTACCCAAATTAAAGGAATCATCCAGTGTGTGGGATTGCATGATAACAGCGTTCCCTGAAGACACAAACTGACCCAAATTACAGAAATCATCCAGTGCGTGGGATAAAATGACAGCGCTCCCTTGATACACAAACTGACCCAAATTAAAGGTGCATGGGATTGCATAATTACAGTATTCCCCTGAGATATACACTGACCCAAATGAAAGGAATTTATCCAGTGCGTGGGATTAAATGACAGCGTTCCCTTGAGACATACACTGACCCAAATTAAAGGAATCATACAGTGCGTGGAATTGAATAATTACAACGTTCCCCTGAGATAAACTTACTCAAATTTAAGGAATTATCCAGCGTGTGGGATTGTATGCTGGCAGAATTCCCCGAAGACCCAAACTGACCCAAATTAAAGGAATTTATCCAGTGCGCTGGATTAAATAACAGCGTTCCCTGAGAAACAAACTGACCCACATTAAAAGAATCATCCAGTACGTGGGATTGCGTCACAACTGCGTTCTCTTAAGACACAAACTGACCCATCTTAAAGAAGTCGTCTAGTGTGTGGGATTTTATGACAACAGCATTCCCCTGAGATCCAAACTGACTCAAATGAAAGGAATCATCCAGAGCGTGGGATTGTATGATGGCAGCAATCCCTTGAGGCCCAAACTGACCCAAATTAAAGGAATCATCCAGTGCCTGGGACTGCATAATTACAGCGTTTCTCTGAAGACCCAAACTGACCCAATTTAAAGGAATTATCCAGAGCGTGGGATTCCGTCAACACTGCGTTCTTGCGAGACAAAAACTGACCCATATTAAAGAAGTCGTCTAGTGTGTGGGATTGTATGACAACAGCATTCCCTTGAGATCCAAACTGCCCTAAACGAAAGGAATCATCCAGTGCGTGAGACTGTATGACGACAGCATTCCTCTGAGACACAATTTGACCCAAATGAAAGGAATCATCCAATGCATGGGATTGTATGATGGCAGCATTCCATTGAGACCCAAACTGACAGGAATCATCCGATTGGTAGAATGGTATGAGGGCAGCATTACCTTGAGGCCTAAATAGACCCAAGTTTAATACTGCTCTTCCTAGAATGTCAGCCTTGACAATACCGATGTTAGTACTGCTCTTGCTAAATGCCCTTAACATGCGTGCATTCACTGAATCACTATGCATACATGTAACTTCATCCGTCCTTTTTATTGCATGCGTTTAGAATGTGTGTGACAGAGAGAGAGAGAGAGAGAGAGAGAGAGAGAGAGAGAGAGAGAGAGAGAGAGAGAGAGAGAGAGAGATAGATAGATAGATAGATAGACAGACAGACAGACAGACAGACAGACAGAGTTCAGACTTCAGATGACTTTAAACGATTTATATTCATTTACGCCATTGCCCCTTATGAAGAGATATGAAATACAAAAACAAAGTTGAACGGAAGCCTGACAAAATCCTTTAGATAGTTGTCAGAACAATCAGACATTCACACAAAAACAACATACAAATAAAATACATATACAGAAATGCACAAATATAAGGATATTTTATCAAACATCTTGTACACTTCTGAGAGATTTGTCTAAAAATTATATTAAATTTTTTATTACTGTTTCGTGTTTTTGTCGAGAGAAGTTGAATTAACTTTAATCTTGTGGGAAAGTCGCAGTATGTTCGCGAAATCACTTCTTTTCTTAGGTCACAGAGAGCAGACACATCAAAAGAAAATGGACTTTCAACATCCCCAATATCATAGTTACACAGGATTCATACCATATTATTTAATAGAATTGCTGTAATTGTCTGGAATGCCTAACAATTTCTGAAAAACCATATCTAAACTTTGCCAGTGCTCCCTTGATAAGGCTATTTATACACATTTAAAATGTAAGGCTCAGTACAGTTGGAAGTTTTAAACATCCTGTTTGGAGAAGAGAGAGAGAAACAGAGACAGAGAGACAGAGAGAGGGAGAATGAGAGAGAGAGAGAGACAGGGAGGGAGAGAGAGAGACAGACAGAGACAGAGAGACAGAGATACAGACAGACAGAGAGAATGAGAGAGACAGGGGGAGACAGGGAGAGAGAGAGAGAGAGAGAGAGAGAGAGAGAGAGAGAGGAAGAGAGAGAGAGAGAGAGAGAGAGAATGAATCATTCAGACAGAGAATAAGAATGAGACAGGGAGAGACACAGAGAGAAAGAGAGACAGAGAGAGACAGAGAGAGAGACAGAGAGAGAGACAGAGAGAGCGAGCAATACTAGAGTACATTCAGATTTGCGCCACTGGAAACAGACGATCCTCCTCTTTCGCTCGCTTGGGATCTCCTTCAGTGAAGTGACAAGAGATGTGCTCATCCTTGCATAGGTGTAACACGATATTTCTTACCCCTGGTAGATTGCCCCCTACTTACTCTGGGAAACTGATACCCCGCTGAATGATTGTCCCCAATCGCTTTAGAAAACTGATCATAATAGACTCAGGGGCGCTAGGACAACACACACATGTCATGTGTTCTTAGAAACTGATGGTAATGCAGACTCAGGGGCGATAAGACAACACGAACATGTCATGTGTTCTTAGAAACTGATGTAAAACCAGATTTCTTAGAAACTGATGGTAATACAGACTCAGGGGCACTAGGACAACACAAACATGTCATGTGTTCTTAGAAACTGATGTAAAACTAGACTCAGGGGCACTTAGACAACACAAACATGTCATGTGTTCTTAAAAACTGATTACAATACAGACTCAAGGGCGATAGGACAACACAAACATGTCATGTGTTCTTAGAAACTGATGTAAAACCAGATTTCTCAGAAACTGATGGTAATACAGACTCAGGGGCGATAGGACAACACAAACATGTCATGTGTTCTTAGAAACTGATGGAGGACAACACAAACATGTCATGTGTTCTTAGAAACTGATGGTAATACAGACTCAGGGGCGATAGGACAACACAAACATGTCATGTGTTCTTAGAAACTGATGGAGGACAACACAAACATGTCATGTTTTCTTAGAAACTGATGTTAATGCAGACTCAAGGGCGCTAGAACAACAGAAACATGTCATGTGTTCTTACAAACTGATGTTAGTACAGACTCAAGGGCGCTAGGACAACACAAACATGTCATGTGTTCTTAGAAACTGATTATAATACAGACTCAGGGGCGATAGGACAACACAAACATGTCAT
>JAPXFY010000025.1:41225814-41243314 GCA_030674185.1 Monoplex corrugatus | reverse complement strand
GAAATTCACTAAGCGCTCTCTCGCTGGAGGTGGCAAGGGAGACAACTAACATCGACAAAGGAGATGACTGTCATTTTTCTCCCCTGTATTGTTGATATCATTTCTTTTTTTTTTTTTTTTTTTTTTCATTTGGCTGTCTCTGTGTGTCTGCGTCTCCGTTTACAACAAATATTTAAATCCTTCTTTGGGTGAGGGCTGGATGTAAAAAAATAAAAGTGCTTATCTGCTACCTTCAACTATAACGAACTGCCATTTTTTTCTGATCCTATCTTGTCTTTTTTTATCTGTCTTTCCTGCATTTGTTTCCCTTTTCCCCGCTTTGTATTTTACATTTATTTTTCATGCTAAGTATTACGAGAAAACAGAGAGGAGATAGACAGACGGACAGATCTGGTTAAATTTAAAACAATGCAGGAGAGAACAGAAAGAGAGAGAGAGAGAGAGAGAGAGAGAGAGAGAGAGAGAGAGAGAGAGAGAGAGAGAGAGAGAGAGAGAGAGAGCCCGATTAACTATAGTTTCTGCAGAACCGTCTATCACTTCTAAAACGATAAATTCAACCACAGTTCGCTTGGCGAAAACAAACACAGCTTTTAGATACCACGCTGCAGACAATTAGAACACTGAGTTACTTTCAATCAAACCTAAAACAGTTTTAAACGTTGATGGACTTGCTCTGCGTCATGTATATATATATGTATATGTATATATGTATATATATATATATCTGTTTCGGTGAAAAGGTCACAGTGAAAGCACTTCCAAGTTTCAGTTTCAATTTCTGAAGATGACGTCTCCACGCTCGGAATGAATTCCATATGCACTAACGTCACAGGTGCCAAGTGATGGAGAAGATTCAGAAAGATCACGGCACAAGCCTTAAATCTGCACATAAACCCACGAGCTGGCCAGGTCCTGAGGTCCTTACCCAGATAGTTCCATAACCCTGGGGTCGTAGGGGAGTGAGGTGGCAATGACTTCAACTTTTTCCGGGGCAGCACCACGAAGGCGGCGCCCATCCCCTCTCCCTCGCTTCAAATTCATATTCATATTCTTTTTACCTAGACTTCAGAAAGGCAAGAAGGCTAATTGGTCTTCAAGGGGTGGGATCTGGAAAATCAACGTATCTCTCCAATGTTTTATGCCAAGGCAGCCGGGCAATGCCCTGCTCTTCACGATTTTCAACTGCCGTGGGATCTTTAGCGTGAGCAGCCAGAAGGCACATGGTCCCATTCGTTTTTCGTCCCCTTCCGAAGGACTAAACGTTCAGTCCGATTTTCCGGTCAAACTGAGGAGAAAAATCGAGGCCTTTACGGGGAGAGAACCCTGAAACCTCGAGTTTAGTTTTTGGCATGCGAACGTCTGAACTATTCTGCCACTCTTCTCCCAGTAAGGACGAACACTGTCCTCTCAGCTTTTCCGCCTTTTTTTGCCTCCAGTATCTGTGGAAAATCTGCAACAAAATCTGGCAGACGGGAGAATGGCCGACACCTTGGACCCAGTCACTAATCATCACACTTTCCAAGAAAGGCAATTTACAACTATGCCAGAATTACAGAACGATCAGCCTTATCAGCCATGCTAGCAAAGTGATGCTGAAAGTCATTTTGAACAGACTGAAACCACAGGCAGAGGAGATCATTGCCGAAGAACAAGCGGGATTTCGCAGTGGTAGAAGCACAACAGAACAAATATTCAATCTCAGAGTCCTATGCGAAAAATACAACCAACACCAACAGGACATCTACCACGTTTTTATCGACTTCAAAAAGGCATTTGACAGAGTATGGCATGAAGCACTGTGGGCCACCATGAGGAAGTACAACATGGGAAGGAAGCTTATTGACACCATCACACAGCTATACGAAAAAGCGAGCAGCGCAATGCTTGTTGGGGGCACAGTGGGGGACTGGTTTCACACATCAGTTGGAGTTCGCCAGGGCTGTCTCCTCTCTCCAACCTTGTTCAACATCTTCCTTGAGCGCATTATGACGGATGCCCTTGAAAACCATCACGGCTCAGTCAGTATTGGAGGAAGGACAATCACCAACTTGAGATTTGCCGACGACATCGATGGGTTGGCTGGAAATGAAGACGAACTTGCCAACCTGGTGAAACACCTGGACGAGACATCATCCAGATATGGCATGGAGATCAGTGCCGAAAAGACAAAGTTGATGACAAACAGCACAAAACCAATAGAAAAGAAGATTACAGTCAGCGGGAGTGAACTGGAAACCGTGGCTCAGTTCAAATATCTCGGAGCCATTATCAGTGAACAGGGATCGAAAACCGAAGTTCTTGCAAGAGCAGCACAGACAACAGCAGCACTAGCCAAGCTGAAGCCCATCTGGAGGGACAAAAACATCGCCCTCACTTCCAAACTGAAGCTAATGCACGCATTGGTCCTGTCAATCTTTCTCTACGCGTGCGAGTCATGGACACTAACAGCAGAACTGCAAAAGAAGATCCTGGCAGTAGAAATGAGATGCTTTAGAAGAGTGCTTGGCATCTCATACAAAGACCACATTACCAATGAGGAAGTACGAAGAACAATTTCACAGCATGTCAAAAACTATGAAAACCTTCTGACAACAGTAAGAAAAAGGAAACTTCGGTGGTATGGTCACGTGACAAGAACTAACGGACTATCAAAAACAATACTCCAAGGAGCAGTTCAGGGGGAAGAAAAAGAGGCAGACAGAGAAAAAGGTGGATGGACAATATTGACGAATGGACAGGAAAAAGCTTTGCTACGACCAGACCCTTGCTCATGACAGACAGAGGTGGAGACAGACGGTGCGACGTTCATCCATGTGGAGCCCCCACGACCCTGGATAGGGTTAAGGGACAGGAAGGAAGGAAGGAAGGAAGGATCTGTGGAGGTCAAAGGTTAATACCTGCTGTTGGAGCACCGGTGAGAAGATTAACGCACATGAAAGTGTACTGCTCACAGTTCTCTGCCCTTTGCTTGACGTCACGATGCGCCCGCTAGCTAAAGGTTAGCAAAGGGAGATTAGTCAAGAACAAGAAAGATGACAGTTCCGTGTTGCCCATCAGACTACTTTTGTCTTTCCATGTCTCACTCTTACTTGATTTTTAACATACTTCCTATCACATCTTTCTAAAATACAAAAAAATTGTCTACTTGCACTAGGAGGGAGAAACTGTTCACCACATATTTTGCTAATTCTGTCATTTGTTCGCTACACGTTTTGTTACTTCTTTATTTTTTTTCCTTTGTTTTTGTTTTGCTCTCTCTCTCTCTCTCTCTCTCTCTGTCTCTCTCTCTCTCTCTGTCTAACTAAACTTTCAAGTTAATATACTCACGAGAGGGAGAAGCAATAACATACAGATAGACCAATAAGCAGGATAAAAAATATGGCAGACAGACAAAGAATACAGACAATGGACAACACATGGAAAGAGAGGGGAGAAACAGAGACAGAGAGAACGAAAGAAAAAAATTGTAATAACAACAAAAAAATGATAACAGTAATAACAACAACAACAACTACAATAATGATAATAATAATGATAATAATAATAATAATAATAATAATAATAATAATAATAATAATAATAATAATAATAATAATGAAAGAGAGAGAGAAAATGGGGTAGGGGGCAAGAAAAGAAAAAGACAGCCGAGGAAAAATTCACGCAGGTGTAAAACTGATCCAAGAAAGAAAGCATCAGGAAGCGTGCGTCCGTTCAATGGACGTTGGCCAGAAAGGGTTAAAAGAAGAGGGCAATATTCAGCATTCGCTGAGTGGAAGGACCACTGACTGGTCAAGCAGGTCACATACGGATAACGTGAGAGCCATGAACGGCAAATGACTTCTGATCAATGACAGAGAGCTTAACTGGTCAGGCTAGCCACGGATTTTGTTTTGGTGCATATCCGAAGTTAAATGCTTTTTCTTACGACAGAGACTGATAGATGAATGAAAGGAATATCCTGTTAAACAGAGTCCTTTTCTCACACTAGACGAAGCAGCAGGGAAGTTTCAGTCTTTTTCTCCTAATTTTTGTAGTTGGTGTTTGTTTGTTTGTGATCTTACGCTTGACAAAGGCCAGTTGGCCGAAAATGTGCGCCTGTCTTGTCTGGTTGTGTTAAGTACACGTTCTTATTCTCTTTTCATGTTTTTTTTTTTCCTGGTTCCTGTTAAACAAAGGTTTAGAGACGGGGCACGGTGAAAGGGACAGAAAGGGAAGGAGGAAGGGAAATTAAATAATATCACCACAGTTACATCACCTGTTATCTCCACAGGTACATCACCTGTTATCTCCACAGGTACATCACCTGTTATCTCCACATGTACATCATCTGTTATCTCCACAGGTACATCACCTGTTATCTCCACAGGTACATCACCTGTTATCTCCACAGGCACATCATCTGTTATCTCCACAGGTACATCACCTGTTATCTCCACAGGTACATCACCTGTTATCTCCACAGGTACATCACCTGTTATCTCCACAGGCACCTCACCTGTTATCTCCACAGGTACATCACCTGTTATCTCCACAGGTACATCACCTGTTATCTCCACAGGTACATCACCTGTTATCTCCACATGTACATCACCTGTTATCTCCACAGGTACATCACCTAATATCTCCACAGGTACGTATAGTGACCCGTCAGTTAAAGGAGCTGACACACAAGCCGTTTTGCCTGTACGTGTGCAGTATGGAACAGACTGAGTGCTACACGATCCTTTTGCTTATCAGGCGTCGAAACCAAAGGCGAAGTAAACGCTAAGTGCCATCTCCCGATAATGTTTCTGTCATTTTTTGTTTTGGCTATTTCCAAAGAATACCATTAACTTGACACAACTCTATCAAATACTTCGTCTCCGAATCAGCGAGTTTCACGGCTTCACCAGAAGACGCCATATGCGAAATTGTTGTCAGCTCAACACTGAGTGTTGACTGTCAGGAGGATGCCAACCGTCCGTTTGGAGTAGACCACTATCTATTCACAACGGTCGGGCTGAACCCGACGCTTGGGGTCTGTTTGAGACGTACGTTTACTATGGCAGACGATCCGTTTCGGGTTCATTTCACCCCCATCCTCTCAAAACGTACCCTTGAACGGCTATGTGTCAGTATTTAAAAAAATTCTAAATCTCCCATGCTAGTCATGTAGGAGATAGTGGGTTTGACCCTAGCAGGTCACAAATAGTGTTTCTGTTTTTATTTATTTTTGGTTTTGGTTTAGTTTTAGCGGTTTTCTTTTAACGAGTTTGCTGGCTTTGTTGACAAAGCAAAGTACGAGAGATCTGATAAATTCCCAGCTCAGTCCCAGCCCGTAACATCAAAACTGGCTGTCTTATGTTCGTCTTGATGCTCCTGTCTTTCTGGTAGTTTCAGCTTAGTATCACAGATGCTCTTATTTACCTTCCCCTTTCTCCTTCTGTTTCAAGACCATGCCAGCGCATAGTGTTTTTTAGCGCAGGCTCAGGAAACCTGCTAAACTATCACTGGTAGGTTTGGATCGATAACATACAGAACTATCCAAGAGTGAGGAATTCTTCTTAAATTCAAAATAAACTCAAACCCCACTCCAAAGCTATAAAACCTAGACTGATATGGAAAATAATTTCTGAACGACAGAAACTGTGATGGATGGATGGCAGGACAAGTATGTTAAACCTGCTAAATAAAAGAAAGTGGGCAATTCGGAAATTAGAAAACAGCAGACAAGCACTTCAGACACATAGAGTGATGAAGGATAGTGATGGAAAAAACAGTGTATTGAGACTATCTCCACAATCACATAACTTAACACTCACCCAGAAGACAGTCTTTATAACAAAACTCCGATAGGTATTTGGACAGATAAACCTGTTAAAAAGCAACAGCAACAACAAAATGCGGACAGCTGGGAACTTGGGTTAGTTGTGATCGAAAAGATACCACATAGTAGATAGAGGTGAAACAAAACTTTTAGAGACCAGACTGTTTACAACTAGAAAATTCAGTTACTTTCAATCAGTGCTGTGTCTCTAGTCTCTTTCGGTTACTGGAACTCTGTGAAATCGATTCACATTTCTCTCTCTCTTTCTCTCTGTCCCCCTCCCTCTCTCTCTCTCTCTCTTTCTCTCTGTCTGTCTCTGTCTGTCTGTCTCTCTCTGTGTGTCTCGATGCCATCCTTGTATGATTGCTGACAAGATGTACATTCATGGACCGCTTTAAAAATTCGTCATTTTCAGTGAGAAAAGTACACAACCACGCCGATGAAAGAACTGTCATTAACGCTATAGAATACTCACTACTTCATGAAATATCTCTGTCCTCTTTTAAACTCGAAGGCGGGTGACAACCAGAATGTAGCCGTCCTACGTTCGCGTACTGGCCAGCCTTCTGTGTCACCGTGTCGTCACACTTAATAGTCTGTGTACGTTAGAAAACGTCCATCACACGTCGACAGCGGCTTGGGCTGATGATGAAGGGCCGAACCTGCTTTACTCGACTGATGTTGATGTAGTTTGCCAAGCCGACGTTTACAAGTGTGACAGCGCCGCCACCCCGTGCAGTTCGCCTTCAACATGTGAGTCGACGCCTGTGCCTGTCAGTTTGCCTTCCCAGGTAATGACACCAATACACACAACACAGAGACAGTGGCAGACTGATGATTGCGTCTCAGAGAACAAGGAACTGGATGAAAATGTAATTGCTAATAGCAACGAAGAGAAGGTTTGTAAGTGATGAGGATGATGGATCAAAAACAAACGCTGAGACACATACAAAACAAACTGTGACGGGCGCTGTTGGTTTAGGTATGACTGATGTTAAAGCTGGTGACTGTAATGAAGACACGTTTCATCTCTGTAAGATTACACAGCAATCTGTTGACGAACTAGATGTTAGATACGCAGATATAGTCGCGAAAAATCGAGAGTTATGGCAAAAAAAAAGGGCAGTTCTATTCATATTTCTAAACAAGGTGACACAAACAGTGACAATGAGAGTACAATCATCTAAACCAATTGAGGACCTCATGGCTGATGTGTTTTATGACTCTAATGCCATCATATCTGTAAATATATCAGGTGTGCGTACCTGTTATGTTCATAGATGCATCGCTGAAAAGCAGGCAGACTTGAAAACAAAGAAGCTCAACAACAAAACCATTTTACGAAAAATGTATGCAGTGATGAGCCGTGACATTATTATTTGCATCAGTGCATAACCACGATATGGTTCCCATAATGTGAAGCCACAACTTCCCCTTAGTTTCCTTGTTAATGGGTCATTTGTTTGTATGTTTGTAATTTGTGTTTTTACAATTCATTTATATTAGTTTAAATTTAAGTAACACATTTTAGTTTTATGTGTTTATAACTTACATACGTAATGTAGCAAGGACTAGCTGTAAGTCATATTTAGTGTGATCAATGCTACTGTTCTTGTTCTGAAGTTTTGAACTCTCACTCTCCCCTTCCCTCCCTCCCCTTCTCTCTCTTTTCTAAAAAAAAATTTTCTTACATTTATTCTATTGTACTGATTCAAAGTTGCTCTTTCACAAACAAGGTCGAACGTTCTACCTTTTCACAAATACTATGCAGATATAATGAGACAAGGTAAGAAAGCATGCCCATTTTGCAGGACAAAAGCTGTAAATGAAGAGGACTTTCCACTTAAATGTTCCACATACACAGATCTTACAGCAAAGTTTATAGATGATTCAGTCAGTATGCCTGAGTTTGTACTTCTCCAATTAACAACTACCCTGTCTGTCTAAACAACGTATAGCAGCTTGAAAGAATTGACAAATTAACTCATTAACTAAATGATTTGGTTGAGGCTGATCGTTGGCTAATTAGAATTCAAACTGAGAATTGGAAATATAATTAATGGGTTCAACGAATAATGAATTTGTTGACTGATAAATTGATGGAATACTGAAATGAAAAAAAAAACTATTGTAACAGGCAACGGGATTCTAAATATTAGGAGACACTGTTCAGTGGTTTATACTAATTATGAACGTTGCGAACTAATTGTGGGTTTTTGTAAAATCAACAGAAAACCCAATCCCTCCCCTTGTTTGTGCTGTGGCTTAAGGTCGATGTAAATTCAATTCTCTCTCTCTCTCTCTCACTCACTCACTTACTCACTCACTCACTCACTTACTCACTCACTCACTCAATCAATCAATTAATCAGCTTTTGTCAACATTTAATTGTAGGAACAGAAATGGAACGAACACATTCAGCGAGATTTAACATTTTATATACAGAACTTCTTGAAAAATCATGATTTGAAACCATACTTAAAGATGGATATTGACCGACATTTGAAATATGTAATACGATTTAGGTTAGGAATAGCAGAAATCAGAGCCCATCATTTTAGATACAGAACACAAACATGCCATGTGTTCTTACGAAATGATGTTAATATAGACTCATGGGCACTAGGACAACACAAAATGTCATGTATTCTTAGAAACTGATGGTAATACAGGCTTAGGGGCGCTATGACAACACAAACATGTCACGTGTTTTCAAAAACTGATGTTGATACAGATTCAGGGGCAATATGTCAAGTGTTCTCAGAAACTGATGTTAATATAGACTCAGGGGCGACATGTCAAGTTTTCTTAGAAACTGATGTTAATGCAGACTCAAGGGCGCTAGGACAACACAAACATATCATGTGTTCTTACAAACTGATGTTGATACAGATTCAGGGGCAACATGTCAAGTGTTCTTAGAAACTGATGTTAATATAGACTCAGGGGCGACATGTCATGTTTTCTTAGAAACTGATGTTAATGCAGACTCAAGAGTGCTAGGACAACACAAACATATCATGTGTTCTTACAAACTGATGTTAATGCAGACTCAAGGGTGCTAGGACAACACAAACATATCATGTGTTCTTACAAATTGATGTTAGTACAGACTCAAGGGCGCTAGGACAACACAAACATGTCATATGTTCTTACAAACTGATGTTAATGCAGACTCAAGGGTGCTAGGACAACACAAACATATCATGTGAACTTACAAACTGATGTTAGTACAGACTCAAGGGCGCTAGGACAACACAAACATGTCATGTGTTCTTGCAAACTGATGTTAAGATAGACTCAGGGGCGACATGTCATGTGTTCTTAGAAACTGATGGTATTGCAGACTCACAGGCGCTAGGACAACACAACCATGTCGTGTGTTCTTAGAAACCGATGGTAATACAGACTGAGGGGCGATAGGATAACACAAATATGTCATGCGTTCTTAAGAATGATGGTAATGCAGACTCATGGGCGCTAGACAACACAAATATGTCACGTGTTCTTAGAAACTGATGGTAATACAGATTCAGGGGCGGTAGGACAACAAAAACATGTCACGTGTTCTTAGAAACTGATGATAATACAGACTCAGGGGCAGTAGGATAATACAAACATGTCATGTGTTCTTAGAAACTGATGTTAATACAGACTCAGGGGCGCATGTCATGTGGTCTTACAAACTGATGTTAATACACACTCAGGGGCAACATGTCATGTCTTCATACAAATTGATGTTAATGCAGACTCGGGGGCGCTAGGAAAACACAAACATGTCACGTGTTCTTCAGTTGAAATGGTGACTGGAAGATTTCTGTTTATTGTGGAAGGGCGACGCGCTCGTGGTGCCGGCCCCGGGAAAACTTGAGGTCTCTGCCACCTCACTCCCCTACGACCACAGGGTTATGGAACTATTAATAGGCAAGACCTCAGGACCTGGCCAGCTCATGGGTTTATGTGCAGGCTTAAGGCTTGTGCCGTGATCATTTTGGATCTTTCCATCACATGGCACCTTTGACGTTAGTTCATATGGAATAAATTCCAAGCCCAGAGACGTCATCTTGAGAAATTGAAACTGAAATTGAAACTTCTTGTTACGCGTTTATTTTCTTTGCGTCATCGTCCTTGTCTTTACCATTTTCTGTCACTGTTTTCATACGCTTATATATCTCTGTGCGTATGCACGCAAATACGCACACGTGCACTCTCTCTCTCTCTCTCTCTTTCTCTCTCTCTCTCTCTCTCTCTCTCTCTCTCTCACACACACACACACACACATGTTCATGTACGCGGAATCACAAACATTCACATACGTAAACACACTCGCACGCACTCATGTATATACAAATCAGAAACACTGAGCCAGAGTAAGCTTTCATGTTTCCTTTCTCATTTTTTCTCCTTTGTTTAAAAAAAAAGCTAAAACAGATGATCCACTTTGTTCACCTGTCATTCTGTCTGTCTAGTTGCCTGCTTGTCTGTTTTTGCCTCTGCTTCCATTTGCTGTCTGTCTCCCTTCTCAGTTGTCATTGTGTGTGTGTGTGTGTGTGTGTGTGTGTGTGTGTGTGTGTGTGTGTGTGTGTGCGCGCGCGCGCGCGTGTGTGTCTGTGTCTGTGTGTGTATCTAAATGTGCACACACTATCACATGCAAATGCAAGACGTTAGTAAGAAAAAGCGTTTCAAAAATAATATTTCGATCGGTTAGTATGAGTTTACACTAAGTGTATAATAGTACCACAGCTTAACAGACAATAAGCCTCCTTCAAGATATGCCTGGATAGACAATAAGTCTACTTGATGATATCGTGACAAAATATTTTTTTAAGGATCAACGCTCTTTGTCAGTTTCCTCTGTGCCCATCTTTATTCTTCTATTGGTCCCATTTTCTGCGCCTCTTTAATGGCCACAGAAAGGTTATGTTTAAGCAGTTGGTGGATAGGGTGCAGGAGTCAAAGTGCTAACCAACCAGACCGCGAAATGGTAGCGAGGAAGGAGAGAGGGTTGTTGATTGTGCTTGTGATGAGTGCTGTGCATACGTTGCAAGTTTCTATGCAAAGAATAAAAACGCAACAACAAAAGTAACAAAAAGCGATGACATCAATAACGACGGTCACTTGTCATAATGATGATAATGATGATGATGGTATGGTGACGATGATGATAATATGATGGGGTGTTGTGATGATAGTGACAGTAATGATGTGAACTATTTCGTGGTTCATTTATGTGTAATCTTTCCGATGTGCGAATATCGAGTGCGCCATTCTTTTAATAAAGTACCAATATTGATCATCCCTTCAGTACTCGTATTATCATTCATCAGCATGTAATCATCATACTCATGTGTAAATTAAATGCCCATCCCAGCTTTATGAATATTGATAAGAAGCAAAATTGATTCTCTCTCTCTCTCTCTCTCTCTCTCTCCCTCCCCCCTTGTTTTTTTCTTTATTCTTAACACACACGAGTTCTTTTGTTTAAAATGCCTCAAACCAGCAACTGGGTGTTTTATTATCATTATTATCATATCATTATTATCATTATCATTATTATTGTTATCATTATTATTATTTACGATGATGATGATGATGATGATGAGGAGGAGGAGGAGGAGGAGTCATAGTAGTAGCAGCAGCAGTAGTAGTAGTAATAGTATTCATTACTCTAACGTTTGTTTTATTTCAGTTTCAAAAAAAATGATTTCATTCTTGGTACTGGCAGACATGGATAACTGATCAAGTACTGCTTCGTCACTGTCTTTACCGTTAAAACAAAAAGTTTGATCAATTAACCAACTGTTCGATCAGTCTCTCGCTCTGTGTGTGTGCTTTTCTTTTTTTTTTCTTTTTTTTTTTTAATCAGAACTGTCATTGTACATCTTAATGCACGTGTGCTTCCGTCTATGTGTACACCGAAATAAAAATTGGCCAGAGAAATTCCTCAGTTGAGTGCACTGAGTTACTTCATTGATTTTTTTTTTAATGGAAAGTGCAGCCAGCATTATTTGAAATGGACTGTTTGTGGTATACAAACGAAATTATTACCGTAGAGTGTTTTGTAGGGCTGGGCTGTGTGTATAATGTGGCATTTGTTCTTTTGCACTCGACTGTGTTGTGTTCTACTGGATGTGGGCTGTACTGCATTTTAACCCTTTGACTCCCACACTTTATCTTACCAACAGCGAAAACTTAACCCTTTGTTTCCCTCACCATATTCACCAGCTTCCCGCGAGAATCTGGTGGATAGGATGAGGGAATCAAAGGGTTAAAGTTTTTGCTATGCTAGCATGGTTGACAATGCCGGATGCTGGTGGTGGATTATGGTGCAGGAGTCAAAGGGTTAATGTATTGCACCGTGCTGTTTTATTGTGTTGTGTTGCGTTACTTGGCATTGCGCTATGTTGCGTTATACAGTAAGGTATGGGCGGTACGGCGTTATGTTGTATTATGCTATTGCTACATTGTAGTGGGGGGGGGGGGGGAGGAGGGTGCTGTGCTAAGCTGTGTTGTTTTATTCTGTGCTGTTTAGACATGTAATTGACTTTCCGTGTTGCATTTGGCCAGTTCTTGGGTCAGTGAGTAACATCTGATCGCAGCACTTCACGTTTTGTACTTATACTGTGTATTTTTCCTTTCTTTGCTTGTTTGACTGAATGAGTAATTGGTTAATACTTGTTTGACTGACTGAGCAATTGGTTAATACTTGTTTGACTGACTGAGCAATTGGTTAATACTTGTTTGACTGACTGAGAAATTGGTTAATGCTTGTTTGACCAACTGAGTAAATGGTTAATGCTTATTTGACTGACTGACTGACTGAGAAATTGGTTAATGCTTGTTTGACCAACTGAGTAAATGGTGAATGCTCGTTTGACTGACTGACTCAGTAATTGGTTAATGCTTGTTTGACTAAATGAGCAATCGGTTAATGCTTGTTTGACTGACTGACTGACTGACTGACTGACTGACTGAGTAATTGGTAAATGCCTGTTTGACTAGCTGAATAACTGACAGTTTGACTGACTGACTAATTGGTTAATGCTTGTTTCACTGACTGTATAATTGGTTAATGCTTGTTTGAATGACTGCGTAATTGACTAAAGCTTGTTTGACTGACTGAGCAATTGGCTAATGCTTGTTTGACTGACTAAGTAACTGGCTAATGCTTGTTTGACTGACTGAGTAATTGGTTAATGCTTGTTTGACTGACTGAGTAATTGGTTAATGCTTGTTTGACTGACTGAGTAATTGGTTAATGCTTGTTTGACTGACTGAGTAATTAGTTAATGCCTGTTTGACTGACTGAGTAACTGGCTAATGCTTGTTTGACTGACTGAGTAATTGGTTAATGCTTGTTTGACTGAGTAATTGGTTAATGCTTGTTTGACTGAGTAATTGGTTAATGCTTGTTTGACTGACTGAGCAATTGGTTATTGCTTGTTTGACTGACTGAGCAATTGGTTATTGATTGTTTGACTGGCTGAATAATTGGTTAATGCCTCTTTGACTGAGTATCTGGCTAATGCTTGTTTGACTGAGTAATTGGTTAATGCTTCTTTGACTTACTAATTGGTTATTACTTGTCTGACTGACTGAACAACTGGTCAATGCTTTTTTGACAACTCAGTTGTTGGTTAGTGCTTGTTTGACTAAAAGAGTAATTGGTTAATGCTTGTTTGACTAAATGAGTAATTGGTTAGTTCTTGTTTGACTAATTGGTTGACGCCCGTTTGACCAAGTAATTGGCCAATACGTGTTTGACTGACCGAGTAATCGGCTAATGCTTGTTTGACTGACCGAGTAATTGGCTAATGCTTGTTTGACTGGTTAATTGGTTGATGCTTGTTTGACTGAGTAATTGGTTGATGCTTGTTTGACTGAGTAATTGGCTAATGTGTTTGACTGAACCAGTAATTGGCAATTGTTTGTTTACTGACCGAGTAATTGGCTAATGCTTGTTTGACTGGCTAGTTAATTGGTTGATGCTTGTTTGACTGACTGAACAACTGGGTAATGCTTGTTTGACTGACTGAACAACTGGGTAATGCTTGTTTGGCTGACTGAACAACTGGGTAATGCTTGTTTGACTGACTGAACAACTGGGTAATGCTTGTTTGACTGACTGAACAACTGGGTAATGCTTGTTTGGCTGACTGGGTAATTGGTTAATGTTTGACTGACTGACTCAGTAATTGGTTAATGCTTGTTTTACTAACTGAGCAATTGGTTAATACTTGTTTGACTGATTGAGTAATTGGTTAATGCTTGTTTGACAGTAATTGATTAACTGAATGATCAAATGACCGACTTTCTAACGACTGACTAACTGATCTAAGGATTGATCAACTGACTGACTCATGTTAAGAGAAAGAAGAGATGGGATGCGACTGGGATCTACAAATCAATTTTGTTTCTATTACATCAGATCAATATTTCACTCCGTTGTACATGACTGAACAGCCAGTTGAAAAGTAGATAATAAGAAAACTGAGTTACTTTCCATCCTTGATTTAAACCAGTGATAACTTTGCTATGTCCCAAACCTGTTTCGGTAAAAACAGCACAACTAAATGATTTCCTAACCAATGTACATTTAATCTTTTCAGCAATTTAACCCTTCTTATGTCCAGTAAATATGGAAAAGGAAAGGGTTAATAATTACAATGGAGGAACTGTAATAAGGTCAAAATATGTGGGGTCGTGTCCTTCACATTTCTCTGCCCTTTGCTTGACGTCATGAACCCGCCCTCAAGCTTGGGGTGGCAAGGGAGATCAACATCGACAAGGGAGATAACTGTCGCGTTTGTGTGATCAATTGTGAAACGGCTCTGTGTCGTCCATCAGCTCTTCCTTTTCGTTCCCATTTTTAACAACTGCCTGCCTGCCTGCCTGCCTGCCTGCCTGCCTGCCTGCCTGCCTGCCTGCCTATCTGTCTGTCTGTGTCTCTTCGTCCATCAGCTCTTCCTTTTCGTTTCTTTTTTTTATCATCTCTCTCTGTCTTACACACACACACACACGGACACACACACACACACACACACACACACACACACACACATATATATATATGATCTTACATACAGTCTCTCTTTTCGGCAATTATGTCTCCTTACTCTTAACTCCCTTCAATTGCATCTGCCTTGTTGTGGCGGGGGAGCTTGTGTGTCCTTACGATCCCAGGAGCTATGCCGGCGGGGACTTCGTGGGCCCTGGCAGCTTCAAGCAAGCAGGACAGGTCGCTGGGGGAGGGGCCAGACTAAGGGGTGCATACAAACAAGTCCTGGCAGCAGGGGATGGGTGAAAAAGAGGGTAAAGAAGATACACTTTTCATATATGGCTTCTTTTTCAATGTCGTGAGCAGATGATTTCTTCGAAGGAACAATGGTCAGGATCTCAGCACTGTAAGTGCACTGCGCGGCAAGAAGGCACCCGCAAACTACTTGCTTGTACTTTTGCTAATTATTGCATATGATGAACTTAATAATTTTAAACAGGTTAAAGCCAAAAGTAGAGGAAGAGCTATCCGACTGTCAGGCAGGCTATAGGAAAAACAGGGGAACAATAGATATGCTGTTTGTACTCCAGATATTGATAGAAAAGATTAGAAACACAGACCAAGAGATGTTCATCGTTTTCATTGACTACAGCAAAGCGTTTGATAGCGTGATTCACCAAAGTCTTTTCCACTTCATGATCAAAATGGGTTTTCCAAGACATCTAGTTTCCCTCATAGCTTCATTATATAATGATCAAAAAGCAACAATCAGATGGAATAATCAAAACTGCAAATTTTTTAACATCACTAAAGGGGTAAGGCAAGGTTGCATCCTGTCTCCACATCTCTTCAGCATATACACTGAACATATCATGAGAGAGGCAGACATAGAAGACATGGGAGTAAATATTGGTGGTAGAAACCTGTCAAATTTACGCTACGCAGATGACACAGGATTACTGGCAGACAACATTACAGGCTCTAGGAGGATCCTGAACAGGGTAGACCGGGTTGGAAAGGCAGCTGGGCTGGACTTAAATTCAAAGAAGACAAAGGTTATGCATGTTGCAGGCAAATATAACACTAGACAGGACCAGATCATGCTAAACCAAGTCCCTCTAGAAAATGTCAAGGACTTTAAATATTTAGGTTCAGTCAAGACACACGATGGAACATGCTCAAAAGACATAAAGATGAGAATTGGAATGGCCAAGAACAGTATGGTTCAATTGAACAATATTTGGAAAGACCACAGCATAACAGCAGACCTTAAGATAAAACTCTTAAAATGTCTTGTCTGGCCAGTGATGTTATACGGCTGCGAGGCATGGACAATGAAGAAAGAGGATGAAAGACGAGTGGAAGCAGCAGAGCTGTGGTTTTACCGAAGACTGCTGAGGGTCAAATGGACGGATAGGCGCTCAAATGAAAGCATACTGAATGAGTTGGGTACTACACGCAAGCTCCTAGTACTCATACAACGGAGGAAACTGAAATATGTTGGACACGCAATCCGTAATGAGAGAACAGACTTGATGTCCACTGTCCTCCAAGGTAAAGTGGAAGGAAAGAGAAACAGAGGACGGCCACCTGCATCACTTGCTAGAAACATCACAAACATCAGTGGCAAGAAACTCCAGGAGGTGGTCAGACTTAGCCAAGATCGAGAGTGCTGGAGGCAACTTGTGAGGACATCATGTGCAGCGGCCAACACTGTTCCCGGTGACGCCGACAGGTGAGACAGGTGAGACTCTTAACTTTATAAACTAACAAATAAATAAATCAATCAATTTAGAAAGCACGCTGTCTAATGATTCCAGGCGACAAAAATGTGTCAAAGCGTCTCTCTCTCTCTCTCTCTATATATATATATATATATATATGTGTGTGTGTGTGTGTGTGTGTGTGTGTGTGTATATACATATATATATACATCATATGTGTATGTATATATATATATATACATATCTATATACATGTATGTATGTATATCTATATATATATGAGTGATATATAGAAATCCCCGCCCCTCCAATAGCTACACTGCACTGTGGCCTCATGCCGATGTGCAATAAAGCATCTGGATCTGAATCTCTCTCTCTCTCTCTCTCTCTCTCTCTCTCTCCCCTTAACGTACCCCACCTCACATTTTCCTTGTCCTAAAGAATGGTTTAAATCAATGGGTCTAATGATTCCAGGAGACAGAAATTCACAGAGAGATGGACAGACATGCCGATGAACGAGTGAGACACACACTAAAAGACCTGCATTTCATGGGTCGTGGAGGGACATACAGAAGGAGGAAGGACAGAAAAGCAAATACAGACAGACATATAAACAGACAGTCAGACAGACAGACACACACACACACACACACACACACACACACACACACACACACACACAACACACACACACACACACACACACACACACACACACACACACACACACACACACACACACACACACACACACACAGAGTCAGAAATTGAGAGAGACACGAAGAGGACGTACAGATGAAAAGATATCAAGCAGTTCAGAGTTCAGAGTTCAGAGTTTACTCAAGATGGATACATTGCACTTGGACAACTCCACATGTGCTCCATCCAAATCCGCCTGACGTTATCTGGCATACTCCTTCAGCTTGTGCAAAACCCTATGCTCTGGCAAGGTCTTCCAAACAGGTAAGGGAA
>JAPXFY010000025.1:41218314-41220814 GCA_030674185.1 Monoplex corrugatus | reverse complement strand
ATGTTTTTTTTTTCCTTGGTTCCTGTTAAACAAAGGTTTAGAGACGGGGCACGTTGAAAGGGACAGAAAGGGAAGGAGGAATGGAAATTAAATAATATCATCACAGGTACATCACCTGTTATCTCCACAGGTACATCACCTGTTATCTCCACAGGACATCACCTGTTATCTCCACAGGTACATCACCTGTTATCTCCACAGGTACATCACCTGTTATCTCCACAGGTACATCACCTAATATCTCCACAGGTACGTATAGTGACCTCAGTTAAGGGAGTACACACAACGTTGCTGTACTGTGCATAGGAACAGATGAGTGCACACAATCGTTTTGCTTATCAGGCGTCGAAACCAAGGCGAATAACGCTAAGTGCATCTCCCATACGTTTCTGTCATTTTTTGTTTTGCTATTTCCAAAGATACCATAACTGACACAACTCTATCAATACTTCGTCCCGAATCAGCGAGTATCACGGCTTACTAGAAACCAAGCCAATTGTTGTCAGCTCACACTGAGTTGACTCTCAAGGATGCCAACCGTCCGTTTGGAGTAGACCACTATCTATTCACAACGGTCGGGCTGAACCCGACGCTTGGGTCTGTTTGAGACATACGTTTACTATGGCAGACGATCCGTTTCGGGTTCATTTCACCCCCATCCTCTCAAAACGTACCCTCGAACGGCTATGTGTCAGTATTTAAAAAAATTCTAAATCTCCTATGCTAGTCATGTAGGAGATAGTGGGTTTGACCCAGCAGGTCACAAATAGTGTTTCTGTTTTTATTTATTTTTGGTTTTGGTTTAGTTTTAGCGGTTTTCTTTTAACGAGTTTGCTGGCTTTGTTGACAAAGCAAAGTACGAGAGATCTGATAAATTCCCAGCTCAGTCCCAGCCCGTAACATCAAAACTGGCTGTCTTATATCCATCTTGATGCTCCTGTCTTTCTGGTAGTTTCAGCTTCTGTTTCAAGACCATGCAGCGCATAGTGTTTTTTAGCGCAGGCTCAGGAAACCTGCTAAACTATCACTGGTAGGTTTGGATCGATAGCATACAGAACTATCCAAGAGTGAGGAATTCTTCTTAAATTCAAAATAAACTCAAACCCCACTCCAAAGCTATAAAACCTAGACTGATATGGAAAATAATTTCTGAACGACAGAAACTGTGATGGATGGATGGCAGGACAAGTATGTTAAACCTGCTAAATAAAAGAAAGTGGGCAATTCGGAAATTAGAAAACAGCAGACAAGCACTTCAGACACATAGAGTGATGAAGGATAGTGATGGAAAAAACAGCGTATTGAGACTATCTCCACAATTACATAACTTAACACTCACCCAGAAGACAGTCTTTATAACGAAACTCTGATAGGTATTTGGACAGATAAACCTGTTAAAAAGCAACAGCAACAACAAAATGCGGACAGCTGGGAACTTGGGTTAGTTGTGATCGAAAAGATACCACATAGTAGATAGAGGTGAAACAAAACTTTTAGAGACCAGACTGTTTACAACTAGAAAATTCAGTTACTTTCAATCAGTGCTGTGTCTCTAATCTCTTTCGGTTACTGGAACTCTGTGAAATCGATTCACATTTCTCTCTCTCTTTCTCTCTGTCCCCCTCCTCTCTCTCTCTCTCTCTTTCTCTCTGTCTGTCTCTGTCTGTCTGTCTCTCTGTGTTCTCGATGCCATCCTTGTATGATTGCTGACAAGATGTACATTCATCGACCGCTTTAAAAAATCGTCATTTTCAGTGAGAAAAGTACACAACCACGCCGATGAAAGAACTGTCATTAACGCTATAGAATACTCACTACTTCATGAAATATCTCTGTCCTCTTTTAAACTCGAAGGCGGGTGACAACCATAATGTAGCCGTCCTACGTTCGCGTACTGGCCAGCCTTCTGTGTCACCGTGTCGTCAAACTTAATAGTCTGTGTACGTTAGAAAACGTCCATCACACGTCGACAGCGGCTTGGGCTGATGATGAAGGGCCGAACCTGCTTTACTCGACTGATGTTGATGTAGTTTGCCAAGCCGACGTTTACAAGTGTGACAGCGCCGCCACCCCGTGCAGTTCGCCTTCAACATGTGAGTCGACGCCTGTGCCTGTCAGTTTGCCTTCCCAGGTAATGACACCAATACACACACACACAGAGACAGTGGCAGACTGATGATTGCGTCTCAGAGAACAAGGAACTGGATGAAAATGTAATTGCTAATAGCAACGAAGAGAAGGTTTGTAAGTGATGAGGATGATGGTTCAAAAACAAACGCTGAGACACATACAAAACAATCTGTGACGGGCGCTGTTGGTTTAGGTATGACTGATGTTAAAGCCGGTGACTGTAATGAAGACACGTTTCATCTCTGTAAGATTACACAGCAATCTGTTGACGAACTAGATGTTAGATACGCAGATATAGTCGCGAAAAATCGAGAGTTATGGCAAAAAAAAAAGGGCAGTTCTATTCATATTTCTAAACAAGGTGACACAA
>JAPXFY010000025.1:41210814-41213314 GCA_030674185.1 Monoplex corrugatus | reverse complement strand
TAAAATACCAAGTGGATATATACAAGAATAACACACACACACACACACACACACACACACACACACACACACACACACACACACACACACACACACAATCAATCAAAACACCTAAAAGTACTGTAATATTAAACAAACAATCCGTACCAGTCAGTCAATCCATAAACCAGATAGTCTGCCACTATAAACAATAAGACTATATACCAGGGTAAAACTTACATGGGCATTATCTCAAATTGGTGGGAAAATCGTGCTGACATATATTTAAGAACCACTTGCACACACACACACACACACACACACACACACACACCAACCACACACAACCACAACCGCACGCACACAGTGACACACACAGACTGAGAGCGCATGTATACATTTTGACGCGCGCGCGCCCCACACACACACACACACACACACACACACACACGCACGCACACTGACACGTGCACAGAAAAAGCAGTCAGAAACATACTCACACACCACACATCCACACACGCGCGCGCGCGGGCACACGCACACACACAAACACAACAACACACACACACACACACAACCCCATATTGTTCATTAGCGTAATCAAGCACGCACGCGCACGCACACACACACACTGGTGCGGGTCTGCTGGAGTCACTGATACAATGGCAGGTTGAGGTTGTTATGTGTAACAAAAACCCAGTTGAGTTCATCAGGCCAAGGTAGGTAGGATAAAAAGTACTTCTTGAAGCGGTTTGTACGGATCTTCAGGGCTCTAAGCCTGCTCCTAGTGGGTGGTGGGTGGACAGTGTCTGGTAGGCCTATAGTTGAATAGTAGTTTGTGTTGGCTGGGTAAGTGCCATCAGCAAGACTACAAAAAACTACAAAGAAACAAATTCACTTGATTTATGATATAACCGTCCTTCAATCTAAATCTTGTGAACTTGCTTGAATTGTTGTTGTGTCCTAAATCTAGTGAACTTCTTTTTTGTTGTCTTTTGAGTACACTTGATACAGACCAGTAGTGAAAATTTGGGCCTCTTTCGTCACCTAATTAGACTAAATAGTAATACGTGTTCTCACTGCAGTGTCATGCGTTTCCGATTTTTACAATTGTGAAAATAATACTTGGAAAGTTCAAATGTAAATAACAATTTCCCAAACGCTTCTTCATCTATGTCACAGAAGCTAGACTCTAATAAAGTAAACTCATAACTTACAGCAAACCCAGTCTGAAAATGTGTCTATCATTGTTTTGTTCCTGTAAGCCAGCAGACGATTTATTACTTCCGCCACTGCACAGTAGATCTAGATCTACAACAAAGAAACCCGAAACTTGCAAACACATCATTACTCTAGCAGTGCGCCACGCCTGTCTAGCCTATATGTATCCATTTCAGGGCCAATTTTCAATCGAATGAAAGCTTCAAACCAACCTACCTTATTTACAAAAAGCGTAGGCCTAATGTACACTTGTGTTGGGCCTAGATCTGCTCTTGATCGTCCGGGGTGAAGGCTGTTCCGGACCAGCTAAACCATTCTTTTTTTGATTACATACATACCTGATAATTAAAATTGACTGACTAGGTATCTACAACACGATAAAATTATATTAGTCCACTTTGTTCGTTTACTATCAATCTGCTTTGTTTTTCAATATTCGATGGCAGCAGGTCCTATTTTTGTTGCGCGAAATGTTGTGTGTAAAAGGCGGTTTCATTGAAAACGGTGGAGGCCCTGGTGGGGATGTACGTAAAAAAACAAACAAACATGTCAGGCATTCTTAGCAGAATTATTGTCTGTAGCCTAAGTATTGTCGTTCTCTGTCTGCTGTGCTTTGATATGGATGCGTTTGAAGAAGGGGAGTGTACTAAGGTAATTAGACAATTACTTCTTGGTCAGCTGATCGGTTTGGAGATCGAGAGGCCTACAACGGGTTAAGAACGAGTTTCAGCAAATATGCACAGACTCAAAGAAGGCGAACAGAGCACTTAGCAATGCAATAACCTGCTGACATATTCTATGTGGGTTACCAGAAGATGTCGCTATGTCACAGCCACTGAATATGTCAATTTTGATGGGCGCCGGCGTAAAAAGTGACACACATAAATATATCAGTAGATAGATCCATAGATCGGTAAGTTACATAGGCGATGACAAAAGACTACGACACCAATGCTTTATTTTCTGACGGTAAGCGGTATCGACAAAAAAGCCATTTTTCAAACTTGTGTCTGTTAATCGACAAAAATATATGTGCTTACAATTATAAACACACAGTAAATACATGTGGCTACATGTACACATAGACAGACAGACATAGATAGACATAGTACACAGATAGATAGATAGATACACAGATAGATAGATACTATACAGATAGATAGATAATAAAGGATAGATAGATAGATAGATAAATGGATAGATAGATAGATGCACAGATAGATAGATACACAGATAGTACACAGATAGATAGATAGATACACAAATAGATACACATATAGATAGATAGATGGATAGATAT
>JAPXFY010000025.1:41193314-41203314 GCA_030674185.1 Monoplex corrugatus | reverse complement strand
TTGACTCGGAATTTATTTTTTTGTCTCCTCCGCCTCTTCTTCGTTCACCACCTCCTCATTTTCATCTTCTTCCTTCTTATCATCAATATCAATTCTATCGTCGTCATCACGAGTGGGGTTTCCCCCCCCCCCCCTCTTTCCTCTTCTTCTTCCTCGTTCTTCTCTTCGTCTTCTTCTTCTTCTTTCTTCTTCTTTCTTCTTCTTCTTCTTCCTTCTTCTTCTTCTTCTTCTTCTTCTTCTTTCTTTCTTTCTTCTTTCTTCTTCTTCTTCTTCTTCTTCTTCTTTCTTCTTTCTTCTTCTCTTCTTCTTTCTTCTTCTTTCTTCTTTCTTCTTTCTTCTTCTTCTTCTTCTTCTTCTTCTTCTTCTTACTTCTTTCTTCTTCTTCTTACTTCTTCTTCTTACTTCTTTCTTCTTTCTTCTTCTTCTTCTTCTTCTTCTCTTTTCCTCTCCGTCTTCATCTTTTTCTACAACTGCTTCTTATTTTTGTCTTCTTCATCTACTTCTTCTCCATCATCATCGTCGTCGTCGTCATCATCACATCATCGTCATCGTCGTCGCTGTAGTCATCATCATCATCATCATCATTTTCTTCTTCTTCTTCTATGTCATCGTCGTCGTTGTCTTCTCCTTCTTCTTCTTCTTTTGCTGCTTCATCTTCTTCTTCTTCTTCTTCTTCTTCTTCTCTTCTTCTCATCCTCTTCCTTCATCATCTTTCTCATCCACTGCCTTTTGCGTGTGCATGTGCATAAACATATGCAGCTTTTTGTATGAACATGTGTTTTGGAATGAATGTGTGAGTATTGTATGTATGTATGTATGTATGTATGTATGTATGTATGTATGTATGTATGTATGTATGTATGTAAGTATGTATGTATGTATGTATGTATGCATGTATGTATGTATGTATGTGTATGTGTGTGTGTATGTGTGTGCGTGCGTGCGTGTGAATCTGTGCGCGGTTGAATCCAGTTCAGTATTCGTAGCTTGAATTAGTGTTTCTCTTCTTTATAGTTTAAGGCACGTCTTCCATTGTTTATTTTTTACCCCACCGTTTTCTACATCTTTTTTTAAATTTTTTTTTTAACGTCTTCGTATTTTGTGAGCAGATTTGAAGAAAGACTTTTCTCCGCCTAATTCTTTACCGAGTAAAGTTTTAAACTGTCCATCAGTGTTCTTTCGCTTTTTTCTTTCTTTTTCTCTTATTAGTATCATTATCTTCTTCGCCTTCTTGTTCTTTCTATACCTGCTTCTGTCCTTTTTTTTTTTTACCTCCAACCCTCGTGTTCTCCCCCCTCCCCCTCTGTCTCTCTCTGTCTCTCTATCTCTCAGTCTCTGTCTCTCTGTCTCTGTCTCTTTCTCTCCCTCCCTCCCTCCTTCCCACTCTCTCTCATTATACAAGAGAGAGAGAGAGAGAGAGCGAGAGAGAGAGCGAGAGAGAGAGCTCTCGCTCTCTCTCTCTCTCTTGTATAATGCTTACAATGTTTCACACCCCTTCAAATGGGGCTTTGGCCTTACTTAAATACATTTCTGATTCTGATTCTCTCTTTCTCCCTCTACCTCTCTCCCTCTCTCTCCTCTCTCTCCCTCTCTCTCTCCCTCTCTCTCCTCTCTCTCCTCTCTCTCCTCTCTCTCACTCTCTCTCCTCTCTCTCACTCTCTCCCCTCTCTCTCCTCTCTCTCTCTCAATTCAGACCCATATCAGGGCTTTAAGTACAAATATCAATGCATGCACGCACATAATCTAAGGATATGACCCTGGCGTTGACCATTCCGTCCAATTTAAGACCAAAAGACTTTAAAAAACAACAACAACAGACCTGTATACAACTGTGAACATAACTAAGGACACTGAGACGTACATAAAATATGGCGTACATTACCTAAAACTGCTCCTGCACAGCACATTAATTCCTTAGAACCAAACAGGCAGTCAATACAGGTACCCACTTATCAATCCTATGAGAAAATATATAAGGCTTTGGAGAACACATTTAGGTGGAAGCACCAGCAAGGCAGAAAATAATAGGAAGAGATAACAGACAGCTAAGAAACAAAGAGACTGACAGGTAAGAGGAAATTTATACTACAGAACTTCCAGAAAGAGTCCCTGACATCCCAAACGGGGTGGGGTGGGGGGGGGGGGGGGTTCTGTTATTTTTGAGCAGTAGGCAAAACTGAAGGAAGTGCTCTGGAGACTGTGGTCCGGCCTGACATTAAAATATATACTTAACCCTTTGATTCCCACACACACTCTACCATCTGAAAAAAATTAACTCTTTGACTCCTTCACCCCTATCCACCAGCTTCTTTTGACTCCTTCAGCCCTATCCACCAGCTTCTTGCAGGAAGCTGGTGGATAGGGTGAAGGAGTCAAAGAGTTAAGTTTTTTCTTTGCTAGCATGGCTGACAATTCAGGATGCTGGTAGAAACAGTGCAGGAGGCAAAGGGTTAAAGGCGAAACAAAAAACAAAAAAAAAGAGTGTTCGCCAAACCCAACTGTCTCTCTCGCATGATCAGTTCAAAAGCGAAGCTTGCAGACCATCCAGGGAAAGGGTCGAGGAGAACAATGAAATAAACAACGTGACTGTCAAGGCATGCTGGCAGTTGTCGTTTCTTAGCTCTCTCTGTCTGTCTGTCTGTCTGTCTCTGTCTCTTTCTCTCTCTCTGTTTCTCTCTGTCTCTCTGTCTCTCTGTCTGTCTGTCTGTCTGTCTGTCTCTCTCTGTTTCTCGCTGTCCCTTTCTCAACTGTCACTCCCTCTCTGTCTCTGTTTCTCTCTGTCTCCCTCTCTCTGTCTCTCTCTCTCTATGTTTCTCGCTGTCTCTTTCTCTCTGTCTCTCCCTCTCTGTCTTTCCGTTTCTCTCTGTCTCTGCCTCTATCTGTATCTATGTTTCTCTCTGTCTCTGCCTCTATCTGTCTCTCTCTCTCTTTATCTGTTTGTCTCTGTCTCTCCCTCTCTGTCTTCCTGTTTCTCTCTGTCTCTCTGTCTCTTTCTCTCTCTGTTTCTCTCTCTCTCTCTGTGTCTCTGTTTCTCCTTTTTCTCTCTTTATCTCTGTCGCTGTCTGTCTGTCTGTTTGTCTCTCTTTGTCTCGCTCTCTGTATCTCTCTCTGGGTCTCTGTCTGTCTGTCTGTCTGTCTCTCTCTCTCTCTCTCTCTCACTCTCTGTCCCTCTTCCTCTCTCTGTCTCTCTCTGTCTCTGTCTCTCTCTCTCTCTTCCTCTCGGTCTCTGTCTTTCTCCCTCTTTCTGTCTCTCCCTTAATCTGTTTCATTTTCTTACTCTGTTTCTTCCCGTATTCTCACCCCCACTCTCTGTCTCTCTGTGTCACACACACATATGTACACATGCATACACACACCTTTTAACACACACATACGCACGCACACACACACACACACACGCACGCACGCAAACACACACACATACACATATACGCACCGACAAACACAAAAGCAAACATGCACACACATAAGCAAACAAATGCGCTCGCACGCACACAAAAGCAATATGTCTGGCCTTGTTAACAAACATATATCATGTCATGTCATGTCAGTTCAGGTCATACGCAATATAATATAATATAATATAATATAATATAATATAATATAATATAATATAATATAATATAATATAATATAATATAATATAATATAATATAATATAATATAATATAATATAATATAATATAATATAAAATAATATAATATAATATAATATAATATAATATAATATAATATAATATAATATAATATAATATAATATAATATAATATAATATAATAATATATATATAATATAATATAATATAATATAATATAATATAATATAATATAATATAATATACACGTCACGTCAGGTCACGTCACATCATATCACATCACATCACATCACATCACATCATATCATATCATATCATATCATATCATATCATATCATATCATATCATATCATATCATATCATATCGTCGCCTGTGATTATTCATTATTTGTTCATGAACGTCAACAGGGGCCATTGTCTTATAACATTGCTTCTCTACCGAGATCATATGGTAATAAACCGTAAAGCGTCTTGTCCTATTTATTTATATCACACCCAGTCTTGTCCTATTTATTTATATCACACCCAGTCTTGTCCTATTTATTTATATCACACCCAGTCTTGTCCTATTTATTTATATCACACCCAGTCTTGTCCTATTTATTATATCACACCCAGTCTTGTCCTATTTATTTATATCACACCCAGCGACCAATCAGACACAAAAAGGCATTACGTTGGTTTAGGAATATTGTCCAACAAATTGCGTTGCTGTTCTTGGATTGACATTGCAGATCCTTCATTCCACACATTTCTTTTGCATGCAATGCATTTTATTGCATGTGTGTTTATGGAGACAATGACAGTGACCATGACCATGACATTGATATATATTCTTTTATTTTCCAACAGTAGGAGTAGTTAGCTAAAAAGTCATTTTCAAACTAGTCGTTCCTAGTCTACATTTTCTACTTAGAATCAAGAAATACTGAAAAAGAAATGCACTAATGAATCAGTAATATCAGACATCGTACTCACGAAAATCTGAGAGAGAGAGAGAGACAGAGAGAGACAAACAGACAGACAGACAGAGACAGACAGACAGATAGCTACTGAGAGAAAGATAGAGAGAGAGAAGAAAGACAGAAAGACAGAGTCCGAGAGACAGAGACAGAAGATAGACAAAGAGAGAGAGAAAGAGAGACAAACAGACAGACAGACAGACAGACAGAGACAGACACAGACAGACAGATAGCTACTGAGAGAAAGATAGAGAGAGAAAAGAAAGACAGAAAGACATGGAGTCTGAGAGACAGAGACAGAAGATAGACAAAGAGAGAGAGAGAGAGAGAGAGAGGGAGGGAGGGAGGGAGAGGGAGAGAGAGAGAGGAGGAATATAACACACTTTAACAATAGCATGCCATACAAAAACTACGATTTTAAAAAAAAATGACAAAGGTGGAAAACCAAAGACGAAAAAAAAAAAAAAAAAGAAAAGAACCCCCACAAAACTATTGCATAAGGTCTATGTGGGTAGAATGATGTAGGATAATATAATTTTGCACAGGGGATAAAGGTGACACTATTCTGCGGCTATAACTGAGACGTTTTTGATTGCTGCTGATCCACAGTTCTTTCGTTTTTTACGACATCTTTGATGGTACTTGATGGTACAAAAGGACAAAACTAAGAAGAAGTAGAAGGGGAAGAAGAAGTAAGAGGAAAAGGAGAAGAATGAGGAGAAGAAGAGGAGGAAGAAGAAGAAGAGGATACAAAGAAGAAGAAGAAGAAGCGGAAGGAGATGAAAGAAGAGAAAGAGGAGGAAGAGGAGACGGAAGAGGAGGAGGAAGAAGAAGAGGAATGAGAAGAAGGAAGATATGATGGAGGAAGAAAAGAAGGAGGAGGAGAAGAAGAGGAGGAGGAAGAAGAAAAAGAAGACGAAGAAGATACGAAAAAGAAGAAGGAGATAAAGAAAGAGAAGAAGAAGAAAAAAAGAAGGAGGAGAAGAAGAACAACAACAAGAACAAGAACAAGAACAAGAACAAGAAGGAAGAGAACGAGGAGGAGGAGAAGAGGAAGAGGATGAGGAAAACTAAGAAGAAAAATATGAAGAAGACACGAAGAAGAAGAAGAATAACAACAAGAACAAGAACAAGAACAAGAACAAGAAGAAAAAGAAGAAGAAGAATAACAACAAGAACAAAAACAAGAAGAAGAAGAAGAACAAGAACAAGAAGAAGAAGAAGAAGAAGAAGAATAACAACAAGAACAAGAACAAGAACAAAAAGAAGAACAAGAACAAGAACAAGAACAAGAACAAGAACAAGAAGAAGAACAAGAACAAGAACAAGAAGAAAAAGAAGAAGAAGAAGAATAACAAGAAGAAGAAGAAGAAGAAGAAGAAGAATAACAACAAGAACAAGAACAAGAAGAAGAAGAAGAAGAAGAAAATATTATGTGGCAATCTCATCATGGGATTCTGTCAAAAAGTATTTGTCATAAAGTTGTATGTACAGTTTTACTATTCTGTGGAGAACGTCGTGTAAAACAATGTCGCAAAAAAAAAAAAAAAAAAAAAAAAAAAGAAGAAGAAGAAGAAAAAGAAACAAGAATACTGCAGCAGCAGTTTACAAACAAACAAAAAAAGATCACATGACGACCACATGACTCTAAACGAACAGCTGTTAATAGTGATAACAATAATGATGATGATGATGATAACAAAAACGACAACAACAACAACAATAAAAGTAATAATAATAATAATGATAATAATAATAATAATAACAACAACAATAATAATAATAACAATAATAATAATAATAATATATCATGATGATGATACTGATGATGACGATGATGATGATGATGATGATGGCGATGATGGTGATGATGGCGATGATGATGATAGCAATAAAAAAAATGACAACAATAACAATAATAGTACTCCTACAACTACTATTACTACTGCTACTGCTACTGCTGCTGCTCTTGCTGTTGTTGCTGCTGCTATTACAACTACTACTAATCGTAATGATAACCATAATAATAGTAATAACAATAATAGTAATTATAACATAATAATAATGATAACAATAATAATAAAGATACTACTACTACTACCACCCCCCCACCACTACTACTACTACTACTGATAATAATATTAATTCCATTTCTTTAACGTAAACAGTCCACGTCAAACAATGCCCGGTGCGCTTTGCAGTGTTTTTTTTTTTAAAGAAAAGGGGGGGGGGAGGGGGAGAGAGGAGGGGGGGAGGATATCCACGTAAATAGATTATTGCAGCATAAACAAAATAACAACAGAAAATAACATGAGATTATGAATATGTGGCTCTGATGCTAGTCGAAAAATAAAAAGTTAGAAGGAAAAGTGTGTAAATCGCCTGAAAAATACATTCTTTCACACACACGGGACATACACAAAAGCAAAACACAGACAATACTCAAGATAACCATAAAAGCGAAATCGACGTTGGCAAAATTTCCAGCCATATACATTTGACAGAATCTTTGCTCTTTCTTGTGGGTTTTGAACAAGGAATTTGTTAGAGACAGACAGATGAATCACTAACTGAAACATGTACTGATATTTGTAATGGGCTGGTCCGAATCAGTAGCGTCAAATTTGCATTGCTTTGTTTTGTTTTGTTTTGTTTTGTTTTATATTTCGATAAAAGGAAAAACAAGCTGACGAGAGGAGCGAGAGAGGTAAAAAACAAAAACAAACAAAAAGCCCAGAAATTTTGATGGACGGCACAAGACCGTTTCAGAATCGATGTCACCGAAGCGACAGTTCTGTCCCTTGTTGGAGCTGATCTCCCTTGACATCGCCAGCTAGAGGGCGCTTCGCTTCGTGACGTCAAGCAAAGGGCAGAGATCTGTGAACGACACGGTTTCGCGTTCTTTAACTTTCTGACTGCCTTTTTTTTCTTTCTTTTTTTTAACCCTTTGACAGAAAGAGGAAGCGTTGGAAGAAGAGAAAGCGGTTACAAGAGAAAATCCATACTGATCTGTTGGATAAGGAAATCGTCTAATCATCTGCACTCTGCTGTCTAAAAGCTTTTGTCTTCTGTTATGACATCTTGTTTCTTTTCTGTCAACACAAATCATGCACAAGTTTTAACATAGCACACTCCATTTCACCTCCTTCACAGTCATTCGACTGATTTTCGTTGGCTTGTCGGGAGAGCTGGCAATGTGAATAGAATGAAGACACAAACACGCAAGTTATTGTTGTTGTTGTTATTATTATTCTTTAAAGCCCAGCCGACTGTGCAGAGCCATATCAGGGCCATAACCGCTTCAAACATACAAAACTTCAACAGGGGAAAAAATAAATTAAAATAAAGTACACATATCAATGCATTCGCGCACGTAATCTAAGGACATGCCCCCGGCGTTGACCACTCCGTCCAATTTATCGCACAGGGGAGATTTTAAAAAAAACACCTGAATACAAATATAAGCACACATAAGGACATCAAAACATATAAATACAGGCATAAATTACCTAAAATTACTTCCGCATATCTCACCTCCCTAGAGCCAAAAATGCTCTTAATACATGTACCCAATTGTCAATCCTCAGAAAAAGTACATAAAACTTGATCGAACACATCCAGGTGAATGGAAGATTAAGACAGAAAAATGATAGGTAGAAATGACAGAAAGCAAAACAACAAGGCAGAAACAAAGAGAGTGAAAGAAGAGAGGACATTTCTAGCACAGAATTTCCAAAAAGGGGGGATACTATGTATATTGAAAGAGCCCCCGGCATCTCCACGGGGGAAAACACGCAAGTAAACAAAGGACTATGAAACAAAGACACAGACTATGCCATACTTTCAAGTTCAGTTTCAGTTTCAGTTTCTCAAGATGACGTCATCGCGCTCGGGATGAATTCCATATGCACTAACGTCACAGGTGCCATGTGATGGAGAAGATCCAGAATGATCACGGCAGAAGCCTTAAGTCTGCACATAAGCCCATGAGCTGGCCAGGTCCTGATGTTCTACCTAGATAGTTCCATAACCCTGGGGTCGCAAGGGACTGAAGTGGCTACCCCTTACTTGACAGTAGAGCGACCATTTCCAAACTAGCAGGTGCAGCTAGACGGTGGTGGGTAGCCTTAAGAGGTCAGCTGTGCTCTAAGCCAGGGTTGTCTGGACAAAGAGCAGTCCTGAACCAGCTAGCCATGGTTTCTGTCAAGACAAAGTGGTGTTGCACTTGTCAAGAGCATCATCATCATCACCATCACCATCATCATCACCATCGCCATCACCATCATCATCATCATCATCATCATGTGCCCTGCCGAAATGGCGCTGGCGATAACGGCCCTCTACACAGATCTATCCGTTGTCGCTGCAAGTACCTCTCCCACTCTCTCTGTCCTCAGCCACCCTGCAAGTCCGTCCCAATATTTTCTCCCTGGGTCTACCTGGTGTTCCCTTTCCCTCCAGCTTTACTGTTGTGACCAGGCGCTCTAATTCCCATTTCTTCATTCAAATGGCCTTCTTTATTAATGATCTTGTGTCTGCCTTCTTCAAGACTGTCTCGTTTGTTTTTCTTCGTTGTCCATGAAAACTGTCAACAGCATACATAGAAAAATAGTTTATATGACCTATGAAGGAGCCATCAGGCAGATAAGGGTCGCCTAAAGCCCAAGGACCCGGCACTCACAGAATAAGTCTTGTTGACTATGTGTTAAGGGCGGGGTAACCTCTGCAGCAAACCTGGATGGCTGGAGTCAGAGATACCAGGCCTGGAAGCGACTTCTAACAAGCCATAGTAACATACAATATAACGAATACAACGCAAATGTCTACACTCTTATTGGAGTTACTGGAGTTATTTCAAGAGGGATGCACCGCGCTCAGACAACTCCATATGCGCTCTACCCAAATCTGCCAGCAATTATCTGACAGATTTTTTTTAGCCTGCACAAAGCCCTTTGCGCTGGCAAGGTCTTAAATGTTTACACTCTTAGCTACAAGGAACTAGAATGGCTCTTGCCCACTGAGGCCCTCTCAGGGTGGAACAGCGCCAGGTCCTGTGCCCCAGCAGAACCCAGTTCTATTGCAACAGACAGAAACTGGACAAGTGACCGTATTCACTGCCATTTGGGGCCTGACCATGTAGATGGCAGACAAACAAACAAACAAAAAAAGAAGAAGAAATACAAGCAGATTTGGGAAGAGTTGATATGGAACTGAGTACTGTGACTCTCGCTAGAATGAATTTTTTCATTTCCTGGTCAATGTTTCAAACACATTGAGGATTAAGTCACACACACACACACACACACACACACACACACACACACACACACACACACACCACACACACACACACACACACACACAACCTTCATCTAAAGACACTGACATGTCCTTGGGCCGATCTGAATCATCTACCTTTTAATGACGTAGACGATAGACAAAT
>JAPXFY010000025.1:41155814-41180814 GCA_030674185.1 Monoplex corrugatus | reverse complement strand
CTTACTTTACTTTATTTTATTTTGTCTTACTTTATGTTATTTCATTTTGTCTAATTTTACTTTATTCTATTTTCTTTTGTCTTCCTTTGTTTGATTTGTTTTGCTTTATTTTACTTCAGTTTATTTTACTTTACCTTAGTTTAGTTTAATTAATTTGTTTTGTTTCATTTCATTTTATTTTATTTTATTTTATTTTATTTTATTATTTATTTTATTTTATTTTTTTTAATTTTATTGATCAAACACACACACACACACACACCACACACACACACACACACACACACACACACACACACACACACACCACACACACACACACACACACACACACACACACACACACACCACACACACACATCGTGAAGTTGAGTTCGCACTTTGATCAAGAATTCATCGCATCGGACAACCCAATGGGCTCAAATATGCGGCAAATTATCGACAGACTCTTCGTTGTGCAAACCGCAAACGCGCTGCAAGGTCTTGAAAATGTGAGAACTGGAGAGGTGAATGGGCCAGAGGGATAGTTTATGAAACACTAGTGATACCTCAAATATGAAATCAAGAAGAGACGACAGGCCATTTGAGTCGGCTGAACTGAACCAGTTTCCAGTCTTGAAAAACGGCTTAAACAGAGAACGACGGCTCGAAAAAACAAGCAAAGAATAAACACTACTAAACCTCAAAAATCGCATCACCAACACACATAAACAAACGACAACCATATCCACACACACACACCAGCACACATCAAACACACGGCACCTACACACACAACACACCACACGCCACACACACAACACACACACACACACACACACACACAACACACACACACACACACACGCACACACACACACACACCACAACACACACACACACAACACACACACAACACACACACACACACACACACACACACACACACACACACACACACACACACACACACACACACGCGACAACACACACACACACGCACACACACACACACACACACACACGCACAACACACACACACACACACACACACACACAACACACACACACACACACACACGCACACACACACAAGAAACAACACCCTACACATACACCAGACAACACACAACGAAGAAAAGCAAGAAGAAGGAAAGACGAAGAAGAAGAAGAGAAGAAGAGGAAGAAAGAAGAAGAAGAAGAAGAAGAAGAAGAAGAAGAAGAGAGGAGCAAGAAGAGGGGAGAGAAAAAGAAGAAGAAGAAGAAAAAGAACAAGAAAAGAAGAAGAAGAAGAACAAGAAAAGAAGAGAAGTAGAGAAGAAGAAGAAGAAGAAGAAGAAGAAAAGTAAAGAAGAAAGAAGAACAAGAACAAGAACAAAAGAAAGAAGAAAAGAAAGAACAATTACAAGAACAAGAAGAACAAGAACAAGAAGAACAATTACAAGAAACAAGAACAAGAACAAGAAGAAAAAGCAAGAGCAGAAGAACAAGAAGAACAAGAGCAAGAACAAGAACAAGAAAAACAAGAACAAGAAAAACAAGAACAAGAAGAACAAGAACAAAAAGAACAACAAGAAGAACAAGAACAACAAGAAGCAGATGGTATGGAGAAGGAAGGCGGGGGGAGGTGGGAATGCCAAGAAAGTGCGGGAGGAAGGCGGGAAGACAGGGAAGGCCAGGGAAGGAAGAAGGAAGAAACGACACACAAAAAGTTTTTCCGGTACCACACGAGATCCGGAAGCACCCAAAACAAAAAAGAACAAAAAAAAAAAACAATCTATATCATCGCCAACCTGTACTTCCATAATTAGCTCTCGTGACATCCCACGAGGTACATGACCTATTTTTACGCGTGCAAGGTTTTGTAAAACGAAAAAGAAAATCAAGATAGTCGTGCCATATCTATCATCTCTCTGTCAAAAATGAACAGTCATAAACACCTAATTTGATGATTGTGACTCAAACGTTCAACCATACCCATTCACAGAATGGGGTCTCTTTCTGATGGGACATGGTTGCACCGGGACACGAAACAACAACAAACAAACAACAAACAAACAAAACAAACAAACAAACAAACAAAAACAGGTTCGAATCGCGTACGGGACCGGGATTTGTCTCCCTCCTCTTTCACTAGATCACTAATTTTGCTGGACGTTGAACCAAACTCCTTGCCCGTATATTGAAAAGACAGAAATGTATGGGAACATGAAATGTTATAAGACGAAAATGTGTGGGAACATAGAATGTTATAAGACGAAACCTCGTGGAAACATACATGTTATAAGACAACAATTTGTGGGGAACATAAAACTTTTAATGTTATGACAAAAATGTGTGGGAACATAAAATAAATAAAGCAAAATTTGTGGGAACATAAATTGTTATAAGATCAAAATGTGTGGGAACATAAATTGTTATAAAACGAAAATGCGTGTGGAACGTAAACTGTTATATGACTAAAATATGTGGGAACATAAAATGTGATATGACAAACATGTGTGGGAACATAAAAAATGTGTATACAAAAATGTTGGGAACATAAAATATAATCAACGAAAATTTGTGGGAACATAAAATGTTATATGACAGAAATGTGCGGGTACATAAAATGGTTTAAGACAAAAAAATGTGGGAAGAAAATGTCCTACAACAAAAATGTGTAGGAATATAAAATGTTATAAGACAAAAATGTGTAAGAACATAAAATGTTTTAAGACAATAATGTGTAGGAACAGAAGACAAAATAACTGGGCACGTTTGGGGAACAAATCTTTGAGCAAAACAACTCAGAGTTTGCTCTGACGTCTAGAGTAACTACTAACACTTGCATGTACATCGTGTCTAACACTTCTAACACGTATTTTAGAAGAAATATTATGAGCAGGTCGTACTTAACAATTATTTCGTTTTTTTTTAACAATTATTTCATAATCTATTCTTGTGGCAATCCTTATAAGATGTCAGATTTTAATGTGTTTTTTTTTTAAGAAGTCCAGTCTCTCAGCTTATTCAGATAAAAATAAGTTAACATGATAATGTTCAAATGATATACCACTAACATGAAAACATACCCTCCGTTTGGGTAGTACCTAAAGCTTTGGTATCTTATAAAGCGACCTTTTATACCTAACTTCGCTCGAATTCTCTGTGCTCCATCAAAAAATCTGTTTATGTACAATGTGCAGTAAGTATTAATGAGAGTGAAGAACAGCGCTACTTAAGAATAATTTATAACAATTTATGCACACAGTAATATATGCACAACCAAGAAATCCTTGTTGATCCATGAGTACTTCATTAACCACTTTAATCCTAAGACTGGATCATATCCGTTGAACTTGAGATTTGAGAGGAATATGCGACTGCTTGCCTCCTACGCTTTACACCAGGAAGAGATTTCTCGATTTCTCTGTAAAGTTTTGACTGAATACTTCTGACACACAAATACACACATACAGAGCCAAGAAACAGAACCACACAGATACATGCACGCATACGCACACACACACACACGCACACACGCATACACATCTACCAACCCACCCATACATACTCACACACACACACTTACACACAAACACATACACACACACACACAAACATGCACACACACACACACAAACATCACACACACACACATACATCACACACACACACACAAACACACACACACACACACACACACACACATACACACACATACACACACACACAAACAAAACACACACACACACACACACACACACACACAAACAAAACACACACACACACACACACACACACACACACACACACACACACACACACACACACACACACACACCACAACACACACACACACACACACAAACACACAACACACACAACACAACACAACAAAACACACACACACAGCGCGCGCGCGCCACACAGCACACACACACATACACACACACACATACACACACATCCCCTTTCCTTTCTGATATGAAACGACCTCCAAGCCCCAAACGCACCTCGTACAGAAAGGCCACAACAATCTCAATGTCTTACGTCAGAAAATTGCTGGGAACCACACAGTATACTTTGCTGTTTTTCCACAGCCTACGGACGTAGCGGTACTGCGATGGTGAAAGAGCGGTTATTAACCCTATGACTCCCAGAACCTGCCCACCAGCATTCTGCATTGTCAACCATGCTGGCAAAGCAAAAACTTAACCCTTTGACTCCCTCACACTATCCACCAGCTTCCTGCAAGGAAGCTGGTGGATAGTGTGAGGGAGTCAAAGGGTTAAGTTTTTGCAGTTGGTGTTTAAGGTGCGGGAGACAAAAAGGGTTAAAGTCAGTGCCTCGCTCAGAATATGGGGCGTTGGGGAAAAGGTGGGATTATGTGAACAGAGTCCGAGTTATTGTTTACTCCAATAAGTTCAAGACGGTGACGTAAAATAACCACAGACACACGGATTGCACAGACACACACAAACACAGACAGAAAGAGAGACAGACACACACACACATACACACATAGACACACACTATAAACAAACACACACACGCGCGCGCGCGCGCGCCCCACACACACACACACACACACACACCACACACACACACACCCGCAGCGCGCGCGCGCACACACACACACTTTAAATCCAACATATTACGTACACACAATTTAAATGCGGAATACTAAATTAGTCAAAATTAAACACACACACACACACACACACACACACACACACACACACACACACTAGCCGCGCGCCACCACGCACGCACACACACACACTTTAAATCCAACATATTACGTACACATAATTTAAATTCAGAATATTAAATGAGTCAAAATATAAACATACACACATACAGAGAGAGAGAGAGAGAGAGAGAGAGAGAGAGAGAGAGAGAGAGAGAGAGAGAGAGAGAGAGATTGAAAGAAGAGAACAGACAGACAGACAGACAAGGAGAGACAGAAAGAGACAGAGAGACAGTCAGACAAACAGTCAGATAGATAGATAGATAGATAGATAGATAGATAGATAGATAGACAGATGATAGATAGATAGATAGAAGAGACAGATAGATAGATAGATAGATAGATAGACAGATAGATAGATAGCAGATAGAAATAATAGATAATAGATAGATAGAAGATAGATACATAGATAGATAGATAGATAGATAGATGATAGATAGATAGTGATGAGATAGATAGATAGTAGATAGATAGAGAGATAGAAAGACAGAGAGAGAGAGAGAATCCCCATCACCATCCACTACCACCATACATCCATCACTGACAACACAATCTACCATCTCCACCACACCACCATCACCACCACCACCATCACACCACTACCACCAACACCATCACTGACAACAACTACCATCACCACACACACATCACCACCACACACCAAAGTCCTGCAAAACACAAACACGTCGTCATAATTCTTTATGGTGACGAAATTCACCACTACATACATGTCTCTGAATGAAATAATTGCACATCATTGCCATTGGGTCACGAACTAGCGCAACAGCAAACAGAACACGTAGTAAACTTGAAAGAAGAAAGAGACTACGGCGTGCTTTAAGTATCGATAATGACAAAAGACGGCTTGGCTTCTCCGTTTTTAGCAGCCGTGGTTGTCTGTTTGGATGTCTGAGGTTACCTGCCCTCAAGAAACGTGTGTTGGCCTTTTGTATTCAAGATAATAAGAGGCTAATAATAATAATAATAATAATACCCTGTAAACTTTTCCCTACGTTGTCTTTTTCCCAGGCTAAATTCGAGCGTACACCAAGTGAACATTAAGTTGCGATGTTTTTTTTTTTTTCTACCATGGAAACAAAACGATTTTTTTTCAAAAGTCAGTATTGGAACAAAGAAACAAAACAAAACAAAAAACAAAAAAGGAGGGGGGGGGGGTGTTCTTATATATGGCTATGGGAATGAGTTTTAAACTATGAGTAATTTCTACGTAGATTTATCACGATTGTATTACATCAGTCTGTTTCAGAAAGCAAACAAACAAACAAACAAACGGGAACTAGAAACATAACAAAAATAGTATCACAACACATTATCTTATATAACAAAACAACACAGACACAAATATTCCGCCCACTTGTCTTTGTCAATCGGTATACAAACGACAACAAAAAGTAGATTCATCATGAATAAAATAGACCCATGAAATATATTGATTGCAAAAAAGTAGACGGATTCCTGACGTTGCGTTAAACAGGAGAAAATGGCAAACATACAACAAAATCAACAACAAACTGTGATTACGCATTACATAATCACGTTTTAGCTATGATGAGAATCTCGTCTGTCTCACCTATCGGCGTCACCGGGTTTTGTGTTGGCCGCTGCACTCTGTGACACAGTACTCTCTTACAAATGGCTCAAAATGACGATAAAATATCTAGCGAGCTGAAAAACATCATGAAAGAGTTTTCTTGACATCAATCCTTACAATAATAAGCAAACAAACCAACCAGAAATATAATCATATCAGACAAAAGGTTTATCTTTGACAGTTTTTCTTTTTCTTTTTTTTTTCCTACGTTGAAAACATGGGGATTATTATGACGTCAGCCAACATCAAGGTAAAGCCCAGTAATGTATTTACATGTATATCCTATTAGGTCAAGTTTTTGCTGTGCACCGGAACATCACATCGAAGAATACACTCCCTCTCGCTCTCTCCGTTCTTCCTCTGACTCACGAATACTTCAGCAAAAAAAACCCGCTTCAAACGTAAATATCATGGCCTCTGTTCCTTCTCTATGGATGACCCCAGCTCAGGATTCCTTACCTGATAATATCAGAGATTCTACGTCTGTTTCGTCTTTCAACACCACCTCAAAACTTACTTTTTTCAGACAACATTTCAATGTCCAGAATCTTTCTGATGTTTCGTAGCCTCTTGCTGTGTCCATTGTAAGATTGTGAATAAGTCTGTGATAGTAAGTGTGTGTGAGAGAATTGTCTTTGTAGGCGCCTAGATCCATAGGTATGGCGCTACATAAATACAAGTCGTTATTGTTATCTTCATTAAGAACACAATGCAAAAATGACGTGGAACTTTTAGAGAAAAACGTTGTCATACCTACCACTAGTAGTAGTTGAAGCTTAATGTAATCGCTTATTTATTTTGCACATATACTACACATGTTTGTTGATGCTTTATCCGTATCGTGTTTTTTTCCCCTCATACTTTACGCTTTTGGTATTGATGATATTTTAACCCTTTGACTCCCGTACCCTGTCCACCAGCATCCTTCACTGCCAACTGGGCTAGCAAAGCAAAAAACTTAACCCTTTGACTCCCGCACCTGTCCACCAGCATCCTTCATTGCCAACCGTGCTAGCAAAGCAAAAACTTAACCTTTGACTCCCGCATCCTGTCCACGAGCATCCTTCATTGCCAACTGGACTAACAAAGCAAAAACTTAACCCTTTGACTCCCTCGCCCTATCCACCAGCTTCCTGCAAGAAGCTCGTGGATAGGGTGAGGGAGTTAAAGAGTTAAGCTTTATTGCAGTTGGTGAGTAGGGTGCAGGAGTCAAAGGGTAAAGGCAGCGTCCTCAGTAAACTAGATCAGAACAGGCACTGCTGAACTCCACCGTAAGTGGACCAGTCACCGTGGTGTAGTGGTTAACGCAACGGACTACCGATGGAAGGTTGTGGGTTCGAATCCCCATCAGTCCCTTCATAAATTATTGTGGAATTTTTCGGCTCTAGCTGGCTCCTACGCTGAAATTGGGCGTGCTATGGGCTCATTGGGAAGACTGGAACCACACAGTTGAATTTCATCCGCTTCACAGATGCCTCATTGAGAGTGTTACTCAAATCTTCTGACCAGCATCGCAGGTGTCTGTATTTCTTGGGCCAGGATATATTATGGCAGCAAGCGTAGAGTACAACCCTGTCACGTAGTCTCAATCTTAGATGGAACTCCATAGCATCATGGTTACCATCCCCATCGACATCATCATCATCGCATTGTGAAAAAAACCTGCCCCAGCTTTTGTGGCCATTAAGGTGGCATAGAAAATGGGGCGGAAAAAAGGGTGAGCACAAAGGTAAGCTCCCTGAGTGTGATGATCCTGAAGAAAAAAATCCACCGAAGTGACCCAGCAGTAGTCCAGGGACTCTGATGGGTGGCTCCATGGCGACTTGATATTCTTGGCTTCAATGGCTTTTTTTATGGAACTAGGACTTCGACTGATTAAACCTGGGGTTGACTCGATTGATTAAAAGTGGGGTTGGCAGTGTGTGGAGGATGTGTGGGATCAACACACCGAGGCAGGGAGCAGAAGCTGGGACAGCGAAAATCGAAACGTTTTAGTTGCGACATGTTTCTCTAGGCAAAAACACACGTCAGCCTCTTAGGCAAAAAGCTAATTATCACATCATCATCATCATCATCACCATCATTATCATCATCATATCATCATCATCATCATCATCATCATCATCATCATCCATCATCATGTGCCCTGCCGCGTGGCGTTGGCGATCATGGCCCTCCACACAAATCTATCCCCTGTCGCTGCGAATACATCTACCACCCTCTCTGTCTTCATTCACCCTGCAAGTCAGTCCAATATTTTCTTCTTGGGTCTACCTGATCAATAAACAAAGACGACAACTATGTCAGGTGATAACTAACTAGGAATGTATGCTTTTCTACACAGAAACATCAAAATGGAGCCATTAAGGTGGCGTAGAAAATGGGGTAGAAAAAAAGGTGAGCACAAAGTTAAGCTCCCTGAGTGTGATGATCCTAAAAAAAAAAAAATTTTTTTTAAAAACCTCCACCGAAGTGACCCAGCAGTAGTGCAGGGACTCCTCTGGTGGGTGGCTCAAAGGCGGCTTAATATTCTTGGCTTCAATGGCTTTTTTTATGGAACTAGGACTTCGACTGATTGAACGTGGGGTTGGCAGTGTGTGGAGGATGCGTGGGATCAACACACCGAGGCAGGGAGCAGAAGCTGGGACAGGCGAAAATCGAAACGTTTTAGCTGCGACCTGTTTCTCTAGGCAAAAACACACGTCAACCTATTACGCAACAAGCTAATCATCATCATCATCATCGTCGTCATCATCACCATCATTATCATCATCATCATCATCATCATCATCATCATCATCATCATCATCATCATCACCATGTGCCCTGCCGCATGGCGTTGGCGATCATGGCCCTCCACACGAATCCATTCCCTGTCATTGCGAAGACATCTCCTAGCCTCTCTGTCTTCAGACACCCTGCAAGTCTGTCCAATATTTTCTCCCTGGGCCTACCTGATCAATAAACAAAGACGACAATTATGTCAGGTGATAACTAGTTAGGACATGTGCTTTTGTACGTAGAAACATCATAATGGAGTAGCGCAGGGAGGAGTTTTGTTTTTTTACGTCCCTTTGTTAAAACAAAAGCCCAATAAACAAAACCCTACAATTATAACTGAGAAATGTTTGGCTTTTACGTATTTTCTACCAACAAACATCACGATCGGGTTTTTCTTAACGTAGTCTTTCAGTCAACCATCCAACAAACAAACAACAACGTTATACGGGATATTCCAGAGACAGGTTTTTAACCACGATGGGTTTTTCTACGTAAAGATATCATGGAGGGAGGGGGCGGGGGGGTTCTGACGTCAGTTTGATAAACAATAACCCAAGAAAGGAATATGAATCGAGGAAGAGGATATGGGCACAGCCCTCGTAATGCTGGCCCCGAAAAAAGTTGAGGTCTCTACCACGTCATTCCCCTACGACCTCAGGGTTATGGGACTATCTATGTATCTATCTATATATGTATCTATCTATGTATCTATCTATCTATGTATCTATCTATCTATGTATCTATCTATGTATCTATCTATCTATGTATCTATCTATCTATGTATATACCTATCTATGTATCTATCTATCTATGTATCTATCTATATATGTATCTATCTATCTATGTATCTATCTATATATGTATCTATCTATCTATGTATATATCTATCTATGTATCTATCTATCTATGTATATACCTATCTATGTATCTATCTATCTATGTTATATATCTATCTATGTATCTATCTATCTATGTATATATCTATCTATGTATCTATCTATCTATGTATATATCTATCTATGTATCTATCTATCTATGTATATATCTATCTATGTATATATCTATCTATGTATATATCTATCTATGTATATATCTATCTATGTATATATCTATGTATGTATCTATCTATCTATGTATCTATCTATGTATGTATCTATCTATCTATGTATCTATCTATATATGTATCTATCTATCTATGTATCTATCTATCTATGTAATCTATCTATGTATCTATCTATCTATGTATCTATCTATCTATGTTATCTATCTATGTTCTATCTATCTATTAAACTATCTATGTATCTATCTATGTATGTATCTATCTATATGTATCTATCTATCTATGTATCTATCTATCTATGTATCTATCTATCTATGTATCTATCTATATATGTATCTATCTATTATGTATCATATCATATCTATCTATGTATCTATCTATAGTATCTATCTATCTATGATCTATATGTATTCTAGTCTATTATCATGTATCTATCTATCTATGTATCTATCTATCATATGTATCTATCTATCTATGTATCTATCTATCTATGTATCTATCTATCTATGTATCTATCTATCTATGTATCTATCTATCTATGTATCTATCTATATCTATGTATTATCTATCTATGTATCTATCTATCTATGTATCTATCTATCTATGTATCTATCTATCTATGTATCTATCTATCTATGTATCTATCTATCTATGTATCTATCTATCTATGTATCTATCTATTTTATGTATCTATCTATCTATGTATCTATCTATCTATGTATCTATCTATCTATGTATCTATCTATCTATGTATCTATCTATCTATGTATCTATCTATATATGTATCTATCTATCTATGTATCTATCTATTATCTATCTATGTATCTATCTATTATGTATCTATCTATTATGTATCTATCTATCTATGTATCTATTAATCTATGTATCTATCTATCTATGTATCTATCTATTATTATCTATCTATTATCTATGTATCTATCTATCTATGTATCTATCTATTATTATCTATCTATTATGTATCTATCTATCTATGTATCTATCTATGTATTATCTATCTATATCTATGTATCTATCTATCTATGTATCTATCTATTATGTATCTATCTATCTATGTATCTATCTATCTATGTATCTATCTATCTATGTATCTATCTATCTATGTATCTATCTATCTATGTATCTATCTATATATGTATCTATTATATATGTATCTATCTATCTATGACTATCTATCTATGTATTATCTATTATGTATCTATCTATATATTATCATATCTATCTATGTATCTATCTATCTATGTATCTATCTATGTATTATCTATGTATGTATCTATCTATGTATCTATCTATGTATTATCTATCTATGTACTATCTATGTATATCTATCTATGTATCTATCTATGTATATATCTATCTATTATCTATCTATGTATATACTATCTATGTATCTATCTATGTATATATCTATCTATTATCTATCTATGTATCTATCTATTATCTATCTATTATATTATCTATCTATGTATCTATCTATGTATATATCTATCTATGTATCTATCTATGTATATATCTATCTATGTATCTATCTATCTATGTATCTATCTATGTATATATCTATCTATGTATCTATCTATGTATATACTATCTATGTATCTATCTATTATATATCTATCTATGTATGTATCTATGTATTATCTATCTATGTATATATCTATCTATGTATCTATCTATCTATGTATCTATCTATGTATTATCTATCTATGTACTATCTATATCTACTATCTATGTATCTATCTATCTATGTATATATCTATCTATGTATCTATCTATCTATGTATCTATCTATCTATGATCATCTTTGTATATACCTACTAGTATATATCTATCTATGTATTATCTATCTATGTATATACCTACTATGTATGTATCTATGTATGTATCTATCTATGTATGTATCTATTATGTATCTACTATGTAGTATCTATAGTAGACATTATGTATCTATGATTATCTATGTCTATCCTATAACTATCTATCGTATCTATCTATCTATCTATCTATCTATCTGTCTGTCTGTCTGTCTGCCCGTCCATTTGTCTGTCTGTCTGTCTGTCTATCTATCTACCTATCTATCTAACCCAAGAAACAACAAAATAAAACACAATTATCAGTAAACGTTGATAGGTGTTAATGGGACTATCTATCTATCTATCTATCTATCTATCTATCTATCTATCTATCTATTTATCTATCTATCTATCTGTCTATCTATCTATCTATCTGTCTGTCTATCTATCTATTTATCTATCTATCTATCTATCTGTTATCTGTCTGTCTATCTATGTAACCCAAGAAACAACAAAATAATATACAATTATCAATCAACGTTGATGATTGGTTATGGGACTATCTATCTATCTATCCCAAGAAACAACAAAATGAAATACAATTATCAAGAAACGTCGATAAGCGATAAGTGGTTAACGTCATGGGTTATCGGCTGATTGGTCGTGGGTTCGAATCCCCATCAGTCATAAATATCATTGTGGGATTTTTCAGTCCCTATTGGCTCATACCAAAACGTGGTGGATACTAAGGTTTCGTCAGAAAGACTGGAACCATAGTAGCCGATTCTCATTTGTTAAAAAACCAAATTGAAGTTATGATATTGACGTATTTGAAGGATAATTTGATCGTTATATAAGGTGATGGTATTTACATGTTTTATGGATAATTTGATGGTTATATAAGGCGATGATAGTTAACATATTTTATCGTAATTTGATCGTTAACAAAGGTGATGGTGTTTACATATGTTATGGATACATTGACAGTTATATGAGGTGATTTACATATGTTATGAATAATTTGATCGTTACATAAGGTGAGGCTATTTACATATTTCATAAATATTTGATCGTTATATAAGATGATGGTATTTTACATATTTTATGGATAATTTGATCGTTATATAAGGTGATGGTATTTACATAAGTTATGGATCATTTAATCGTTATATAAGATGATGGTATTTGCATACTTTATGGATAATTTGATGGTTATATAAGGTGATGGTATTTACATATTTTATGGATAATTTGATCGTTATATCAGGTGATGGTATTTACATATTCATGGATAATTTGATCGTTATATCAGGTGATGGTATTTACATATTCATGGATAATTTGATCTTGTATCAGGTGAGGATATTTACATATTTTATGAATAATTTGATCGTTATATCAGGTGATGGTATTTACATATTCATGGATAATTTGATCGTTATATCAGGTGATGGTATTTACATATTCATGGATAATTTGATGGTTATATCAGGTGATGGTATTTACATATTTTATGGATAATTTGATCGTTATATCAGGTGATGGTATTTACATATTTTATGGATAATTTGATGGTTATATAAGGTGATGGTATTTACATATTTTATGGATAATTTGATCGTTATATCAGGTGATGGTATTTACATATTTTATGGATAATTTGATCGTTATATCAGGTGATGGTATTTACATATTCATGGATAATTTGATCTTGTATCAGGTGAGGATATTTACATATTTTATGGATAATTTGATGGTTATATAAGGTGATGGTATTTACATATTTCATGAATAATTTGATTGCTGTACAAGGTGATAGTATTTACATATTTTATTGATAATTTGATCGTTACATAAGTGATGGCATTTACATTTTTCATTGATAATTTGATTGCTATGCAAGGTGATGGCATTTACATATTTCATGGATAATTTGATCGTTATATAAGATGATAGTATTTATATATGTTATGGATAATTTGATCGTTATATAAGGTGATAGTATTTATATATGTTATGGATAATTTGATCGTTATATAAGGTGATAGTATTTATATATGTTATGGATAATATGATCGTTATATAAGGTGATAGTATTTATATATGTTATGGATAATATGATCGTTATATAAGGTGATAGTATTTATATATGTTATGGATAATATGATCGTTATATAAGGTGATAGTATTTATATATGTTATGGATAATATGATCGTTATATAAGGTGATAGTATTTATATATGTTATGGATAATATGATCGTTATATAAGGTGATAGTATTTATATATGTTATGGATAATATGATCGTTATATAAGGTGATAGTATTTATATATGTTATGGATAATTTGATCGTTATATCAGGTAATGGTAATTACATATTTTATGGATAATTTGATCGATATGTAAGGAGATGGTATCTACCTGTTTTGTGGATAATTATCATTATATAAGATGATGGTATGTACATATTTCATGGAAACTTTAGTCGATATATAAGGTCACGGTATTTAACATTTCACAAATAATTTGATCGGTTGAATGTGTTGACATGTATTTTTCTTTTACAGTTTCATGACAGACACGTGTTTATGTTTGAATAGATAAAAGAATGATGGATGTATATGTCGTTCGACACACGCGCACTTTAATTTCCAAACAAGGATTCATAAAGAAAATATTGAACAGAGCTAATGGAACTAAATCTTTGTTTTACCAAGATATATTGCAATGTCAGTCTATCAAATCAGCAAACAAAGAACAAAATAACCTACAGCAAAATGAAGTTTTAGGCGTGGCCTGTTGGTTTCTACAGAGAAATACCATGATAAGTGATCTGATATCAAATAGCTAAAATCAATCAACGGAAGATTTTGTCAGATCATGTCATGCAGTCTATGTCATCTCTGAAAAAGAAATTCAAATTTGGTCATTATGTCCACATATGAATACACACACACACACACATACGCGCGTACACACACACACACACACACACACACACACACACACACACACACACACACACACACACACACACACACACACACATACATACATATATATATATATATATATATTATATATATATATATATATATGTGTGTATATATGTATGTAACAAATAGTCACACACACACATACGCGCGTACACACACACACACACACACACACACATATATATATATATATATATATATGTGTGTGTATGTAACAAATAGTCACACACACACACACACACACACACACACACACACACACACACACACACACACACACAGTGCCATTAAAATATTTGGCATAAGGGGATCTTCATAAACAATTAATATTCTAACACACATACTCTCTCTCTCTCTCTCTTACACACACACACGCGCGCGCACGCACGCACACACACACACACACACACACACACACACACACACACTCACTCACATGCACACACAAACAAACACACGCACTCACTGTGCCATTAAAAAAATACATGATATAAATATCTTCATACGTAATCAGATCTCTAAACTGCGAAATTTTCAGACTTTAAATTACAAAAAGAGATAAACTACACACTTTCTCTGCATGACAAAAACCACCTTTGGATGCTGTGGGCATAGAATGTTCTCCAACCAGCAAATCAACCAGACACCAAAATATATAACAAGTAAACAATATCAAGCGTTAGTAAACCATGACGTCCCTTTGCATATGCAGCCGCTTTTGTAGGTCAAAACGGCCGTGTTTTTTCCCCTTTAAAACTCAAAATCAAAATAACACGTGCCTCCACTCCACCCTGCCCCTTCTGAACACACACACCACACACACACACACACACACACACACACACACACACACACATATATATATATATGTGTGTGTGTGTGTGTGTGTGTGTGTGTGTGTGTGTATATATATATGTGGCGGTGCACATGAAAATCACGGATAAGTCGCCAGTCGAGATTTCGCGCAACAGGCTGTGAAAGTAACTGACCCTAAACATATCGATGATGAAATTTTTGTATTTTAGGGTTCAATGGTGTTTTTTCTATTAAATTCCAAAGTATTATCAACAAATACAAGCTAAAACTATTTTAATTAAATATTTTTCTGTGGGATGTGATGGGAAATTAAGCAAAAGCAACGGACTAATTTGACCTACTTTGAACACGATTTTCATTGTATAAAACCAGTCGTAGTAAGTGAAAGGACACAACTTGTAAGTTGTAACTAGTCTCTAGGCCCTACTTTCACGGTCATTGTTTCTCTTCGTGTTGTATTCGGGCGTATTAATTCGATTTTTCAGGCGGTAGTGTGTTCAGAGCGACATACCCGTGATCAATTTTAACTGAAGCTCGTTTAATCATTGCTACAATTATATCCTTCTCTTTTAATTTCTTTGAAAACTATCATACATTTCCTGTCAAAGTCTGAATTTTTTTCGCTCTACGTTTTTTCTACAAGCCGCAATAATTACAGAAAGTGAGTGACCCCCAACTGTGTGTGTTGTCAACACACGAGTCGAAGCAAAACAATGGCGGCGCGTCGGAAAGTGTCGAGCGCACAGCTCTGTAAAATGTTGTCGGAAACGGCTGATTTCACTTCTCCAGAATTAGTTGAAGCAGTGACAGACTACTTTGGAGATGACAGACAGTCAGAAATAGATTCCAGCAGTGATGAAGAGGATTCTATGCCCATGCCGAATGGTTTTGAAGACGAGCACATGGAATCTAGTTCTGGTAAGTAGGCCTACTGAAGTCTGTTGATGTCATGTCATGATTGCTTTCACTTCGAAAGTTTATTTGGTGTGTTCATAACCTTGTATGAATTACTGGCGAACTAGAATTATTATCATGAAAGGAATAAGTCGTATCCATTTGATTTGTGTAAATTATAATGTAAGTAGACCCAAAATTCATAAAAACAAGTGATCTAATTTGGTAATGCTGATGCTATTTTTTAGCCGCAGACTGACAAGGCAAAACCGAAAGCTGGAAAACCCTCTTGTTTTCACTAGGCTACCAAGTGCTGCACCATCACAGATTATCAATAATTATGGCATGCTTTCACACTTGATTAAGTATATTTGACATTGTCATGCTAAAGGCCTATTAACATTTATTAAATTAAAAAAAAAAAGTTTCTTTGTTTGATTTTCATTGTCAGTGGGGGGTGGGCAGTGCTGTACATAATCTGTGTGTGTGTGTGCATGCACATAAACATGTGTGTGTGTTGTGTGTTGTGTGTGTGTGTGTGTGTGTGTGTGTGTGTGTGTGTGCATGCACATAAACATGTGTGTGTGTTGTGTGTGTGTGTGTGTGTGTGTGTGTGTGTGTGTGTGTGTGTGTGCATGCACATAAACATGTGTGTGTGTGTGTGTGTTGATGTGCATACATGATTACAGTTTATACATGAGTGCATGTGTGTATTTTTGTGTGTTGGTGAGCATACATGATTAAAATTGTGTATACATGTGTGTGAATGTGTGTTGATAATTTATATTTAATATTATTAGTTTCATATTGTAGATTTGTACAAGGTGTGCATACTGTTTGTTTTCAGCTGATGACCCAGACGAGGCTGAGGGTGACATGATACGTCCACCAGTCATTTTCAAGGCGGACACTTGTAACACTAATAGTGAATTTGACGATGGAACAGCCTGCTTCAGTGAGAACGCTGGAAAGCCTGACCCAAAGCTGTCTGCTCCCTTCCAGTGTGCATGTAAGCTGAATGATAAACAGCCTTGCTATCTGCAGTTTAAGTCAGAAGAGCTGTGCGAATTACGTATGCATCACCTGACAATGACAAAAGAAGAACTGGACAATGCCATCTTCAGCCAACTGAAGGCGTTTCTTCAAACTGGTCCAATGACGGTGAATACAAAGCGTCGGCAGAATACTCCAAGAAAGAAGTGCCGCAGTCAGTACATGTTGAATGGATTCAAAATATGCCGTGAATTGTTTCAGTATGTCCATTGCATTGGGAGTCAGAAACTGGACCACTTGATTAAACATTATAAAGAAAATGGGTTGACCCCAAGGCAACATGGCAACACCAACAGAAAGCCTTATAAGGCCTTAACATTTGAGGAACAAAAGAAGGTAGTAGACTTCATTTCGAATTACGCAGAAGTGCATGGAATCCTTCTTCCGGGTCGAATCCCAGGCTACCATAGAGATGACTTGAAGCTGCTTCCCTGTTCATCCACTAAAACTGCTGTGCACAAAGAGTATTCTGTTGCCTGTGATGCCGATGGTGGACGCTGCGTTTCAAAACGTACGTTCTTATACCTGTGGAAGAAACACCTTCCTGACATCCTGCCTATGAAGCCTAGGACAGACCTTTGCTGGCAATGTCAGAGAAACAACTATGCACTGCAGCAAATGAAGTCATTAACCATGACTGACACTCAGAAGATGGAACTGGCAACAGCTGCAGTTCAACACCTTGCTGCAGCAAACAGAGAGAGAGAGGAGTACAAGCTTGTTGTTGCCAGAGCAAAGGTAAGTTGCTGTTTTACTTATAAATTCAATAGCATTATCACAGTTAGGGATTCCAGGGTGTCCCTTTATCATTACAGTGTGTGTGTCTGTCAGGTTGTACTCTGTGTTTGTACATGTATACATGTATGTGTGAGTGTTTTGAAATGATACATGTATTAAGCACAGAATTATAGCAATAAAATGTAGCATTCTGATTCACATTATCTATGGTTGGAGTATTGATTCTCATACACATTATCATACCAGTTCACCATACATGTTAATCTAAATTAACACACACACACACACACACACACACACAGAGATACACACACACACACACACACACACATACACACACACACATACACACACACACACACACACACACACACACACACACACACACACACACACACACACACACAAACAATACAGGTCATCATGCATGCACAAAAAATTTTAATGTAAATTTACACACACACACACACACACACACACACACACACCACACACACACACACACACACACACACACACACAACCAGGTGAAAACAAGACATGAACTTGATGAAGGAAAAACAAAACCACAGCTTGCAGTTGCACTGTTGCAGGAGGAGCTGAAGACTGCAGGACTGGACCGACTGGAGACACCAGGAAACAACACAGCAGCCTGCTCAAGGGACATCATGGCCCACTACAGTTTTGACTTTGCACAACAAGTCCATTATCCTTCAGACCCCCTGCAGCCCGGTCCGGTGTACTTTAAAACACCTAGAAAATGTGGTGTCTTTGGCATGATGACAGAGGCCCTCCCACAGATGGTTGTGTTTCTCCTTGATGAAGCAATGGAAACAGGGAAGGGAGCAAACACAGTGATTTCTTTTGTGGATTTTTTCCTGGAAAACTATGGGTTAAAAGAAGCATCGTGCCATCTCCATGCAGATAACTGTGCCGGGCAAAATAAGAACAATGCCATGTTGCAATATTTGATGTGGCGTGTCATGACTGGCCGTCACAAGGTCATCACACTATCATTTCTCTTGGCAGGTCACACCAAATTTGGCCCTGATGCCTGTTTCGGGCTCTTCAAAAGAAAATTTCGCCGGACAAGAGTGGACTGTCTGAATGACATCTCAGAAGTGGTGTCATCTGCATCGCCATCTGGTATTCTAATACCACAGCTGTGCGGTGACCAAGACGGGAACTCTCTGGTTCCTACCCGTGACTGGACTGAATACCTGAATCAGTGGTTTAGAAAGTTGGTGGGGCTGAAAAAGTACCATCACTTTAAGTTTGAAACCAATGAGGATGGGAAGCCTCAAGTCTGCTGCAAGGAGTCTGCAGACGGACCAGTGCAGGTTTTCGAACCACTGAAACAGCCCACTGCCCTGCCTGATGATCTCCCGCCTATCATTCGTCCGAGTGGTCTCAGTGAACAAAGACAGGAATACTTGTTCTCTGAGATCAGGGAGTTTGTACACCCAGAGAAGAGAGACCTGGTCTGCCCTGAGCCTATCAGCCTCAAATTCTCTGCCAAGGCCACCACATCGCAGTCCCTGCCTCCTTCCCCCCATCTGTCCAAACCATCCACCAGCCAGGCCACCCCACCATCCTCTTCCAGGACTCCAGGCAGGCCAAAGAAAAACAAGAGAGGACCTAAGAAGAAAACAGTCGTGTGATTTGTTTTTTTGTGCTGATATTGTTGGGTTTTTTCCTTGTGGATAAGTAGGGATGTGAGACTGAAATCAGTGAAAAGTGAACATACCCTGAGACCATTTCTGGATCTTCTTTCTGGTGCTGTTTTTGTAGGAATAAGGATACCTGATCATAATTTCAAGTTGGTGACTCATAATACTGCTATGTTGAGTTTCTGTGTTGTATCAATACCTGTCTTTCTTCAATTGATATTACTAACATAATACCATAATTTTAATAAGCAAATGTGTCATCAGAGGTTACAAACAAATATACATACAAACTAACACATACAGATTAAAATACATTTACACATCTATGTTTCCTGAAAATTTGGAGTGATTCTGAATTATAGTTATTTTTCCACAAATTTTTATGTAAAAGTTTGAAACGCTTCTGCGTTTTCAACATTTTAAGCCCAATGAGCAAGGTACTGGGATGATTTTTATATTAAATAGCAATTATCTGGTGAAATTGAATGAGTTACCAAGGTTCTCTGAGTTATTCTTGTTATTTTGGTATCACCCACTTACTTAGAAAAATTCATATAACAAAATTAGAGCTAAATGAAAATTTGTAATTTTAAAACATGATTTTCTCAAAAGTAGGTCACGGTCATCTGGGAACTTTAAATGCATGTAACTTGGAATCTAATAAAGATAAATGAAATCTGTTTTTTGTGTCTTATTTAGAATTATTTCTTCTTTCAGATAGCATATTTAGCTCATTTTTTGAAATTTGACCATTATCCATGATTTTCATATGCACTGTCACATATATATAAAACAAAACAAAACACACACACACAAACACATATACACACACACACACACACACACAAACACATATACACACACGCACACACACACACAAACACACACACATACACACACACACGCACGCACACATATACACACATACACACACGCACACAAGCACGCACACACACACACACACACATGTGCACGCGTACATGCATGGGCACACACACGCACACACACAAAGACACACACACACACACACACACACATACACACATATGCACACACACACACGCAAGCGCGCACATACACACACAGATACATACACACTCTGACACACACACGTACGTGCGCGCGCGCACGCGCACACACACACACACACAAACACACAAACACACACACAACAAACACACACACACACACAAACATAAGTATATACATAAACACAAAATGCACCTACTACCCTCCACACACACACACACACACACACACACACACGCACACACACACACACACACACACACACACACACATACACACACACACCAGTACAAGCACATCAATATTACTTTTCTCAAGTTTCATTCTTTAACCTTTCCGCTGTTGTTCACCTTTGTGCACTAACAAAAAAAAATATGAACAGAGAGAAAAACAAAATTATCTTTCTTCCTTGTCACAGAACAGACGAGAAGGTAGGTAGGTGGATCCTAATACAGATTATGAATGGCAGGTGTGTGTAAATATCTTTTCAAAGAATCCAGGAAATACAGGCTGGAAGGCTAGGATACTCTCCTAACTGTTTTTCAAGGTTTTCGACAATGCCATCTCTATAAATTCACCTTGCCATTCGGTTTGTAAACGAGGTAACTGATGACTGGGTCCGAATGGGCCATGCAAGGCATGGACAGTCCCCTTTGCTTAATAAAATGACTATCGAGTGGCGTCGGGAGTTTGGGAGGTGATGGTGCGGAGAGTGGTGAGGCATTTGGTGCTCTAGGTCCCATCCGCACCATCGTGGTTCTTGTGCTTCTTATGAATTTTGTTAACCTCTTTGAATACGATGTATAATTATGTTAAATCAGTGAGATACTAGACTTAATTTTGTTTTGTATATATGTATATATATATAAATATACATATATATATATATGTATACATATATATATATATATATATATATATATATATATTGCAGATAAACCAAAGAAACAAAGCAACAAACTAGAATTTTGAGCCCAGTACTTCGGCCTGTGGCCTCCCTCAGGGGACTGTTTATTCAGGAATATACTATTTACTAAAAACATTCCCTTTTAATACGATAAATGTTAAATCAGACAAGACACTAGACTTCATTTTGTTACATATATAATGTTTACTGAAGATATTGTTCTCTATGAATACGATAAATATGTTAAATCAGACAAGACACTAGACTTAGTTTTGTTACATATATAATCATCATCATCATCAGATGCCTTGCCACATGGCGTTGGCTATCATGGCCATCCATCTGTTTCTATCTCTCGTTGCCTCAAGCACCTTTTCCACCCTCTTTGTCTTCAGCCACTCTGCGAGTCCCTCCAGTATCTTCTCCCTGGGTCTACCTGATGCTCTCTTTCCCTCCAGCTTTCCGCTGTGACCAGGTGCTCCAATTCCCCTTTTCTATAAAATGGCCTGTAAATGTTGCCTGTCTTTTCCTTCTTTATGAATGATCTCTTGTGTATGCCTCCATCAAGACTGTTTCGTTTGTTTTCTTTGCTGTCCATGGAAATCTCAACATTCTTCTTAGAAACCACATACTCGGCTGCCTCAATCTTGTTCTGGCTTTGCTTGTTGACTGCCTACGCCTCGCAACCGTAAACAGTATTGGTTCTATATAATTCAAGAACTCTCTTCCTGATGTTAATTGATAGGCATTTGTTGGTAAGAATGCTTTTCATCTTCTTGAATACTGTTTTATATAATATTTACAGAAAGTATTGTTTTCTTTGAATAACATAAGTATGTTAAATCAGATGAAACACCTAGACTTAAATTAATTCTGTTATAATATGTACGATATTTACTGAAAATATTATTCTCTTTGAATACGATAAAATATGTTAAACCAGGGTAAGATACTAGACTTAATTTTGCTATAAATAAAATATTTTACTAAAAATATTGTTCTCTATGGATACGATAAATATGTTAAATCAGATAAGACAGTAGACTTAATTCTGTTATATGTACAATATCTAATAAAAACCCAAACATTATTCTCTTTGGATGCGATAGATACATTAAATCAGAAAAGAGACTATACTTAACTTTGCTACACGCAAAATCTCTATTTACAAATGTAAATACAAACAATAATGATGATGATGATGATGATGATGATGATGATGATAATAATATAATAATAATAATAACAATAATAATAACAAATAATCAATGATGATAAATGGATGACGACGACGACGACGACGACGACGACGACGACAACGACGATGACGACGACGACGACGACGATGATGATGATAACATAATGACAATAATAACTAACAACAACAACAATAACAACAAAATTATAATAATGATGATGATAATGATAATAATTTTAATGAAGATGAAGATGATGATGACGACGACGACGACGACGATGATGATGATGATGATGATGATGACAGTAATAATAATAATACTAATAATAATAATAATAATAATAATAATAATAATAATAATAATAATATAATAATAATAATGTAATAATAATAACAATAACAATAATAATGATAACGATAATAGTAAACTGATAATAATGATAATGATAACAATAAGAAGTAGAAGAATGACTAACTGTATAGCATGAAAGACAAAGGCAAACACACGAAAAACAGATACCTGTCAACCCCTACTGCTATGATCAAAACACTGTACTATAACCACACAATGTTAATGGAGCAGTAGAAAGAATTATAACAGCATATCACACAATGTTCCTACTTAAATCGGTTCAAAATATTTTTGAAACTGTGTATGACTCTTAAAGATATGTTTCAGTGACGAACAATTATATAATATATTTCATATTAAATGTTTTTGTTTTATTTTATAAAAACTTAACTGAAGTATTATGATTGTGCTCTACTTGTTATACAAGTATTATGTTTTTGTTCATTGAGATTTATGTCAAAGTGGGCCTAATGGCAAAAATGGAGGGATTAAATTTTTGTAATAAAATCACAGTCAACTACCATTTGGAAACTTATCTAATAAATGTTACAAAATCTGACCGCAGCAAAGCATTATGCAGACTTGGAGTCAGTGTGCATGATCTACACATTGAAAAAGGTAAATACATGAATATTCCAAGAAAAGAAAGAAAATGTCCAGTTTGTGAGAGACTGAAGATTAACTTCGTTCCTGGATAATTGTACTTTACACAAACAAACGAACGAACAAAGAAAGAAACATAAAGCAAAGAAACAAAGACAGAAAAGACAGCAACAAAGACACAAAAACAAGGAAACAAACAAAGAACAAAAAAACAAACAAACAAGCACAAAAGGATAAAAACACCAACAACAGTCGAGATCGAAACTGAACAAAATGGTTGAATCCAAAACAAGTGTGACTGCCCACGTTCAAGCAAACAGGAACAAGAAAAAAAACAACCTCTCTCTCTCTCTCTCTCTCTCTCTCTCTCTCTCTCTCTCCTCTCTCTCTTCTCTCTCTCCCTCCCTCCTCTCTCTCCCAGTCTCTCTTTTTCTGTCTCTGTCTTTGTCTCTCTTCCTCTGATTGTCTGTCTGTCTGTCTGTTCTGTCTTTTCCGCCTCACTCTCTCTCTTTCTCTCTCTCTCTCTCTCTCTCTCTCTCTCATCTCCTTGTCTCTCTTTCTCTGTTGTCTTCTGTCTCTGTCCTGTCCGTCCTCTGTCTCTCTCTTTCTTTCACTCTCTCTCATCTATATGCCTTCATCCTCCTCTCTCTCTCTCTCTCCATCATCATCATCCTCTCTTCTCTCCTCTCTCTCTTCCCTCTCTCTCTTTCTCTCCCTATCTCTCTGTTTAATTTAAAGCCAAACACTTCAACTCAGACGTACATGAC
>JAPXFY010000025.1:41130814-41133314 GCA_030674185.1 Monoplex corrugatus | reverse complement strand
CTGAGCTTGATTTGGCGTTGTTTACATTCTACACTAAGAGAGCGAGACTCAGGCCAGTCAGGGTAATACAGAAATAGATTACTCATTATACAAAAAATGTGATTTGGTAGCGGTCTACATTTACAGATTTTAAAATATTTTTTTCGTTGAAACTGACAGAAATGACTCATTTCAAAAAGAGGATTTGGTGCACTTCACATACAAAAGTGAGCGGTATAGAAAAAAAAAATGCATTTTAAAATTTGTCATGAAATCAAACTAAAACCATTTTGATAACGACCATCCTGTCTCTCGCTCTCTGTCTGTCTCTACCTACCAATCTATCTATCTGTCTGTCTATCTATCTATCTATCTATTCATCCCTATCTATCTATCTATCTATCTATCTATCTATCTATCTATCTATCTATCTATCTATCTATCTATATCTATCTATGAGTCTGTCTCAATCTGTCTAAACACGTCCTTGTAGTACCAGTGTCTGTGTTAAACAGTGCAAGTGGACTGACCAAAACAAAAACTCGTGGCTGTACATACTATACTATCAGCAACTCATCATTTGAGTTATGAAATCGGCATTGGAAATTTGCAGTATTCCCCTCAGTCCATCCGTACCTTTCCCGTCTGTCAGTCTAAATGGAATCCAGCATGGTCATTTTCTTTTAAAAAAAAAAGAAAAAAAGTGCAGGTTCCGTCACTTTTCTTCTTCTGCGTGATATTTGATTTCTTTGAGAAATTTGTCTTTGATTTCAGTGCTGAGTGCGAATTGGTGGTCCTCCTTGCATGGTTTGACGCCATGAGTGTTTGAATGCCGAAGCGCGTTTGCAGGCCCAAAGTGGGCATGAATGGACGTAGGCCCTAGTTGGGCCAGTGGCCAATGAAATAAAGGCTTTTGGAGTGTGTGGGTTTGTTGTTATGCGTCCGTATGTCTTTTCTGTCATTTTCCCCCTTTCTTTGTTTCATTCGCTAAATGTTCTTTTTATCTCCTGTCGTTTTGATATCTTTCTCTTCGGATCCTAACCTGCATATTTCTATTCATCTCCTACTGTCTTTGGCGTCTTTCATATTCTCTCTGGTACTCACTCCTCTGTGGTACCTTCTCCCATTTCTCTCAGTAGCCTGCCTCTTTCAATTTTTTCTAACACTAAATTCTTCGCCCCTTCTCTGTCTTTCTCTCTTTCCCTCTGCTTGTGTCTGTCTGTCTGTCTGCTGGCTGTCTGTCTATCGCTTGCTTGTTCTCTCCATTTGTTTCTCCCTCTCGCTTTTGCATCTTTCTCCTTTCTCTCTCTCTCTCTCATCTCTCTCTTTTTTCTTTCTTTCTCTCCCTCTTTTTTTTGGGTATCTGGTCAAATTCTCACCCCCACATCCCCACCCACTGTAGCTGCCTTTTACCCTATATATATATATATATATATATATATATTATTATATTATTATATATATCTTATTATATATATATCAGCAATGTGGAGATTTAATGCCAGCCCGGAAAAAAAAAAACACGCCAGAATATATAAATGAAAATCGGTTAAATGTTTGCAGTTAAACACAAAAGATTAAGTCGCGCATTGATCAGTGCAGTTTTACCTCACTGCCATCCCGACCACATTACCGTTTGGTGGGGAAAGTGTGGACCCCTGCTGTGGATGTGGTCGTATCTAACGTTGGCAGCTATTAATCAGTGTGTGTGTACAGAGGAAAGACAAGCAGTCTAGAGCGTTTTGTCACTGAGTGTAAATGTTTTCGGAGGGTAAATGAACCAAATAGATTTTAATTTCCGTCTGTCTGTCTCGATCTCTGCGCCACTGTCCTCGTTTTGCACAGACAAACCACGGGTTTTATTTCACGGATGTGGGATAGAAGTCTTCCGTGATGATATTTTGTTATGTTTGGAAGCGTTTGATTCCAATTAGTTTTGACAATTGTCTTCTCGTGTCGTTTTGTATCCTTAGTTGGTCCTGCTACTACTTGATTTCACGTCGTTTCCGTACTTGATTTTCGTCTGGGTAGCCTACTTGATTTCCACGTCGTGTAGCCTACTTGATTTTCATGTCCGTGGTAGCTTACTTGATTTCCACGTCCGTCATAGCCTACTTGATTTCCACGTCCGTGGTCCTACGATTTAGCCTAGTAGCCTACTTGATTTCCACGTCCGTGGTAGCTACTTGATTTCCAATCTCGTGTAGCCTACTTGATTTCCAAGTCCTGGTAGCCTACTTGATTTTCACGTCCGTGTAGCTTATTGATTTCCACGTCTGTAGCACTGTTCAGTAGCCGTTACTTGATTTCCAAGTCGTATAGCCTACTTGATTTCCAGTTCCGTGTCCTACTTGATTTCCACGTCCGTTTAGCCTACTTGATTTCCAAGTTCCGTGGTAGCCTACTTGATTTCCAAGTCCGCCTTAGCCAAATTGATTTCCAGTCCGTCGGTAGCCTACTTGATTTCCAAGTCCGTGGTAGCCAACTTGATTTCCAAGTCCGTGGTAGCCAACTTGATTTC
>JAPXFY010000025.1:41115814-41125814 GCA_030674185.1 Monoplex corrugatus | reverse complement strand
GGATTAGCTGGGATCTCCATCCCTGTAAATATTATTTTTGCGTTCTTTTGATGGTGTTACATTTTTGTAGAAAGTGTTTCTTTATTAGCATTCACAATTTTTCTACTTCTTCTTTAGCAGCATTTCACGCAAAAACGAACAAGACCAAACGCACACACAAACACACACGCAGAGAGATTGAGAGAGACTGAAAGGGAGATAAAGAAAGGTGTATAGGTATATAAACAAATTGGAGAGAGAGAGAGAGAGAGAGAGAGAGAGAGAGAGAGAGAGAGAGAGAGAGAGAGAGAGAGAGAGAGAGAGAGAGAGAGAGAGAGAGAGAGAGGAGAGGCAGTAATACTTAGCTTTTCCGTGATAGCTAAAAGGCATTATCTAAAACTTGCCTTTACGAATTTAGATATCTAACTTGAACTCGAAAATATCCCCCCCATCAGTACCTTCAAAAATCATTGTGGGTTTTTTCGGCTCTAACCGGCTCCTACCCAGAGTTGGGCGTGCTATGGGCTCATTGGGAAGACTGGAACCACACAGTCGAGTCTCATCCACTTCGCGGATGCGTCATTGAGGGTGTTGCTCAAATCTTCTGATCAGCACCGCAGGTGTCTGTATCTCTCGGGCCTGGTTGACGCCAGGATATATTATGATAGTAAGCGTAGAGTACAACCCTGTCACGCAGTCTCAATCCTAGATGGAACTCTAGAGCGTCATGATTATCATCCACATCGACATCATCATCATCGCATGATAAAAACTGTTTCAGCTTCTGTGGCCATTAAAATGGCGTAGAAAATGAGACCAAAAAAAAAAAAAAAAAAAAAAAAAAAAAAGACAAAGATGAGCACTAAGGTGCAATGATCCTTGAAAAAAAAAAAAACCCAAAAAAACTTGAACTCGAAAATAGTGAAAAAGCAATAAACGAATAATTTAGTTACATAGGACACAATACACAAGGAAATCGGAGCGTACTAGCATGCGTTGTATTGTTTGAGAGTGAGAGAAGGAGAGACGTAGATAAGAAAATAGTAAATTGAGAAGCTCACTTAAGAATCGGTTTTATGGTAATATATCCGCATAGTAAACAGTCTTATTCACACATACATATGCAAACACAGGCACAGGCACAGGCGCAGGTCTCTCTCTCTCTATCTCTCTCTTTCTCTCTCTCTGTTCTCTCTCTTTCTTTCTTGTCTCTCACTGTCACTTTCTCTCTCTCACGCTCACACACACACACACGCACACACACGCTCTCTCTCTCTCTCTCTCTCAACACAACACACACACACACACACACACACACCACGCACGCACGCACGCACGCACGCACACACACACACACACACACACACACACACACACACACACACGCTCACACACGCTTAGGCACTCGCGCATACACATAATCACACGAACGCATGTACGCGCGTATGCACACATATATACATTCAGACAACAAGATAATGATACAAGCACATGTATTGAGAAAGGAGGGAGGGGAGAGAGAGAGAGAGAGAGAGAGGAGAGAGAGAGAGAGAGAGAGAGGAGAGAGAGAGAGAGAGAGAGGAGAGAGAGAGAGAGAGAGAGAGAGAGAGAGAGAGAGAGAGTTTTTCGTGTTCTATCTTCAAAACTATTTCGGAGCAGTCAAAACAAGTTGAATGTATTGATTTTTTTTCTTATCTTCTTTTCCCTGTTCATTTTCGTTCTTTTTTTCCTTCCTTCCTACACATCATCGATTCATTTCTATTTTGAATGAAAGACATGATTGCAAATTTTGTTTGTTTGGTAGATTCATTCAGTCGTTTGTTCTTTGACAGATCAATTTGTCCGTTGGCTGTTTTTCTCTATTATTTGCTTAGAGAAACAATTGTTGGAATGATGTTAAATGATTGACGGTCAATCAGCATGTCTTTCCATTCTAAAATGTGCTGCGTGGAAGCGGAAAATGCGGACACTCGGGTGAATACGATCAATCTCGATAAGGACAGAACGGTCACTTTGAAACTTTTGCTTCGCTGGTTATATTATATCGAAAGACAAGCAAATGTGAGTAGGTACAGACTGTACATTCAGCTCCGGACAGTAAAGAACCCAAACGTCAGGTTATCTAACATGGTGATGATGATGATGATCGTGATGATGATAATAATTATAATGATAACAAGAACAACAAGAACAACAGCAATAACAATAATGATAATGATAACAATAATATTATAATAATAATAATGATGATGACGATGATGATAATAGTAACAATGATAATAATAATGATGATGGTGATATGATGATGATGATAATAACAATAACAACAAGAACAACAAGAATGATATAATAATAATAATAATAATAATAATGATGAAAATAATAATAATAATGTATAATATATAATAATGATGATGATGATGATGATAATAAAATAAATAATATAATATAATAATAATATAATATAATAATAATGGTGATGATGGTATTAATAATAATAATAATAATAATGACTATAAGGCGCCAAAATTTTGACATACAAATCAAATCAAAGCGCACACTGTAATCATTCATTAAATAATCACTCGTAATGACAAAAACGTAGGGAACAGAACACACAAACAAAGTGCGGGGGAGGATAAAAAGGGAGTGGAACGATGGGTGTGTGGAGTAAATGCACCCTAACACACTTGAACTCCATTCAGTTGTTAAATTTTCAAGTGTATAACTTCATGCAAACTTGTCTGATTCTATTGTTTTCGTAAATCGAAATACTGAGATTGTAGGCCCTTATAGTTTTAATGTTTTCGTAAATAGAAATGTTATGGTTTAAAGTATCGCGCACATATTCCGAAATGGCTTGGTTTATTTACGTGTTTTTTTTGTTTGTTTTTTTTTTTGTCAAAAAGACATCAGAGCACATTTCAAACAATGGAACATTTCGCATTATTTTCGGTGATGTTTCTTTGTCCAGTTTTCAATATTGAACACATGTGTTCAAGCGAAATGATAAACCTATTTAGTTGCTATTTCTGTTTGTTGTTTGTTTGTTTGTTTTATTTGTTTAGTTTGTGCCTTTGTTCTAGTTTGCTTGTTTGTCAGTTGAGCCGACCTTTTTGCAAATGATTATAACAGCTCGAGATTGGTGGATTTTATCGGTGACAATGATGTTTATGTACAATCCCGATCAAAATACTGTTCTAATACTCAAACACGCGCGAATACGCACAAACACACAGACACAGACACACACAGACACAGACTGACGCACACACAGACACACACAGACATAACGCACGAACACACACACACGCACACACACACACACACACACACACACACACACACGCACACAGACAGACACACACACACAAACGCACTCAGAGAAAGAGAGAGAGAGAGAGAGAGAGAGAGAGAGAGAGAGAGAGAGAGAGAGAGAGAGAGAGAGAGAGAGCCAAACATAGACATAATATTATACACATCCAACATGGACATATACAAAACAGACAAACATTGACATATACACAGCCAACATGGACATATACATAATCAAACATTGACATATACACACCAAACATGGACATATACATAATCAGACAACATTGACATATACACAGCCAAACATGGACATATACATAATACAAACATTGACATATACACAGCCAAACATGGACATATACATAATCAGACAAACATGGACATATACATAACAGACAAACATGGACATATACATAATCAAACATTGACATATACACAGACAAACATGGACATATACATAATCCAGACAAACATGGACATATACATAATCAAACATGACATATACACAGACAAACATAGACATATACATAATCAGACAAACATAGGACATATAATAATCAGACAAACATGGACATATACAAAACAACATTGACATATAACACAGACAAACATGGACATAACATAATCAGACAAACATAGACATATACATAACCAGACAAACATAGACATATACTAACAGACAAACATGGACATATACATAATCAGACAAACATTGACATATAACATAACAGACAAACATGACATTATACATAACCAGACAAACATGACATTATACATATCAACAAACATAGACATATACATAACCAGAAAACATGACATATTCATAACCATAAAACATGACATGATACATTACAGTACAAACTTTGACATATACATAAAGACAAACATGACATTTACATAACAGACAAACATGGACATATACATAATCAGACAAACATGACATATACATAATCAGACAACATAGACATATACATAACCTGACAACATAGACTAACTATCAGACAAACATTGAATATACATAACAGACAACATGGACATATCATAACAGACAAACATAGACTTATACATAATCAGACAAACATGACATATACATAACCAGACAAACATGACATATACATAAACAGACAACATGGACATAAACATAACAGACAAACATAGACATAACATAACAGACAAACATAGACATAACATAACCAGACAAACATGACAAACATAACAGACAAAAAAGACAATATACATAACCAGAACAAAGGAACATATACATAAACAGACAAACAAAGACATATAATAACAGACAAACATAGACATATACATAAACCGAAACATGGACATACATACCAGAACATGACATAATAATCAGACAAACATGGACAATATACATAAACAGACATGAATATCATAACAGACATAACATATACAACCAAACATGACATATACATAATCAGAAAACATGGACATATACATAACCAGACAAACATAGACATATACATAATCAGACAAACATGGACATATACATAACAGACAAACATGGACATATACATAACAGACAAACATGGACATATACATAACAGACAAACATGGACATATACATAATCAGACAAACATGGACATATACATAACCAGACAAACATGACATATACAAACAGACAAACATAGGACATATACATACCAGACAAACATAGGACATATACATAACCCAGACAAACATAGACATAACATAACCAGACAAACATGGACATAACATAACCAGACAAACATGGACATAAACATAACAGACAAACATGGACATATACATAACCAGACAAACATAGACATATACATAACCAGACAAACATGGACATATACATAACCAGACAAACATGGACATATACATAACCAGACAAACATGGACATATACATAACCAGACAAACATGGACATATACATAACCAGACAAACATAGACATATAACATAACCAGACAAACATGGACATATACATAACCAGACAACATAGGACATATACATAACAGACCAAACATAGGACATATTACATAACAAGACAAACCACATAGACATATACATAACCAGACAAACATGGACATATACATAACCAGACACTACAACATACAGACAAACATGAAATACATAACAGACAAACATGGACATATACATAACCAGACAAACATGACATTAACATAATCAGACAAACATGACAATATACATAACAGACAAACATGGACATATAAACTAACCAGACAAACATGGACATATACATAAACAGACAAACATAGACATATACATAACCAGACAAACATGGACATATACATAACCAGACAAACATGGACATATCTACAAAAACAGACAAACATAAGACATATACTATAAACCAGACAAACATGGACATATACATAACAGACAAAACATAGACAATTATACATAAACAGACAAACATAGACATATACATAACAGACAAACATGGACATATACATAACAGACAAACATAGACATATACATAACCAGACAAACAAGGACACATAAACACAGGCAGACAAACATGGACATTCACAGAGCCAGACAACACATCGACATACAGGCAGCTAGATGGACAGGGTCAGAAAAACACTATCGATCTAAACGTGTCCATCCTTAATGCAGGTACGAACGAAAATCAACGAAGCTACTTGAAATCAATCTTGAACAAATATGAGGAGGACAGAACTAAGTCTGGATCAGAATCAGACGTAGTGGAAGCTTTCGATTTTGGACATAACTTTGCCGGTGAGTGGGTAAAGTTAGTTAAAATGAGAGGAGAAAAAGAAAACCGAAAGAAAAAACGAAAATGCACCCAAAGGGACTTACTTACATAAAAACGCGTGAAAAAGAATGAGAAGAACGAATTAGAACGAAAGAAAAAGTGTAAGAGAAGAAATAAAAAGATCAGAACGAATAAAGGGTTGTAAGGGGAAAAACATGGATACCCCCCCCCCCCCCCCCCCTCGAAAGATGTAACAAGAAGAATAGAGAAAAGAAAGAAAAACAGGAGAAAAATCACGCACACACAAATACAGACGAAAAAAAAAAAAAAAAAAAAAAAAAGAAAGAAAAAAGAAAGAAAAATCCTGGCATATAGAAAACAGACAAAAAGAAAGAACTAAGGAGAGAATGAGAGAGGGGAAAAAGACAGGAAGAAAAAAAAAACGTTCAAAGAAAAAGAATAGTGGGTAGATTAACAGAGTAAAAGATGGCAGAGCGAGAGGAGAGAGAGAGAGAGAGAGAGAGAGAGAGAGAGAGAGAGAGAGAGAGAGAGAGAGAATTCAAATTCAGATGATTTATTCAGTGAAGGCCATGGCTTCTCATAAAGGGGTTAAATGAACACATATCTTAAATATACACTGTTTTATCATAAAGATTATAAAGAGCAAAGGAAATTGGAACATTCAATTTGCAAAAAAGCTCCTGATTTTAAAGGCTTGAGGTAAATAATTAGAAAACTGTTTAATATCATCTTCTTTGGCGGATACCATAAGCAAGCTCATTCGAAATAGTGAAATTCCTTAATAATATTTTTGGGAATCAGTTCACGTGTAAGCTTGCTTAGTGCTGGACAACAAAACACATCATGAATTTCAGAGAGAGAGAGAGAGAGAGAGAGAGAGAGAGAGAGAGAGAGAGAGAGAGAGAAGAGAGAGAGACAGACAGAGAGAGACAGAGAGACATACATACTACATACATACATACACATACGTACGTATGTACGTACGTACAAGGCACACTATGTACACGCGCACACACACACACATACACGAGACAACACACACACACATATACACACACACACACACACACACACCACACACACACACACACACACACACCCCACATCTCTCTCTCTCTCTCTCTCTTTCTCTCTCTCTGTCTCTCTCTCTTTTCATATCGATAAAAATCAATATAATCCCACCTTGTATATTACCCTCACCCCCTGAAATAATAAGAAAAAGAAAAACAAAGAACGGGGAAAAAAAGAAACAAACAAAAAAAAAATCATCTTCCAGATCTCCAAATGACAGGGAAATACCAGGGTCTGGATAAGCAACAAGCCAATTACCCCGTGCGACAATCGAATTCCAGAGCCAATGGGAAAAGTATGGTGTATGCTGTGGATCCAGTCACAGGACTGAGCATTGATCTCAGCATACGACTACTGCTGATTCCCTGGCACGCCGACTGGTTAGTTCTTTTGATGGAACCCTGGACTTCAGACATAACGTCTCGAGTTCAATCCCAGCCCACAACATAAAACTGGTCTCAAAGCAAAGCAAAGCAAAGCAAAAGCAAAGCAAAGCAAAGCAAAAAACAAAAAACAAACAAGCCAACAAAAATCCTGCTCTACTCATCTAAATGTTTCAGACATTCTGGTGGTGCAAAGCAAAGCAAAGCAAAGCAAAGCAAACAAAGCAAAGCAAAGCAAAACGAAACAAAACGAAACAAACAAGCAACAAAAAAGCAAAACAAACAAAGCCAAAGCAAAGCAAAGCAAAGCAAAAGCAAACAAAACGAAACAAACAAGCAACAAAAAAGCAAAGCAAAGCAAAGCAAAGCAAAGCAAAGCAAAACGAAACAAAACGAAACAAACAAGCAACAAAAAATAGCATATGCAAAGGGGAAAGCAAAGCAAAGCAAAGCAAAGCAAAGCAAGCAAAGCAAAGCAAAGCAAAACGAAACAAAACGAAACAAGAAGCAACAAAAAATCCTGCTCTACCCATCCATACGTTTCAGACATTCTGGTGGTGTCAGCTTCATTTCAAAAGTCCATTCTTCCATTCTCTTTCACTAGTTTAAGACTTTGCCAGCCCACGGGGTATTGCGCAGGTTTAAGAAGTCTGCCAGATATATGCTGGCAGATTGGGATGAAGCACTTATAGAACTGTGTGAGGGCGATGAATCTTCTTGAAAAAGCTCCCCCGCCCCCCTTTTCTATCCACCTTCATGGGCATAGAAGCTGGAAGTTTTTTTTTTTTACAATGCTATGATGATGATGATGGGCGATGATGATGACGATGGTGGTGATAATCATAATGCTAGCGAGTTCCATTTTGGATTGAGACTGTATACACATCTGTACTCTACGCTTACTGTCATAATGATATATCCTGGCGTCAATCAGGTCCAAGAGATGGTCACCTGCAATGTTAGTCAGGGAGATTTGATCAACACCCTGAAAGCAAAGCAAAGCAAAGCAAAGCAAAGCAAAGCAAAGCAAAGCAAAGCAAAGCAAAACAAAGCAAAGCAAAGCAAACAGACCAGACCAGACCAGACCAAACCAAAACCAGACCAAATAAACAAAACTCCTGTTCTGGATTCCACAACAAAATGCAAATGATGTTTAAAAAGATACAAACTGACACGTGATCTTGAGGTCCTAGAGGAATGGGGTGGCAGAGACCTCAGCTTCTGTCTGGGCCAGCTTCATGAAGGGGGCGTCCGTCTTCTTTCCCTTGCTACTTTAACTTGCCCCAGTCTTGAACGCGGTTATGTGCCTCCTCCCCCCGTGAAAATGCCGGGGGGTCTTTCAGTATGAATAACATCCCCACCTTCTGGAAATCTGTGCTAGAAATTTCCTCTTTTCTGTCACTGTCTTTGTTTCTGCCTTGTTCCTTGCCTCCTCTCATTTCTTCCTTTCATTTTCTACTTTGCTGGTCCATTCACCTGTATGCGTTCGATGAAGTCTTACGTACTAAGTCTTAGGGTTGATAACTGGGTACATGTATTAAATGCACTTTTGGCTGTCGGGAAGTGAGATATGTGGAATCAGTTTTAGGTAATTTATGCCCGATTTCATGTTTTTGCGTGTCCTTACGTGTGTTTGAATTTGTATTGAGTTGTGTTCTTTTAAATCCCTTGTGCGATAGGTCGGACAGAGTGGTCAACGCCTGGGGCATCTCCTTAGATTATGTGCGCGAATGCGTTGATATGTGTGCTTATTTTTTTTATTTTTTTTTCCTGTCGAAGTTTTGTGTGTGCTTTGAAACGGGTACAGCCTTGATATGGTTCTACGCAGTCGGCTGGGTTTTTAAACAACAAAAACAAAAACATATCAAAAACAATAACTGTCATGAAGCTTTTCAGACAACTGGACAGAATGGATGTTGCACGCACCAAGTATTTCCTAGGTCAGACTCAAACCCGTGCACTTAGCTTAGAAAGCCAAATATTTACCTTTACTCCAACAATGCTCTCTAACAAGCCAATTAATTAACCCGGTTTGACAATCGATCCCTGTGGTAATGTGAGAACTAAGCTGGGATATGTGGAATATGCTCTGAATCAACTTCTGGGACTCGGTATTGATCTTATCAAGACTTCTCACCAAGCCTTGCACCCTTTAGCGCTCAGATGTTTTTTATTCAAATGCTTGTTTGCGCGATGTTTTGCAGGCGATAGGTTGCTGCATAGTCTGCATACTCCTTCCTCGGTGGGAGTGCATGCTAGGTGTTTTCGTGTTCCCCATAAGCCACTGGACACTGATATGACTGTGACATACATATTTGATGTTGTGCGTGTGTGTACACACGAAGGAGGTTTTAAGCACCAACAGATCAGTTCATGTGCAAGAGTGCTTAGAGCTGGACAACAAAATACAACATAAATAAATCATTTGAAATTGAATCTCTCTCTGTCTCTCTGTCTCTCTCTCTCTGTCTCTCTCTGTCTCTCTGTCTCTCTC
>JAPXFY010000025.1:41100814-41103314 GCA_030674185.1 Monoplex corrugatus | reverse complement strand
AGAGAGAGAGAGAGAGAGAGAGAGAGAGAGAGAGGGAGGGAGGATGTAATCATTTTGTTTGCGTCAGACGTCGTTTTGATGAATGGAGTTATATGCTCTGTCGACTGTCGGGGCCTGAAGGGGAGACTTGCTCTATTTCTGTCCTTCCAACATGTAGGGAGACGCTTTATTTGAATTGCCTGTTTACAGTTTCAACCCGACAAACAATAGAGAATTTACATGTATCTCTGCATGTTTGCATCATATGATAAGATTATTTTGATGTTCGTGTTAACTTACTGACTAATAGACCAGGTAACGTCCTCAGCGGTTAGCTGGGCTCTAAGTGACTTGAACTGATTTAAAAAAAATCTGTCTGACAGACTGATTGACTGACTAATTGGCTGATTTATAGACTACTGTCCTACTAATTGACCAATTGACTGACTGATTTATTAACTACTTTTAGCTCAGCATGAGTGAGGGTTTAGTTTTTGCAATTGGTGGATAGGGTGCGGAGGACAAAGGGTTAACCAGCACACCAGTGGTTTATACACGTGACACCAACTGTTCATTGACTAAACTACACAAACACAACGTGAGTTGACCAGCGACAGCCGACACTTGGACGTACGTCAGGCTGCCTGTAAGATGAACAGCACTTACTGTAACGAAGGGACATCACTCGGTTCGCAAGAGCAGCAACTCATCAAATATTGACCTGTGGCAATCATGTCACAATCAGCACTCTCACACTTGTACAGCTCCGGTCACCACGTTTCTTCGCACAACGTAAAAACAAGCTGGCTCGTTCTGTGCGTAATTTAACCCTTTGACTCCCGCACTCTATCCACCAACATCCTGCACTGTCAACCATGCTAAAAAAAAAGCAAAAGTTTAACCCTTTGGCTCCCCCACCCTGCAGAAAGCTGAAGGAAAGGATGAGGAAATCATAGTATTTTTGTTTTTTTTTTTTTGTTTTAGTTGGTGGATGGGTTGTTGGAGTCAGAGGGTTAAAGCTACAGTTGTCATCATCATGTACCCTGCCGCATGGCGTTGGCGATCATGGCCCTCCACACGAATTTATCCCCTTTCGCTGCAAGTACATCTGCCACCCTCTCTGTCTTCAGCCACCCTGCAAGTCCGTCCAGTATTTTCTCCCTGGGTCTACCTGGTGCTCTCTTTTCCTCCAGCTTTCCTGTAAAGCCTGCAGTAAGTCTTGTGACATGTATTGGAGAGAGAAGTTAATTTCCTAGGTCCTTCCCCTTGAGGCCTAATTGACCTTCTTGCCTTTCTGAAGTCTTGCTTTAATTAAAAAGGAGAGAGAAGGAGGGAGAGAGTGAGAGAGAGAATGTGTGAGAGGGAGAGAGAGAGAGAGAGAGAGAGAGAGAGTGTGTGTGTGTGTGTGTGTATGTGTGTGTGTGACAGAGAAGATGACAACTTGGGTCAAGGGTCGGTCTTCAAACAAGGTCATTTGTCATTCGTCGAGTGTACCCTAGCTGAGCATCGTGTGTGTGTGTGTGTGTGTGTGTGTGTGTGTGTGTGTGTGGTGTGTGTGTGTGTGTGTGTGTGTGAGAGAGAGAGAGAGAGAGAGAGAGAGAGAGAGAGAGAGAGGATGACGGCTTGGGTCAGGGGTCACACACCCTTCTCCCCTCTTCCAGTTTACGCGTGCTTTGTGCCTTGGAGATTTGGTCGTTGTTAGTAATTGCTTTAATGAATGATGAGAGTGCGCGCCTTAGTTTGTTTCTTGAATCAAGATTTGGCACGTTATGATAATGATACTACTACTACTACTACGACGACGATGACGACTACTACTACTACTAACAACAACAACAACAACAACGATAATAACCACAACAATAACAAAGAAAACAATGACAATGATAATAACAATTATTCAATTGTTATTTATTAGTATCTTTGTTTTGATGATGATGATGATGATCATTATCATCATAATCATCGTCATCATCATCATCATCCTCATCCTCATTGTTATTGATATTATTGTATCAGTGTTTTCATATTTCACGTCCCCCTATCCATTCCAAGACCTTCCCAGCACCGAGTTTTGCTATACATCCAGGAATGTGCCAGATAGTTGCTGGCAGGTTGGGCAGAGCACTTATGGAATTGTCCTAATACAAAGAATCCGTCTTGAACAAACTCCAGATTCGAAACCCTTGTTTGAACAATTATTATTTTCGTTATTGACTCACTCACTCATGTAACAGCTCTTTGTCATAATATACTAGCCAGTCAAATGACTGACTAATTAACTAATTACTATTTTTCTTCATTCACTCATTTTTCGTGCTCATACAACAGCTAACCGCCTACTTCCTCCGGCTACCCGTACAAACAATCTAAAAAAGCAACAAAGAATTCAGTTTTCACACAAACACTCTCTCTCTCTCTCTCTCTCTCTCTCTCTCTCTCACAGACACAGACGCACACACAGACACAGACAGATACACAGAGAGACAGACACAACGAATCACAAAACAACAACAGACAG
>JAPXFY010000025.1:41085814-41098314 GCA_030674185.1 Monoplex corrugatus | reverse complement strand
GTCTCCATATGTTGACCTAGGAGATCGGGAAAGTCTGCATATGTTGACCGAGGAGATCAGGAAAGTCTGCACATGTTGACCTAGGAGATAGGAAAGTTGCACTGTGACCTAGGAGATCAGGAAGTCTGCACATGTTGACCTAGGAGATCAGGAAAGTGCACATGTTGACCTAGGAGATCAGGAAAGTATCTATATGTTGACCTAGGAGATCAGGAAAGTCTCCACATGTTAACCTAGGAGATCAGGAAAGTCTCCACATGTTGACCTAGGAGATCAGGAAAGTCTGCATATATTGACCTAGGGATCGGGAAAGTCTCCATATGTTGACCTAGGAGATCGGAAGTCTCCACATGTTGACCTAGGAGATCGGGAAAGTCTCCACATGTTGACCTAGGAGATCAGGAAAGTCTCCACATGTTGACCTAGGAGATCAGGAAAGTCTCCACATGTTGACCTAGGAGATCAGGAAAGTCTCCATATGTTGACCTAGGAGATCAGGAAAGTCTCCATATGTTGAACTAGGAGATCAGGAAAGTCTCCATATGTTGACCTTGGAGATCAGGAAAGTCTCCATATGATGACCTAGGAGACCAGGAAAGTCTCCATATGTTGACCTAGGAGATCAGGAAAGTCTCCACATGTTGACCTAGGAGATCAGGAAAGTCTCCACATGTTGACCTAGGAGACCAGGAAAGTCTCCACATGTTGACCTAGGAGATCAGGAAAGTCTCCACATGTTGACCTAGGAGATCAGGAAATCTCCACATGTTGACCTAGGAGATCAGGAAAGTCTCCACTGTTGACTAGAGATCGGAAAGTCTCAATGTGACTAGATCAGGAAAGTCTCCACATTGTTGACTTAAGAGATCAGGAAAGTCTCCACATGTTGACCTAGAGATCAGGAAAGTCTCCACATGTTGACTAAGAGATCAGGAAAAGTCTCCACATGTTGACTAAGAGATCAGGAAAGTCTCCAATGTTGACTAATCAGAAGTCTCACATGTTGACTAGATCAGGAAAGTCTCCACATGTTGACCTAAGAGATCAGGAAAGTCTCCACATGTTGACGTAGATCAGGAAAGTCTCCACATGTGACCAAAGAGATCAGGAAAGTCTCCACATGTTGACCTAGGAGATCAGGAAAGTCTCCACATGTTGACGTAGATCAGGAAAGTCTCCACATGTTGACCTAGGAGATCAGGAAAGTCTCCACATGTTGACTAGAATCAGGAAAGTCTCCACAGGGTTGACTAGGAATCAGGAAAGTCTCCACATGTTGAACCTAGGAAGATCAGGAAAGTCTCCACATGTTGCCCTAGGAGATCAGGAAAGTCTCCACATGTTAAACCTAGGAGATCAGGAAAGTCTCCACATGTTGACCTAGGAGATCGGGAAAGTCTGCATATTTGACCTAGGGATCGGGAAAGTCTCCACATGTTGAACCTAGGAGATCGGAAGTCTCCACAATGTTGACCTAGGAGATCAGGAAAGTCTCAATAGTTGACCTAGGGATCAGGGAAAGTCTCCAATGTTGACCTAGGAGATCGGAAAGTCTCCACATGTTGACCTAGGAGATCGGAAAGTCTCCACATGTTGACCTAGGAGATCAGGAAAGTCTCCATATGTTGACTAGGAGATCAGGAAAGTCTCCATATGTTGACCTAGGAGACCAGGAAAATCTCCATATGTTGACCTAGGAGATCAGGAAAGTCTCCAATGTTGACTAGGAGATCGGAAAGTCTCCACATGTTGACCTAGAGATCAGGAAAGTCTCCACATGTTGACTTAAGAGATCAGGAAAGTCTCCACATGTTGACCTAGGAGATCAGGAAAGTCTCCACTATATTGACCTAGGGACGGAAAGTCTCCATATGTTGACCTAGGAGATCGGAAGTCTCCACATGTTGACCTAGGAGATCGGAAAGTCTCCACATGTTGACCTAAGAGATCAGGAAAGTCTCCACATGTTGACCGTAGATCAGGAAAGTCTCCACATGTTGACTAAGGAGATCAGGAAAGTCTCCACATGTTGACCTGAGATCAGGAAAGTCTCCACATGTTGAACTAGGAGATCAGGAAAGTCTCCATATGTTGACCTTTGAGATCAGGAAAGTCTCCAATGTTGACCTGAGACAGGAAAGTCTCCATATGTTGACTAAGAGATCAGGAAAGTCTCCACATGTTGACCTAAGAGATCAGGAAAGTCTCCATGTTTGACCTAGAGATCGGAAAGTCTCCAATGTTGACTAGTAGACCAGGAAAGTCTCCACATGTTGACTTAAGAGATTAGGAAAGTCTCCATATGTTGACCTAGGAGATCAGGAAATCTCCACATGTTGACGTAGATCAGGAAAGTCTCCACATGTTGACTTAGAGATCGGAAAGTCTCCACATGTTGACCTAAGAGATCAGGAAAGTCTCCACAGTTGACTTAGAGATCAGGAAAGTCTCCACATGTTGACCTAGAGATCAGGAAAGTCTCCACATGTTGACCTAGAGACCAGGAAAGTCTCCAATGTTGACTAGTAGACAGGAAGTCTCCACACGTTGACTTAGAGATCAGGAAAGTCTCCACATGTTGACCTAAGAGATCAGGAAAGTCTCCACATGTTGACGTAGATCAGGAAAGTCTCCACATGTTGACTTAAGAGATCAGGAAAGTCTCCACATGTTGACCTAAGAGATCAGGAAAGTCTCCACATGTTGACGTAGATCAGGAAAGTCTCCACATGTTGACTTAAGAGATCAGGAAAGTCTCCACATGTTGACCTAAGAGATCAGGAAAGTCTCCACATGTTGACCTAAGAGATCGGGAAAGTCTCCACATGTTGACGTAGATCAGGAAAGTCTCCACATGGTGACCTAGGAGATCAGGAAAGTCTCCACATGTTGACCTAGGAGATCAGGAAAGTCTCCACATGTTGACGTAGATCAGGAAAGTCTCCACATGTTGACCTAGGAGATCAGGAAAGTCTCCACATGTTGACGTAGATCAGGAAAGTCTCCACATGGTGACCTAGGAGATCAGGAAAGTCCCACATGTTGACCTAGGAGATCGGGAAAGTCTCCACATGTTGACGTAGATCAGGAAAGTCTCCACATGGTGACCTAGGAGATCAGGAAAGTCTCCACATGGTGATCTAGGAGATCAGGAAAGTCTCCACATGTTGACGTAGATCAAGAAAGTCTCCACATGGTGATCTAGGAGATCAGGAAAGTCTCCACATGGTGATCTAGGAGATCAGAAAAGTCTCCACATGTTGACCTAGCAGATAGGAAAAGTCTCCACATGTTGTCCTAGGAGATCGGGAAGTCTCCATATGTTGACCTAGCAGATAGGAAAAGTCTCCACATGTTGTCCTAGGAGATCGGGAAGTCTCCATATGTTGACCTAGCAGAGAGGAAAAGTCTCCACATGTTGTCCTAGGAGATCGGGAAGTCTCCATATGTTGACCTAGCAGATAGGAAAAGTCTCCACATGTTGACCTAGGACAGCGGGGCGTCTCCACATGTTGACCTAGACAGCGGGGCGTCTCCATATGTTGACCTAGCAGATAGGAAAAGTCTCCACATGTTGACCTAGGAGATAAGAAAAGTCTCCACATGTTGACCTAGGAGATAAGAAAAGTCTCCATATGTTGACCTAGGACATCGGGAAAGTCTCCATATGTTGACTTAAGAGATCTGGAAAGTCTCCGTTATGTTGACCTAGGAGATCGGGAGAATGTCCACATGTTGGCCTAGGAAATCGGGAAAGTATCCATATGTTGACCTGGGAGATCAGGAAAGTCCACGCTTTACCCCCAGACGAAGGTAATCCAGGCAGGATCGAAACCAAGACCTTCTGATTGGTATTCCTACACCCATTTGACTTCTGCACCCGTCCGCTTATGTAGCAAGTGTTCAAAAAACAGAAAGTTGAGAAAAAGCACACATGCATGTAGCTACGTGAATTAGGCGAAAGGCTATTCTTTGTTATGGTCAAGTCGCCATCCCGGTCGTAAGTACAACACTACCATCAATAATTGACCCCAGTGTTGCAGTTTAGTTACCATCATTAATCCACTCTCTCGTGCTATGCCACCACTACACCACCACTACAGTCACAGAGAGGACATATTGTAGCCGCTCACGTATTAATTCGTAATGGGATTACCCTTTATTTTTAGCATTTCAGGGCAGTCATATTCTACTGGTAAACTAACTGAATGACTGACTGACGTACTTGTCTTACCAACTTACTAACTTTTCTTTTTCGTTTATTTATTCAATTCAGTAATTCAGCTAACAAGGCAGTGAATAGTAGTACAATAGTAATTATTTTTTTGACGTTAAAATCACAGTCGAAGTAGCAGTTGCAGTAGTAATCGTAATCATAACTACAATGGCAGTTGTTCAGCATAAAATGCACGACGCAAAAAAAGAAGAAAGTACATATAGTCATAACCGGGTGAAATAGGCAAAAGGCCATCGTAAACCAGGCCACCATGTTACGTAGGTACACCATGGCATCAATTATTCACCTTGGAGGGGAACATCTCGTTACCATCTGTGGCCTACTGTCTTGCACCGTGATATCACATCAGCACCCATCATAGCAGACAAAAGGACACCTTGTAGCCACTCACGAGCTAGTTCGTGTAAGGACTTGGCTCTCTCTGTCTGTCTGTCTGTCTCTCTCTGTCTGTCTCTCAGTGTCTGTCTTTTTTCTCTATGTCTGTCTATCTCTGTCCCTGTCTCTCTCTGTCTATCTGTCTGTCTCTGTTTCTGCCTGTCTCTCTCTTTGTGTCTGTCTCTGTCTCTCTCTGTTTCTCTCTGTCTCTCTGTCTCTGTCTCTCTCTGTCTCTGAGCAAGATGGCGACTAGATGATGGAATACGATACACAGTGATATTGCCATCTCATGATCGTTTGATGACTGGTTCAGATGGTACAGCCATGGGCTCAACATTTCATACACCGAGTTAAGACCCAGCCTGCTGTAAACAGCTGGCTTACTTCTCCCCCCTCCCCCCCCCCCCCCCGAACATTACAGTTCCAATCATGCTGGTGGTGTCAAAAGAGAACGCCAGGTAGACCCAGGGAGAAAATATTGGACAGACTTACAGGGTGGCTGAGGACAGAGAGGGTGGAAGACATGCTCGTGGCGACAAGGGATAGATGCATATGGAGGGCCATGATCGCCAACGCCATGCCGCAGGGCACATGATGATTATGATGATGATGGTGGTGGTGGTGTCAGCTTATTGTGTCACTGATATTGCCCTACCCCTCTCCTTTCCCTTCACTGACAGGGTGTGGCAGTCAAGCAGGTAAAAGTCAAACTTCAGTCAGAAGGCCCTGGGTTCGATCCACGTAGACATCTTCACCTTATGAGTAAAGGGTGGAGAATTTCCTCATCTTTCAGGTAAACACGCATCTAGACCTACCAGTGCCTAAATGTCCTTCCTGTGTATACACACGCGGAACATCAAACATGCACGTTAAAGATCCAGTAAGTCGTGTCAGTGGCTGGTTTATGGGAAAAAACAAACAAACAAACAAACAAACAAACAAACAAACAAACAAACAAAAAACGCTCAGCATTTAAGCCTCAGATCAAAGACAAAGTTTGAAAAACGGCTTTTAGCACAATAAAGTATCATTATCATTTCAAGATTTACTTGGTAAGCTCGTGGAGGCTTGCGCAGGTTTAAGAAATCTACCAGGAAATTGCAAACAGATTTACGTGGAAGACGTATAGAACAGTCCAAACTCGATTAACCTCTCAAGAATAAATTACAATTTTAATGGAAAAAATCCTGTTTGTTTTTTTATTTTATGTACTTTTTCTTTTAGCACGAAATGCTGAGAGTCGAAGTCAACAAATGTATGCAGAAGTGTATGTAAAAACCCCCAACAAAAAACAAAAATAGAACAAGAACACGTGCTCTACATAACAGACACAAATTTTCGGCTAACTGGCCTTTGTCAAGCGTATGCAAAAGAAACACGGCGAAAAAAAACAACACACACACACATATACACACACATATACACACAGACACGCACAAACACACACATATACACACACATATACACACAGACACGCACAAACACACACACAGATACACACACATATACACACACATATACACACACATATACACACAGACACGCACAAACACACACACATATACACACACATATACACACAGACACGCACAAACACACACACAGATACACACACAGAGACACACATATTCACACAGACATACACAGTCACAGACAGACACAGACAGACAGACAGACAGATAGACACACCCACACACAGACACAGATAGACAGACAGACACACACACACACACACACACACACACACACACACACACACACACACACACACACACACACACACACACACACACAGACACACACAACCAGACTTCTCTGTTTTGTTCAGCAGGAGAAAATGATTAATACAGTGGAGTCCATTAATAACGACAACTGTAATAACGAGAACACTGTAGTAACGAGACATTTTTCAATCCCCGTTTTTTATCCTTCTTAATCTTTAAGAATAAACCATTGGGTTTAACGAGAGTTAGTGGATAATCATCTCGGTAATAACGAGAGATTTTCTATCCTTCCTGGTCACAAAAGTTCTCGCCACTCGCCCCACCCCCACCTCGTCGTCAAGTTCCCGGTAGGGCACATCTCGTGGTGGCCGGTAACAAAGAAAAACAACGAAAGGCGCGTCCTTGTGCGATGTGTAATCAAGGGACACTATCGATTAATTATGAAGACATCGACGGCGCCGGTGCCAAGATTATTTCCCTTTGTTTCCCTTGGTAAATTCGTCATTTGGGAATAACGAGAACTCGGCAATAGCGAGAAAATGTGCCTGGGCCGTCCGCTCTCGCTATAACAGAGTTTCACTGTACATCAATATGAAATCATAAAGATGGAAGGGAGTGCATCGCTTTATATTGGAGGAAAAAAGTGATTGTGAAGGTCTACAGTGAACCATTGCCTGGTACATTTAAATGAACATGGGCATGGGGGGCTAGATGCTATCAGGGAAAGGCATCCCGTTTCGTAAGCACAACATGACATCAATTATTTACCTTTTGTGAGGCAATCGTGTTACTATCAGCAGTCGTATTCCCTCGCACTGCACCTCTACCACCCTTAGCTACACGGACATATCGTAGCTGCTCACGAAATGATCAGTGATGGGAGACAGAGAGCTTCATTTTTGGCATTACGGCAGTTCTCGTAAGCACAACATGAAATCAATTATTTATTCTTAGTGTGGCAACATTATCACTATCAGCAGGCTATTTTTTTTTTTTGTTGTTGTTGTTGTTGTTGTTGTTGTTGTTGTTATCATAGCAGCCGAAGTAGTTGTACTGTTGCAACGGCAGTCGTTTAGTACAGAATGCACTTGGAAAAAAACGACAAGTTCATTTTTGTAACTTCGTTGACTCGAAATTGTATGTGTTCAGGTACATTTATTTTCATCATGGCGTAAGTGTTAAGGTGTTTCATTCCTACCGTTTTTGTTTTGAATACTTCTTTCACTTATTTTCAATATACTTATGTTATATATTTGAGAGAAGTAAGGACTAGCTATAATGCTGCTTCACTATTTGATGTACTTATGTTGTTACTTGTACAGAAGTAAGGATAGCATCATGTTCTTTACTTTTTTCAAATATGTACTTAGTACATATTTGTAAAGAAGTAGGATAGCTATAATGTTGCTTCACTTATTTTTATTACTATTTCTCTTGTAGAGAATAGGATAGCCAAATTCTTATACTTATTTTTGTATACTTTATATATTTGTAAAGAAGTAAGGACTAGCTATAATGCTGCTTCTACTTATTTTTAATATACTTATTATATCTACTTGTAGAGAAGTAAGGATAGCCATAATGCTTCTTTTACTTATTTTAATGTACTTATGTATTTGTAAAGAAGTAAGGACTAGCTATAATGCTGCTTCTACTTATTTTTAATATACTTATGTATTTGTAGAAAAGTAAGGACTAGTTGTAATGCTTCTTTTACTTATGTTTAATATACTTATGTTATATATTTGTCGAAAAGTAAGGACTAGTTGTAATGCTGCTTTTACTTATGTTTAATATACTTATGTTATATATTTGTCGAAAAGTAAGGACTAGTTGTAATGCTTCTTTTACTTATGTTTAATATACTTATGTTATATATTTGTCGAAAAGTAAGGACTAGTTGTAATGCTTCTTTTACTTATGTTTAATATACTTATGTTATATATTTGTCGAAAAGTAAGGACTAGTTGTAATGCTGCTTTTACTTATGTTTAATATACTTATGTTATATATTTGTCGAAAAGTAAGGACTAGTTGTTAAAGCTTCTTTTACTTATGTTTAATATACTTATGTTACATATTTGTCGAAAAGTAAGGACTAGTTGTTAAAGCTGCTTTCACTTATGTTTAATATACTTATGTTAATATTTGTCGAAAAGTAAGGACTAGTTGTAATGCTGCTTTTACTTATGTTTAATATATTATGTTATATATTTGTGAGAAATAAGGACTAGTTGTAATGCTGCTTTTACTTATGTTTAATATATTTATGTTATATATTTGTGGAGAGTAAGGACTAGTTGTAATGCTGCTTTTACTTATGTTTAATATATTATGTTATATATTTGTGGAGGAGTAAGGACTAGTTGTATGCTGCTTTTACTTATTTTAATATATTTATGTTACATATTTGTGGAAGAGTAAGGACTAGTTGTAATGCTGCTTTTACTTATTTTTAATATATTTATGTTACATATATTTGTGGAGGAGTAAGGACTAGTTGTAATGCTGCTTTTACTTATTTTAATATATTATGTTACATATTTGTGGAGGAGTAAGGACTAGTTGTTATGCTGCTTTTACTTATGTTTAATATACTTATGTTACATATTTGTCGAAAAGTAAGGACTAGTTGTTATGCTGCTTTTACTTATTTTTTAATATTCTTATATATTTGTGGAGTAAGACTAGCCGTAAAGCAGGTTCAATGAGACCAGATGCCACCATCCATAAGTAGTAAAGTGTTTTAAATGTGACATTTCAAATAAGCACATCATGACATTATTAATCATTTACCTGGCAGTCCTTTCTCTATCTATAGTCAGTCTGCTCTCTGGCATCGTACAGCCATAGCACCACTACTGTCACAGAAAGGTCATATGTATGAAAACCTTTCCCGTGCATACAGTTTTGTGCAGGCTTAAGGAGTCTGCCAGATGAAAATGGCAGAAAGCATACAACGCATATGGAATTGCCTTCGTCTGATGACTCCTTGCTGAAGAATTAACTCTAAACTAACGGACAGCCTGTCGACTCTCACGAACTAACTCCCTTTATTTATTTTTTTTTTTTTTAGCTTTCTGACATTACGTGATGGAATACGATGCAGTTTCCGTGTTGGCATATCATGAAATAAAAAAACTACAGTAAGCAAAACATCACGAATGTCACGAAGTAAAAATCAAACAAAACAATAAAGCTGAGTCAAACGAACATTTCTGAAATTTGTTTAAGGGGGCAGACCTACCCAGACCCATCCTGATGTATACATCAGACATAATATGTTCAAAAGTTTTCATCCGATTTCCTTGATATTTGGCACACCATAGCAGGGACAGGTAACTATAGCCGGTAGTAAAATCGGACAGTTCTGCTAGAAAGAAACATTTTTATCAAAAGTTGTATTATAATTTTTTTTTATTAAAATTATTCTAAAAATTGGTGTGATGATTGTACAGAAAATAATGACAGTAGAGCTAAGATTTTACTACATGCCATACATACTATACAGATGTGTTTGCTCACTAAATATCAAATTCTTAACATGAATATATGTGTAGTTATAAATGTCACAGTATGTACTATATTTTTTCAATTTTGATGAGAACATTTTCTAATTAATTAATTTTTGTAAACATTTCATAACTCACAGACCCCAACAAAGATATTCAATCCAAAGAATACTGTCTGAGGTATCTTCTTGCCAAATATCATGATGATTGGTTAATTAGAACTGAAACACTGAACATCACAATCTTGGTACCCAAATCTGGGTAGGTCTGCCCCCTTAAAGCGTTGCGGTTTTTATCGATGTATGTATGCACTTTGCTTTCGCCCACACTGTGCAGGCTCTGCGTTTTTGCACAGTCTGCATGTTCCATTTTCGGTGGGTGTGTAGAGTGGGTGCTTGCATGTTTCCACAAGCCAACAGACATTGATATATATATATATATATATATATATATATATATATATATATATATATATATATATGACTCAGAGGATATTTGATCTTCTGTATGCATATATGCACAAAGAGGGTTTTAGATACTGACAGGTCAGTGTACACACACACACACACACACACACACACACACACACAGACGCACGCACACGCACGCACGCACGCACGCACGCACGCACACACACACACACACACACACATACACACACACTCACACACACAAAAATTATGTTGACCAGGGGATCGGAAAGTTTCATTCGTGTACTCACCAGAAGGGAAGTACTTATGTGGAATCAAACCCAGAAAATCCATGTGGAAGTACGATACCTTACTCGTTTTACTATTATGACCGTTATACACACGTTTATACATAAATATGACGTGAAGGTTGTACGGTTGCGAGGCGTGGACAGTCAACAAGCAAAGCCAGAGCAAGATTGAGGCAGTCGAGATGTGGTTTCTGAGAGGGATGTTGAGAGTACTATGGATAGCAAAGAAAACAAACGAGACAGTCTTGATGGAGGCAGACACAGGTTTATCGTTCATAAGGAAGATTAGGAAAAGGCAGGCAACATTTATAGGCCATTTTGTGAGGAAAGGGGATTTGGAACACCTGGTCACAACGGAAAAGCTGGAGGGGGGGAGAGCACCGGGTAGACCCAGGGAGAGGATGCTGGACGGACGTGCGGAGGGCTGAAGACAGAGAGGGTGGGGGAGATGCTTGGGGCAACACGAGATAGAGGCAGATGGAAGTCCATAATCGCCAACACCATGCAGAAAGGCACCGGATGATGATGATGATGATGACGGTTGTATACACGTTTGTAAATTTTTTAGTGTAAAGTATAAAGGAGGCAGATTAAGACGTATATTATCTAGTTTATTCAAAAAGCGCGCGCGCGCGCGCGACGCACAACACACACACACACACACCACACCACACACACACACACACACACACACACACACAACACACACACGCACCACCACACGTACGCCGCCGCGCGCAGCACACACACACACACACACACAGCACAGCACACACACACACACACACCACACACACACACACACAACACGCCAACAACACACACATCACGTTGCACGCACGCTCGCCTGCACATATATATAGGAAATCTGAAAGATTCTTAGCCACTCGTGCATTTAATTTTCCACTGATAACGATGATGATAATGTGAAATGGGAAATGCAATTCTGGTGAAATCCTTGACTGTTTCGTCAGCTTTATTACAATCAGTCTGTGCCGTTTATATGGCCCTATCTTGAGTTCTTATGGCAAATAGATGCGTTGTGTGTTCTGCTGCATTCGTCTCTCACACAAAACACACCACACACCACACACACACACACACACACACACACACCACACAGCACACACCATACAACACAGCACACACACGCACCTACGCACGCGTATCCTCATATGCACATACGCGCGCGTGTGTGTATACAAACACAAAAACACTCTCACTGTGTGCCTGTCTGCGTGTGTCTCTGTCTGTCTCTGTCTCTCTCACTCACTGTACCTCACTCCATGTGTCGGCAAAGTTTGCCAACAACGCCGGTAACAATATTTGTCAATAGCACACCGGGGTTAACAAAACAGAAAAATAAAACAACTGAAATGAAGAATACCTAGCAGAGAAACGAAACAGTAGAATCAATATCATAGCAAATTAAAAATCCCAGGACACGTGGTTTACTAACGACCCGTAAAACGTGACAGAGACTGATATAGCAGATGCATTTGTGGGTGTAACAAATCTTCTTGAAAATCTGATCAGAAAGGTGTAAACATCCCTTGGGCAGCATAACAGTGCTAAAATACCTTATACTTTCAAATCTACAGTGTTTGAAGATACTATTGCCAAACCCACACACACAAAAATAATCTAAAACGACTACAGAAGCTGTGTTTTGAATTTGTTTGAGACAAAACTTTAGATCAAATCAAACAAACATGCTCATTGCAGAGAAAAGGAAAAGTACACATGCAAGCTTTTATGCTGGGTCTGAAAATTGTTAATAACAACATTCTACGTAGAAAAACCAAAATGGAAGAAAATATTATTGGTTTAAGCAAATCAAAAGATTATCCATCGATCTATAAATACAGTAATGAAGCAATAGCAAGCAAGCTCTAAGCTTATGGTGTGTTCTTCCAACAAGTATAATGCAT
>JAPXFY010000025.1:41068314-41080814 GCA_030674185.1 Monoplex corrugatus | reverse complement strand
CTCACTCACAAACACACACACACACACACACAACACACACACACACACTCACTCACTCACTCACTCACAAACACACACACACACACTCACACTCACACTCACTCACTCACAACACACACACACACACACACACACACACACACACACACACACACACACACACACACCACACAACACGCACAACACACACACACACACACACACACACACACACACACACACACACACGGAACAAACAAAATTTAAATATCCTAGAAGGTTAAATTTGTACGTATTTGTTATCCGTTTGATTTGTTATCTTCCATGAAACAAACAGGCATGTGCCTATTACACATTTGTTCGAAACTACTGCATGAAGGGTGCCTATTTCCCTGCCTACTTACGGCTGTTTTCTTTGATTGCATTTTGGACTTGCAAGATTCACGGTGAGCATGGTTTTTGACTGTTGTCTTTTGTCTAAACGGGTTGTCGTTTTTCAACGTGGTGTTAGCCCTGATATGGCTCTTGTAGTCGGCTGGACTATAAGCAATCTGGACTTGAACTTGAACTTGAACCTACCTTATGAAAAGAAAACGACTGGAGAGAACCCTGTCTCCCCGTCTCTTGGAGCCGAAAACACACACACGCTGCATTTTCTCTACTTATGTATTGGTTATGATACTTGTCTATCAGTATATAATCTTTATCTCTACTGCATTTATTCTACTTATATATCGGTCATTACACCTATCTATCAGAGTGTATGTATGTATATCCATCTTGCATTTAGTCTTCTGATCTATCAGTCATTATGCCTCTGTCTCCATGGTTTAGTAAATGATGCGGTGATCAAATATGTTCTTTTTATGGCCCGTCAACACTACGGCCATGTTAGGTTGTAGTAATCGATCGATTAATTGATCTGTTGATCGACTGAAGTAATCGATCGATTAATTGATTTGTTGATCGACTGATAAATTGATTGAGTGCTATACTAAGAAAACTTTGAAGACAAAATAATCAAATGGTGTTCATAAATAAACGAATAAAAACAAACAAACAAATAGATGAAGAAACAAACGAATGAATGAATGAACGAAAATAAATAAATAGACAAACAAACAAAACAAACAAACAATAAAATAGATAAATAAAATAAATAAATAAACAAATAAATAAATAAACCTACATTACAGTCGCTTTGGAAAACATTCTGACCTTTCAAATAATTTTGTTTTTTCCAGTTAGCATAGGAAAGATTGAAAGTTGACGTGGAAAACATTGAGAGTTATATCAGAAATTAATCTAAGACATTATGGTGTTTTCGCATTTCTATTATATCAATGTAATGTAGCACAATCATACAATATGATAATAAACATGACATAATGGTAACTGAACAAGGTTCCCAAATTCGGTCAACTGCTTTGTTGTGATTCGTTCCATGAAATAAAGGCCTATAAAACAGATGCAAGATGAAAAAGTTGCGGCGATTGTGTGATCCTTTTTTGATCTTTGAAACTGTTTTCTCTCGTCACAATGGCAGCTACAGGAAATTATTGTTGCTATCATTAATATTATTATTACTACTGGTATTATTGTTGTTGTTGTAGCTGTTGCTTCCAATATTATTGCCACCGCCGTCGTCGTCGTCGTCATCGTCGTCGTCGTCATCATCACCATCATCATCTTGTTATATAATAATTATTAGAGTAGCATAATTATTATAATTCTTGTTGTTGTTGTTGTTGTTATTGTTATTATTATTATCGTCGTCGTCATCAGTATCATCACTTTGTTTCAGTATTAGTGTATTATTGTTGTTGTTATTATCATTATTATTAATCGTCATCATCATCCTCGACATTATCATCATCGTCGTCGTCGTCGTCATCATCATCATCATCATCATCATCATCATCATCATCATCATGGTCGTCGTCACTGTTGCTAGTATTATTATTATCGTTGTTGTTGTAATGTTTATTAACAGCTTCCAGACTCCATGTGTCAGAGTATAACTGTGTCAACATTATTATTCCTGTTACGTGTACAGACTTCTCCAACAATGTGGACAACTGCTAGCGACGGTAATGATGATGATGATGATGATGATGTGGTGATGATGGTGATGATGATGATGGTGATGATGGTGGTGGTGGTGGTGGTAGCAGGAGAGGTAATTCTAGCAGCAACAATAAAAATAGTCGTAGTAGTAATGATATCAGTAATAGTAGTAGTACTAGTAGCAACAGCAGCAGCAGCAGCAACAGTAGTAGTAGTAGTAGTGGTAGTAGAAGTAATAGTAGTAGCAGCAGCAGCAGCAGCAACAATAGGTAGAAAGAAACTCTAGGGAGAGCTAGACAACAGAAGGTCTTCAGAGAAGTAACCCCCTTTAGACAAGTGTTTCGGCCCTGAATTCCTTACACTCTCGGGGGGCCGGGCCACATCCAGGTCATGACTCCTGGATGCCCTTCTGCTGTTGTCTATTTTTTTTTTTTTTTTTTTTCCCACGCCGGGGATCGAACCTGGGCGATTCTGCGCTTCAGAACTGCGGTACGCGGTTTTACCAATGTGCTAACGGGGCACACATCATCTGTAGGGAATTTAATCCTTATGAAGTTCACTTTTTTGGTTCCTCCTTGCCCAGATCCAGCTTGAGCTCCTTTCTGCTGCCTCTGCCATCGCTTTAAGGGCTCTAGTCCTCTTCTTCCCAGAAATGGCGAGTTGTTTCATGAGATCATAAGCGGAGGTGCCCACAAACCCTCTTGCCCCGACCTCTATGGCGAAGATTTTGACCCGCAGACCTGCTTTCTTCAGGGTGCTGGCAAGACCGGCGTATTTTTCGGTCTTGTAGATATGTGCTTCTTCCATTCTGCTTTCGTATGGCACAGTGAGTTCTATCAGAATCACTTGTTTCGAGGAGTCAGAGTGGAGAGCGATGTCTGGTCTCATGCCTGTCTTGCTGATGACATCTGGGTAATTTCTCCACTCTGGGAGGTCTGCTGTACACTCCCAGTCGACTGCTCCATCCAGAAGACCCTTTGGCAATGTGCTGGTTGTCATAGCCCTTTCGGGCCAGACCTGTTTCCCTCCTGCTTTGTAGAACGTTGTCATAGCAATTGGTGCGTTTGGGGTCATGGTTTTTTCGCTAACCACATCTGTGATCACTTTCAGAACTTGGTTGTGCCTCCATGTATACCTTCCTTGGGCTAGCGCTACTTTGCAAGAGCTTAGGACATGTTCCACTGTTTGTTTCTTCTGACAGAGCGGACATGCTGGGTCGTCTGCTTTCCCCCATTTCACTAAGTTTGCATTCGAGGGGAGCAGGTCATATACAGATCTGAGGAGGAAGCTTATCCTTAGAGGAGCCATGTGCCACATATCGTTCCAGCTGAGACTTCTTTGGAGTGCACTGTCCCATGTTGTCCATTGCCCCTGTTGACCTTGCTGGACTGCCTTCTGCACTCTTTTGACATCTTCTTCTTCCTTCAACTCCTGTATGATCATGTCTCTTTTTTCGTTCCCTTTGGCTTTGGACCACCACTGCATTTTTGTTGCTCCCAGTCCCTGTCTGTTGGTTTGCGTGTGTCCAATTATTTCTTTGATGCTGAGGTTTCTCTTGGCATTGTTTACAGCCTCTTGGACTTTCCACTTTCTGCCAGTTCTCAGCTTTGGATGAACTGCTCTCACGATATTGTCCTCCGATTCCTCCAGCATGCTCAACAGTCTTGCTTTTCCAACTTTGTATTCCTCCACTATGGATTTCAGAGGTAGCTTCAGCATTGCTTGACGACAGTAGAATGCAACATCAGTGAGACCAGGTGGGACACCGAGCCATTTTCTTGTGTATTTGTTGATTTTGGCTTCCATTGCTTCGACTGTGCTGGTGCAAATGTCATAGATTAGCAGTGGCCACAGCAGCTTTGGTATCAGCATGAACTGTAGACACCAGACTTTGTATTTGCCTGGCAGTCCGCAGTTATCTATTTTCTTCAGGCCTTCTTCTGCTGTTTGCTTGGTTTCACATCCCCTTTGTGTGTCTTTCAGGGAGTCATCATACCATCTTCCGAGACTTTTTACTGGCTCTTCTGTGACAGTGGGGATGGCTTGGTTGGCTACCATGAATTTGACTGAATCTGCCACTTTTCCTTTTCGCAGTGAGAGACTTCGGGATTTCTTAGGTTTGAACCTCATTCTTGAAGAGGCCACCAGCTCATCCAGCTGCTTTAAGATTTGGTGTGTCTCTTCCTCATCCGTGGACAAGACTGTTGTGTCATCCATGAAAGCTTTCAGAGGAGGCATCTGGTATCCATCTCCCAGATTCACTGGACCTGAACTCTTCATTGCAGCTTTCAAGATGACTTCCATTGCCAACACGAACAGTATGGGAGAGATTGCACAGCCCATTGCAATGCCCACCTCTAGGTCTATCCAGTCCGTGGTGTATTCTTTGGTAGAGAACCGCATTGAGAACCCTTGGAAATACTTCCTCAGCATTGTTCGGATGTTTTCTGGGATGTGATACATTTCAAGAGCCAGCTGGATCATATCGTGTGGAACTGATCCATATGCATTCGCCAGATCAAGCCAAACTACGTCAATGTCTCTCTTCTCTGTTCTTGCTTTTTGGATGGCATCCCAAATCAACGTGGCATGTTCCAAGCATCCAGGCATTCCTGGTATGCCTCCCTTTTGGACTGACATATCCAGATACTTGTTTTCAGTCAGGTATTTTGTCAATCTTGCTGCCATAACAGAGAAGAAGATTTTCCCCTCGACGTTCAGAAGTGATATTGGCCTGAACTGATTGATGCTGCTGGAGTTCTGCTCCTTCGGAATGTACACTCCTTCAGCTCTCATCCATTGGTCGCTGATCTTCTGGTTCCTCCATGCTGATCGAATCATCTTGTGGAGCCACTCGAGCACTTTTGGGCATTTCTTGTAGAGCAGGTATGGTATTCCGTTTGGTCCAGGTGCTGACTTGGCTCTGGCTTTCTTTACTACGTTCTTCACTTCATCCAGTGTTGGTGGTTTGTTATTGAATTTTCCTTCTGGCGCTGCAGGCCAAACCAGATTTTGGATTTCAAGTGGTGCCTCGCGCTGAGAATCGGAATATGTTTCCCTGAGATGCTGCTCTAGGGTTTCCTTGCCCACTGTGAGAGTCCCTGATTTGGGTTGTTCAAACAGCTTTCTTGCAAAGTCAAAGGGATCTTTGAAGAAACGATCTTGAGTCTTCTTCTTTTTGCTCTTTCTTCGCCTTGCTGATTCCACTTTGCTGAGAGCATTGTGTTTGGCCTTCAGATCTTTCCAGAGTTCCAGGAGCCCTTGCTTCTCGAATTCTGAGGCAGTTTTCATTCGCTTTTTAAGCTTCCTTTTCTCCCTCCGGATGCTCTCCATCTGTTGCTGTCTTCTGGATTTCTGGGGAGGCGTTTTTGTCTTTGGCTGCTTCACTCCATAAGTGTCCCTGCAGATAGAGTATATGATGTCTCCGTATGTGTCAAGTTTGTGTTCCAGCGTACTGTTCCCTATTAGCGCATTCAGCTTAAGGACAAGTTCCTCATCTAATTTCTCCCATTGTTCTTTTGCACCGGCAGGCGGCAAATTGAGTTTTCCACGTTTGGCGTTAAGAGCTTGTGCAAAATCCGCATCAGAACCGTCAGCGTGGATGTCCTCGGCACTATGGTTTAATTCCTGGCCTTGGTCATCCAACGTCTCACCTGCTATCGCAGTGCGCTGCTGCTGGTTCGTATGTGTCTTCAAACAGCCCATTTTTGTCCTGTGGATCTTCATGCCGCGTTTGGTGGTGAATCTCCTTCCACACGCACACGGAAATTCCAACTGGTCATTAATCATGGTCCGTTGTGCGTTTCCAGTCGTGATGGAGTCAGTGCCGATGGATTCATCATTCTCTCCCCCTTTCGGTGAATCCTGGGAGCATCTTTCATTTGGAAAACTCGTGGCATGTTATCAAAGGCAAGGTGGGAAGCCAACCCACAAAGCCCGCAGATCTAGTCTTTCCCAGTGTCCTTCGGTCTTTCCCGAATGTCCTCCGAACTATTCCCGGAAGTCAATGGACTGACCATGTGCAGGTAGAAAGAAACTCTAGGGAGAGCTAGACAATAGTAGTAGTAGCAGCAAGCAGTAGAAGTAGTAGTAGTAAGTAGTAGTACAGTGTAGTAGTAGCAGCAGCAGCAGTAGTAGTAGTGGGCGCAGCAACAGCAGTAGTAGTAGTAGTAGTAGTAGTAGTAGTAGTAGTAGTAGCAGCAGCAGCAGCAGCAGTAGTAGTAGAGCAGCAGCAGCAGCAGTAGTAGTAGTAGTAATATTAGTATTAGTAGTAGTAGTAGTAGCAGCAGCAGCAGCAGTATATTAATATAGTATAATATTAGTACAGTACAGTACAGTACAGTATAGTATAGTATAGTATAGTATAGTATAGTATAGTATAGTATAGTTATATAGTATATAGTATAGCATAGCATAGCATAATATAGTATAGTATAGTATAGTATAGCATAATATAGTATAGTATAGTATAGTATAGTATAGTATAGTATAGTATAGTATAGTATAGTATAGTATAGTATAGTATAGTATAGTATAGTATAGTAAGTAGAGTATAGTATAGTAATGAGTAAGTAAGTATAGTATAGTATAGTATAGTATATAGTATATAGTATAGATAGCATAAGTATAGTATAGTATATAGTATAGTATAGCTAGATAGCATATAAGTATAGTATAGTATAGTATAGTATAGATAATATAGTATAGTATAGTATAGTATAGTATAGTATAGTATAGTAGAGTAGAGTAGAGTATAGTATAGTATAGTATAGTATAGTATAGTATAGTATAGTAGAGTAGAGTATAGTATAGTATAGTAATAAGTATAGTATAGTATAGTAAGTATGTATAGTGATAGTGGTAGACGTCAGTTTGCTTTAAAATCAAAGGGACTGCCAGCATTCAGATAAGTTTATGGTTCGGCCCTAAGGAACTATGATGTGCAGTAAACAATGTCAGGCAATTTAAGTCACTTTTTGTACATGTTTTAATATACCTCGTTATGTTTACACGTTTGCATTCATTTCTAAACTCCCTGATGACAAATTGGGCGGAATGGTGGACGCTAAAGACATACTCTTAATTAGATGTGCCAATGCATTGATATTGTACTTAATTTTCTTGAATTCTCAGTTTTGTATTTTTTTTCCAGGGTCATTGGATTGCTGCGTGTGTTTTGAGATGGTTACAGCACTGATATGACTCTGCACAGTCGGCTGGGCTTTAAATCATGCTAATACTAATACTAAAGCCAATATTAATAATAATGATAATAATAATGATGATGATGATTACAGTGATAATAGTAATGATGATGATGATATTGATAATAACAATAATGATGATGATGACGATGATGATGATAATGCTGCTGCTGCTGCTGCTGCTGCTACTACTAATGATGATGATGATGATGATAAGTAAATAAGTATGGACTGATGATAATAAATATATGTAGGCTGCCAATCCACTGAGTTCTTCCTGTCTGGTTCAAATCTCATCCTCGTCGGGTATTGGCGTGGCCAGTTAGTTCGGTTCTTTATGTAAGTTCAGTTAGTCCCAGCCCACAACACAAAAAGAAGAGAAAACAAAACAAAACAAAAAACCCTGGCCTATTCGCTGCCTGTCTTAATGTTTCAGTTATTTTGGTGGTGACAGTTTAAATTTGTTTTATAGCTTCTGTTCATCCTCCTACCCCCGACCCCTTTCAGCCATTTTGGTGGTGACAGTTTAAATTTAGTTCATACCTCCTATGCAAGCCTTGTGAATATACTAGAAATAGAAAGCAAAGGTAAGGGGTTGGAACTAAACAGCAGGAAGACTGAAGTCATGGTGATCAGTAAAAAACATGAAATCCCCTCATGCAAATGACACAGGTTGATAAATTTAAATACCTGGGAACGATCATTTCATCAGACGGCAGATGCACCTCGGAAATAGCCGGCAGAATCAGCCAAGCCAAAACAGCATTCAAGAAGATGACAAGCATTCTTACCAACAAATGCCTCTCAATTAACATCAGGAAGAGAGTTCTTGAATGTTATATAGAACCAATACTGTTGTACGGATGTGAGGCGTGGACAGTCAACAAGCAAAGCCAGAACAAGATTGAGGCAGCCGAGATGTGGTTTTAAGAAGAACATTGAGAGTTCCATGGACAGCAAAGAAAACAAAGGAGACAGTCTTGATGGAGGCAGACACAAGTAGATCATCATAAGGAAGATATAAAAAAGACAGGCAACATTTATGGCCATTTTATGAGGAAGGGGGGTGTGGAGCACCTCGTCGAAGCTGGAGGGAAAGAGAGCACCAGGTAGACCCAGGGAGAAAATGCTGTACGGACTTGCAGAGTGGCTGAAGACGAGGAGGGTGGAGGAGATGCTTGGGGCAACAAGAGATAGAGACAGATGGAAGTCCATGATCGCCAACGCCATGCGGCAGGGCACCTGAAGATGATGACCTCCTATGCCACCCCCTCCCCTTTTCAGCCATTTAATCATTTTGGTGGTGACAGTTTAAAACTGCTTCATAGCCCCCGTTTCTCCCCCCCCCCCCCCCTTCAATCATTTTGGTGGTGACAGTTTAAAATTATTTCATAGCTCCTGTTCACCCCCCCCCCCTCTTTTTTTTTTTCTTCAGTCATTTTGGTGGTGACAGTTTAAATTTGTTTCATAGCCCCCGTTCTCCCCCCACACTTGCACCCACACCCCTCAGCTTTTCATGACTTTGTCAGCGTGTAGGGTTTCGCACAGTTTCAAGTACTCTGCCAGATAATTTGCTGCTGGTAGGATAGATTTGGGTGAAGCGAATATGGACTTGTCCGAGCACGATGAATCTCTCTTGGACAAACCCAAACTACAAAGTACATGTTAACAGTCAGTCGCTTGATTTAAGGTCGTTTTCCAAACGTGTAATTAAATGACATTAAACTGGGTGAAGCGCTATGGACTGGACTTGTCCATGGACAAACGGAAACAAGTTCATGTATGTAAATTAGAACCCCAAAACATGTGAATGACTGTTGCGCTGACAATGACTGCAATGCTTCTTTTTTCAGTGGTCACAATCAATCGACCTTGCTATTAAATGACATTAAACGTGCACGTTATTTTAATTTCATCCTTCTGTTCAACAATTATTCGCTCGATTTCAGGCCGTTTTTTGAACTTGCTGTTAATTGGACATAAAACGTTGCACGTTACTTTAATTCCATCCTTTTGTTCAACAGTTATTCGCTTGATTTTAGGGCCGTTTTTCGAACTTGCTATTAAATGACATTAAACGTGCACGTTATTTTAATTTCATCCTTTGTTCAACAGTTATTCGCTCGATTTCAGGCCGTTTTTCGACTTTGCTATTAAATGACATTAAACGTGCACGTTATTTTGGTTTCATCCTTTTGTTCAACAGTTATTCGCTCGATTTTAGGCCGTTTTCCGACCTTGCTATTAAATACATTAAACGTGCACGTTATTTTGTTTCATCCTTTCGTTCAACAGTTATTTGCTTGATTTTAAGGCCGTTTTTCGAACTTTCGCTTGATTTTAAGGACGCTTTTCGAACTTGCTGTTAAATGACAATAGACGTGCACGTTATTTTAATTTGATCCTTTCGTTCAACAGTTATTCGCTTTATTTTAAGGCCGTTTTTCGAACTTGTTCATAAAGACATTAAACGGGCACGTTGTTTTAATTCCATTCTTTCTCTCTAAGGTGCCGGGCCGCATCCAGGTCATGACTCCTGGATGCCCTTCTAAGCTGGCTCCAGTCTTTTTTTTTAATGGCGACATCAGAAGGGCATCCAAGAGTCATGACCTGGATGCGGCCTGACCATATAGAGCGAAAGGATGAAGTTAAGTAACGTGCTCGTTTATTAATCAGAGCCTGGAATTCGTCGCGGAAATCAAAATCGAAAATCGCGCAAAAAAATATTTTTCGCGTTAAAAAAAAATCGACGACCATACTTAAAAAAAAGTTTTGATGAATATGTCTGTGTATGAACACACTGAAACGATCTGCTGTGTATGATGGATCCTGATCTTGTGCCCAATGTTTATTAAATACTCTTTTGACTGATATTCATTGTGATTTTCAGTGTGTTAGATGCCTTTAAATTTGTCTCCAGAATGCCTCAGAATGCACAGATTTTAGTCTTGATTTTAAACATTTTCCGGGGATCATGCCCCCGGACCCCCCTAGAAGTTTCCTCTTTTTTTTCTTAGCAATTCCAGGCTCTGATTAATGTCATTTAGCGACAAGTTCGGATAATGGACTTAAATTAAATCAAGCGAATAACTGTTATCGCTGAAAAATAAACATCGTGGTCATTGTCAAGGTCACTGTCATTCACATGAATTTAAGGAGAACGTAAGAGAGACTGTTCGGAGTCTAAGGCTGAAACATTTGCTTGATTGAAGCGGAGGGGGAGGGAGCGGTTCTCCTCTGAGAACTTTCTGCTGTCCAGCTCTGCCCACAGTTTCATATTACTGCTATTGTCTTGTTTAATTCAACCAGAGACATCTTATGCGTGTGTTGCTCCATTCATTAGACAAGCCTTTTCACTTAAATTTTACCACATTGAGCTGGAGTTTGCTTATCGCACCTGGAAAGCTCCATATGTGCTCCACCCAAATCTGCAAATGGTAATCTGCAGACTTTCTCATTGTGCCTAAAATTCTGTGCACTGACGTTTGGAGTTTGTTCAAGTGGGATTCGTCGCACATGGACAGCTCCATATGTACTCCACCCAAATCTGTCAGACTTCTCAGTCTGCCTAATTTTTTGCGAGCAGGAGTTTGGAGTTTGTTGCAAGAGGGAGTCGTCGCACTCCGACAATTCCATATGCGCTCCACCCAGATCTGTTAGCATTTACCTCGCAGACTCTCTGATCCTGCGGAAAACCCTACGTGCTGGCAAGGTTTTGAACTGAGTAGCGGGAAGTGGGGTGGGGTAGGGGGGTAGGCCTTTGAAACGCTAAAGCCGGTACCTCCAGACTGATGGAAACATTAATCAGACGGGCAGCAAACCGGCCAGTGTTTAATGTCGGGACTGGGACTGAACTTGAAAGATATCAGATCCCGAGTCTTCCATGGCTCTGTCAGAAGAACTAACCAGTCTCCATTACGTACTGACAAGGTCTGGAAATGGAAGAGATGACAAGAACCAATAACAAAAAAAAAGTGGCATCATCAGAATAACTAGAGTATTTTTAACCCTTTGACTCCCGCATCCTGTCCTCCAGCGTCTGCATTATCAACCATGCCAGCAAAGCAAAAACAAACCCTTTGGCTCCCTCACCCTATCCACCAACTTCCTGCAGGAAGCTGGTGCATAGGGTGAGGGAGCCGAAGGATTGTTTTTGCAGTTGGTGGATAGGGTACAGGAGTCAAAGGGTTAAGATGAGCAGAGCAATAAGCAGGCCAGTGTCTGTCCTGCAGGCTAGAACTGAATTTGAAAAAGAATTGAAACTGAAACTAAAAAAGACATCAGGTCTCCAGCACATGGCTTTATATCAAATGAACCAACCAACTTGCTAAAAACTTTTGTATGTGATGTAAAACAGCAACAACAACAATAGCAGCAATAATGATGATAATGATAAGGATGAAAAATAAAACTGATGATGATGATGATGAGCTGACCACTTTATGCTTTGTGGCTGCGTCTATGCTAGCTGACTGGGTAGCGCAAACTGTCTTGGGTTTGAGAAATTCTACATGGAAGATAACTCCGTGACTCTCAAGAGTTATGTTAGTTAATAATAATAATAATGATGATGATGATGATAGTAGTAACAACAACAACAACAACAACAATAATAATAATAATAATAATAATAGTAATAACAATAACCATAATGATGATAATAATAATAATAATAATAATTTAACAAGAATAATGATGATGTTGATAGTAATAGTAATAATAGTAATGATGATATGATGACGATGACGATCATGCTGATGATGATGATTACTTGTGCAACGTCTTAGTAGTGGTTGTGGTGATGGTAGTAATAGTAGTGATGATGATTATTTGTGCAGTGCCTAAACAGTAGTGGTAGAAGCAGCAGCAGCAATAGTAGTAATAATGATTTGTCCAGCGCTCCAGTTAGTAAAAGAAGTAGCAGTAGTAATAGTATATAGTAGTAGTAGTAGTAGTAGTAGTAGCTGTAGCAGAAGTAATAATGACTTGTGCAGCTCTGCAGTGAGTAGTAGGAGTATATAGTAGTAGTAGTAGTAGTAATGGTAGCAGTAGTATACAGTAGTAGTAGTAGTAGTGGTGGTAGTAGTAGTAGTGGTAGTAGTAGTGGTGGTGGTAGTAGTGGTAGTAGTGTAGTATAATAATATAATAATAATTATATAATAATAATAATTACAATATTTGTATAGCGCAAAATCTTGATAAAATCAAATCTAAGCGCTGAAACAGACACACACACACGCACGCACGCAC
>JAPXFY010000025.1:41058314-41063314 GCA_030674185.1 Monoplex corrugatus | reverse complement strand
GATTGATAATTAGGTGCATTTTTGGTTCTAGGAAAATGAGATATGCAGAAGCAATTTTAGATAATTCAGGCCCGTTTTATATATGTTTTAGTGTCCTTAGTTATATTTAAATTTGTATTCAGTTGTTTTTTTTCCAAATCCCTTGTGTGATAAATTTGACGGGGACATCTCCTTAGATTATGTGGGCGAATGCATTGGTATGTGTACTTAATGTTTTGTATTTGTTCAAGTATTGTGTATGGTTTGAATGATTATGGCCCTGATATGGCTCTACGCAGTCGGCTGGATTTTAAACAAAAACAACAATAACAATAACAATAACTCAGTCTTCAAGAAATGGATCATTATTCGTATGGACTCTACCGTTTGACCTCTCTGGTTTGGGTGGCCCTGCCAGGAGTACAAGCCTCTTGCCAGCAGAGCTTTCGGGTCTCAAAGACAGACGAGCCCCCCAACCAACGTGTAGGCTGTGTGCTATGGAGGGAGAAAGTTTTAAATGCCGTAGGACAGAGCGATTGGCTGTAACTGGTACCAGAATGGTAGCTTGTAAATATTTATAATTGTGCATATGTGTGTATTCTGTAAAGGAAGCCATAATTTCATATGACCAGATAACATTGTTGCAGAACAAAATCCTACATGAGTCTTTTACTGATAGTTGTGATTATTCCAATTATCCTCGAAAAAAACCCAGAAAGGAAGGTAAGCTCAGAACAAATTTAAACAGCGTATGGAATTCAGGTCGTCCATGTTGAAAACGTTTGTCCACGAACAATTAAATTCTCACATATAAAAGCATCAATGCACCCTAAAGAACTTGTACTAGTAGCTGTAAGACTGGTGTAGTGGTTAGTGCAACGGACTACCGACCGGAAGGTTGTGTGTTCGAATCCCCATCAGTCCATTCAAAAATCACTGTTGGATTTTTCGGCTCTAAGCGGTTTGTACCCACAGTTGGGCGTGCTATGGGCTTATTGGAAAGACTGGGACCACAACGTCGAGTCTCATCAACTTTACGAATTTGTCATTGAGGGTGTTGCTCAAATCTGATGACCATCACCACAGGTCTTTATCTCTCGGGCCTGGTTGACGCCAGGATATGTTATGATAGTAAGCGTAGATTACAACCCTGTCACACAGTCTCGATCCTAGATGGAACTCCATAGTATCTGCTTATCATCATCCTCATCGAGATCATCATCATCATCGCATTGTAAAAAAATGTGCCAGCTTCTGTGACCATCAGAGTGGCGTAGAAAATGGGACGGGGAAAGAAGTAACGGTAGGACTTTTCTTGTTGATCCGTAAACAAACCGCAAGAGTCCCCATGGTGCGGTCTGCCCGGCGTTCTGCTATCTTCGAAAGTAGATATTTCCAATTTTTGTAGGAAAACTTTAGTGCTAGTATCGCATAATTTGAACTGTCAGTATAGCAAGTAAACTGTTTTTTTGCATTTGACCCAATAGCCTACATCCGTGTTTCACACATTTGCCTGTCATTATCCCACATTGACCCTCCAGTAATACGAATAATTTCTGTTATCCGTGAAAAAGTTGTACCAATTGTTGAATAAAATGAAACTTTCCAAATTTCGTTGGGAAAATTTGTTTGTAATGCATGGATAAATGTAGGGTTTTATTTGAAAATTTCGAGTGTTGATGACGCAGCAAACTTTACCAAAAAAATTATGAATCATCCTTTCCTTTAATTAAACTACTAATGCCTTTAATTAAACTACTAAGGCCTTTAATTAAACTACTAAGGTACCGTTGAGAGTTAGTTCCATTTGAGTATAGACTTGGTTCTGGTAGTGGCAAGACTTTTCCCTTTGAATGTAAATAATTGGTTCTACTAGTGGCAAAATATTTTTCCTTTGAGTGTAAAGAGTTGGTTCTGGTAGTGATAAGACGTTTTCCCTTTAAGTGTAAAGAGTTGATTCTAGTAGTGGCAAGACTTTTCCCTTTAAGTGTAAAGAGTTGATTCTAGTAGTGGCAAGACTTTTCCCTTTGAGTGTAAAGAGTTGGTTCTAGTAGTGGCAAGACTTTTCCCTTTGAGTGTAAAGAGTAGGTTCTAGTAGTAGCAAGACTTTTTCCCTTTGAGTGTAAAGAGTTGGTTCTAGTAGTGGCAAGACTTTTCCCTTTGAGTGTAAAGAGTTGGGTTTTAGTAGTAGCAAGACTTTTTCCCTTTGAGTGTAAAGAGTTGGTTCTAGTAGTGGCAAGGCTTTTTCCTTTGAGTGTTAAAGCGTTGGTTCTAGTAGTAGCAAGACTTTTTCCCTTTGAGTGTAAAGCGTTGGTTCTAGTAGTGCTAGGGCGTTTCCCCTTTTGAGTGCAAAGAGTTGGTTCTGATAGTGGTAAGATTTTGCTTTTCCCTGTGAATGTAAAGAGCTTGTTCTGGAAGTGGTACGAGTGTAAAGAGTTGGTTCTAGTAGTAGCAACATTTTCACTTTTTTTTCTGTGCTTAGCTTCCCAAAAGTATATTTTCAAATTTCACTGGCAAAATTATTTGTAAAAATCGGGCTAAAATGCGATTTTATTCTTATGGACGAAAATATACCACTGAAGGCTTTCCTGCGTCAAAAGAGAAATTAGTATTATCTTGATATAATTCATTTTATCATTACCTTTGACATGGGTTTACTTTTCTGATGTAAGTTTGTTACTGGTAGCTTTGTTGTGCCGAAAAGGAAACTGGTATTATATTCATGTAATTCAGTGTATCATTAATTTTGATTTTGATAAACACGTACGGCGATACCATTCATTGATGCCAATAAACAACAGTCCTATTCAACAGAAATGCCAGATTACTGTATTATTACTTTTGGTACAATATTTCAGTGACATTTTTTTTAATTGACTTGCAGCTGTCCCACAATAAACACCCTGACTGTGCAATATTGATAATCTTGATTTGTGTAATTGTCCTGGGCAAAAAATAAGATTCATGCTCACTGTTGAATAAAATGAAACTTGCCAGGCAGAAAGTGAACGTATCTTTGACAATTAGCGCGTTATCTACGAAATCAAATTACCGCACTTCACGAAATAAAATCATAACACTTTTGAAGCTACTAAAGCGTCATAAAAAGTGAGGTCTAGTGACGGCAAGTGACTCCACTTTTCCTCATTGATCTGTGAACTTGCCACAAGCGTCCCCATGGTGCCCTCCTCCTCCATTCCTTTGCCATTCTGTCACTGCGTGTGAGGCAGACTGTTTGCTTCAAAAGAAGATAATTTGGATATTTTGCAGAAAAGAACGTCATACTAAAAATCTGCTGGTACAAAAGTAATTTTTATTCCTCTGGTCCCGGTAGGCTGCTGGTAGCTGACTTGTATGTTAAAAGAGATGAACATTATATTAAACATCTATTGATACAAATAGTTTCATTCTAATGATAGCTTTGTGGTGTAGAAACAGATATCTTAGTATGCATGACCTTGATGCAGTATGTTACCATTTATTATCCTTGATGCAATATTTTACGATTTATTATCAAGGCATAAGAGTGAGTAATTGGTACTGTTGTCATAGTTTGGTACTAGCAATACATTACTATAAACATCCGTTGCAATTAAGCGTTTCATTACTTTTGGCAAAACGTTTCACTAAAATCTAAGCAAAGTGAATCTTTGCCACTATGGACACTCTTTGGTATAGTATCGATACTAATCTGGATAATTATGATCATCCTTGAAAAGAAATTGTATTAAAATTAGGTTATTAGCAAATCTGAATTGCAAGTATTATCAGCAAGTCGAACCACACCTACGTACATTTGAATTATGCCATTGTACCATTGACGAAGCCACGTAAGAGCCATAATTACGGGATGTAGTGGCAACAAGAGACCTGTTGTTGATCTGTGGCATCGCAGCAAACGTTCCAACGTTGGGGACTGCGTACCTGATGTCTCTTCCTGTGTGTTTGAAATAACGCTAACCTTCAACAGGAACTGGTTTCGTTTCGTGGAGGAACTTTTTCAAATTCAAAAATAAACATAGTTTTGCTTCTCAGGAGGAATTCAAAGGTAAACATAATGTTGCCTCCAAGGAGAATGTGTGCCACTGATAGCAAAATGAGCTCGTTTCGATTCTTTTTGCATAATTGGGTCTGAAGGATTCAGAGAACAAAATCACTGAAAAAAAAAAATGAAAAAAAAAGGTCAGCAGTTGTGTTTACTAGAAAGATATATTTATCGTTGTCAGTTCAGCAAACTACCTTTCCTTTTATTTCCAGAAAAGAATTCATCATCAATTTTAGATAGCTTGCCACTGTCCTCACGTATGAAATTTCAAATACATCCGTGAACTTTCTCGGCATCGAAGTTTCACTTCGATCTGAAAAACTGGTTACTACAGTCCAATACAAGCCAATAAATACATGCCTTTGTTGTAGTAGTATTTACATATGTGATTATTTCATTTATCCCCTGAAAAGCGCGATAAAAGTAAGCATTGAACCTAATAAATCATTTTAAAACAGTATTTGCGATAAGTCAAGCTAATCAGCGAAATTATAAAATAAGCCAACATCTAAGGCAACCAAGGCGTCATTAAAAAATCATTGATAGCATCAGTAAGAGACTTTTTACATTTGATCTTGGTGAACTTGCCGCAAGCATCCCACAGTGAGGATTGCCTGCCATTCTCTCACTGTATGGTTGAGGCAGACAAGTTCTTGAGAGGATAATTGATTTTTTTTTTCGTAAGGAACTCAATTTAAAAAGTAAAGACTAGCGTGTTTTTTACGTTTATGCTGCGTTCACCCTTACAGCAGTGTACGTGCACCATTAAGGATGAATTGATAGTATCTTGCGTTGAGCCGTTTAGATGAACTTTTTGAAAGTCAAGCTAATGCATTCATATGTGTGCTTAATTTTATTTTCCTTATTCTGTTGGAGTCTCTTTTCCTTTTTCTGTTGGAGTATTGTGTGTGTTTTGACGCGGTTATAGCCCTTACATGCCTGTACGCAGTCGGGTGGGTATTAAACAACTATGACA
>JAPXFY010000025.1:41050814-41053314 GCA_030674185.1 Monoplex corrugatus | reverse complement strand
CTCAGTAAGCGTTATCAGTGACAAAAGTATATCTGGAGTTAGTGCAAGAAGCTGGTGTGGAGAAGACCTTGAAGTCACATGGCATTCTCCTTGTTCAGGCTTTGCAGGTCGGTTCTGGACGACAGCTGTTTCTCCACACGACATCAGTTCTATGTAGTACAAGCGGACAGATAAAGGAAAAAAGAAAAGAAGACTTGTCGAAAGAGGTCAGTGGGAAGCGGAGCCAGATACACAGCAGACTGTTCGCTCTGAGGAAGACCCTTAACCTTTGACTCCCTGAATCTATCCACCAGTATCGTGCTTTGTCAACCATGACAGTAAAGCAAAAATGTAACCCCATGACTCCCTCGCTCTATCTACCAGTTTCCTGCAGGAAACTGATGGATAGGGTGAGGGAGTCATAAGGTTAATTTTGTGCTGGTGGTGGATAGGGTGCAGGAGTCAAAGGGTTAAGGACTGGGGTCGACAGCTTAGGAGAAAATTGAAAATCAAAGCAGATTCTAGAGTGAAAAATCTAAGTTTATCTAATATCTTACTTTCCACTCGGTAATCTAATTAGTGTTTTTTCCCCATCCCTATCCATTCCAGAATTTCTTGATCTACAATTGTCCTGTCGTTCATTGCGTGTATTTCATCTTCTTCCCGCTGCTGATTGTCTTTCACTTTCTCTTACTCATAACAATCCCGTATATAATTCTTTTTTGCACTTTCACGTTCTTCGCTGTTATAAACAGAGACACAGAAAGAACAGGAGGATGCTCACCGTGGAGACTAAGTCATATTTAGAATATAGGATGTGCCATGTTTAGAATATGTAGATGAACAGAAAACTGCTATGAATTAAGGAACTGATGGTTATTTACAGCTCTTTTCAAAAAGGAACACAGCAGTGTCCCCCGCTTCATTCATTTTTCACAGCCATTGAGTTTGAAAGGTCATTTGGAGCCGCCGTGTGATGGTTAAACCCTGACGTGGTGTTTTGTTTCCTGGAGGTTGTGAGGCAAGCGGCTTACAGTTGATGTCATGCCAAACGGGAGTTCGCAGGATGGCTGTATGAAGTACGCTCCGTCCGAAAAGAGTTAATGAAAAACCATGTGCGACTGGTATCCCGTGGGGATGCCGGGGCGCTTTCAGTATAATTATATATCCTTATCTTCTGGAAATTCTAGAATTTTCGTCTTTTCTGTCACTGTCTTTGTTTTCCCTTAGTCATTTGCTTTCTGCCATTTCTTTCTGTCAGTTTCTGCCTTGCTGGTCCATTCACCCGTATGTTTTCGATAAAGTCTTTACCTACTTCTTCTTGGGATTGATAACTGGGTACATGTATTATGTGCATTTTTGGCTCTAGGGAAATGAGATATGCGGCAGCAAGTTTAGATAATTTAGGCCTGTTTTCGTATATGTTTTAGTGTCCTTATGTTTAAAGTTCATTCAGGAATTTTTTTTTAAATCCCCTGTGCAATAAATTGGACGGAGTGGTCAGCGACAGGGGCATCTCTTTTAGATTATGTGCGCAAATACATTTGAGATGTTTACTTAATTTTCTTTTCCTTTCTCCTGTTGAAGTATTGTTTATGTTCTGAAATGGTTATAGCCCTGATATGGATGTACGCAGTCGGCTGGGCTTTAAAAATAACAAAAACAATAACAAGATAACAAAAACAATACGATAACGATAACAATAAAAATAACAAATATACTACTGAAGACAAACCAGAAAGCGGTCAGTTAAAAACCAAGTCGGAGTGACTGCAGATCGGAAACACACTTAGGAGCCAGCTGGTCTCTGGTTGCTTCTCCAATCACAAATAGAGTAATCCCACGCCTCCAAGCAGAAACAGAGTAATCCGTTTTGATGTTTCCTGTTCAATCTCGGCCTAATCCCAACGACCAGTGGGACTTAATGCTACTGTCCTTGAGTAGTAAAGCGTTTTGAAGTGTTTGTTTTTAAGTCCCTGGTGTTATTTCACCCAGAAGTTCATTGGCTTTACACCACAAACCTAGCCCATTAACTGTTATTGATTTTTCCAGCAATTCGTATTGTGTGGTTTGTCCTTCTTCAGATAGAATGCCGCAGTGATCACTGTGGACTTCGTGCTTCGAAAACCAACCATTTGATAGATGTTACTTTATTTAGAATACTTGAATTTTGGTAAATCTTTCATTTTTATGCTATTGGAATTGATAGAATTTGAAAATTATCCAGAGACATCCTTTGAAGTTGGACAAATCACTGTACCAAAACTGTATGTTCTGTTTAAACTTGACATCTTTAATATTGATTTCCTCTTGCTTCTGTGCAAAACAAGATGCTTGAGTAGTCAAAATCTTGAAATGGATAATCATCATCATCATCATCATCATCATCATCATCATCATCATCATCATCATCATCATCATCATCATCATCATCATCATCATATGCCCTGCCGCAGGCCGTTGGCGATCATGGCCCTCTATACGGATCTGTCTCTTGTCACTGCAAGTACATATGTCACCC
>JAPXFY010000025.1:41038314-41040814 GCA_030674185.1 Monoplex corrugatus | reverse complement strand
TAATGAAAATGACAAATAAAACACAGAGACACACACAGGCACGCGTACACACGGACGCCCGCACACACAGAGAGACATAGACAGACAGACGCATACACACAGACACACACAGACACACACGCACACACGCACACGCGCACACGCACGCACACACACACTCACGCACACACACACACACACACACACACACACACACACACACACGCACGCGCACACACACACACATACACACTCACACGCATATAGATGCACGCACGTGCGCGCGTGCGCGCGCGCACACACACACACACACACACACACACACACACACACACACACACACACACACACACACACACACACACACACATCGTAAACTCCATGCTTACCTGCAGTCTGTCTAATGCGCAAATGACTCGTTTGTTGAGGAGTACAACCAACTGTTTTGTTTTGTTCAACTTCATCGGTGAAATCGGTAGCCTGGTAGAGGTAACATGTCGTACATAGACTTACGTCTTCTCAGCTAGTGTCTATTAACATCCCCCTCCCCCCAAAAACAACAACAACAACAAACAAACAAACAAACTAACAAAACACCGTTTATACATATTGAATGATAGACTTTATGACTTTATTTTGTGTATTTCCCTTTGAGCATGGCAGAAGGGGACGGGATATTGGTCTCATACAGAATACGACATATGCACTCTGAGTCTGCGTCTCGTAAGTGTGTGTGTCTACGTGCGCTCCTCGTGTGTTGGTGTCTCATGGTGTGTGCGTGCGTGCGTGCGTGCGGTGTGTGCGTGCGTGCGCGTGTTGGTGTGTCGTGATTTGTGTATGTGTGTGTGTGTGTGTGTGTGTGCATGCGTGCGTGCGTGCATGTGTGTGTGCGTGCGCAGAGGACAGCTTTTTGATAGTGATGTTTCTTACCACATGATCAGTTTAACTTGTTTATGGAAATGTAAGAATGTAAAGCTGGACACTCTGTTTATCGATGCTGTAATTTGTTTAATCGTTATATTTTCTTGTTTTATGATAAATAATCTTTTTAAGTGTGCGCCCAATCTAAGCGTGTTTTAATTTCCGAATTCGTACAAAAAAAGAAATCTTGAATACTGAATTAAAAAAAAAAATCAGTCAGTGTTGGAATAGATAGACCTTAAAATCGAGGGCAATCCAAACAAAAGTGCAGAAATGATATCGGGCCCTGCTGGAGCACGAGGGAAATTATTGACGCTGAACACGTTAAATGGAGACAGTGTCATCAACATGCAAAATTCAGCATCTCTCATCTAGCAGAACATACGGTATAAATGTCGGTCTTCTCTCGCAGCATGTTTGCTGACTGTGAGATTGAGCCACGTGGGACGTGGCGAGGTGCATGTCCTCGAGGCTAGAATTTGATGAGATCAGGAAAGGAAGGGAAGGAAGGGGTGAGTGAGAGAGAGAGACAGGGAGAGAGAGAGAGAGAGAGAGAGAGAGAGAGAGAGAGAGAGAGAGAGGGAGAGAGAGAGAGAGAGAGTACCGTACATCCCAGCTCTTTATCAAACATATTTGCTTGGAACGTTTTATATATGTAGATGGAAAAAATAACAGTCCTCCTAAATGAAATTTATGACACTGGAAAAATCCCCAAAGATATGTCAGAATCAATTTTCATTGCACTTCCAAAGAAGACAGGGGCTATAGAATGCGAACTCCATCGCACAATCAGTTTGATGAGTCATGTAACAAAAATCCTATTAAGAATAATCATGATGAGCACTAGGAATAGAATCAAAAGAGAAATAGCAGAAGAACAGTGTGGATTTGTGGAGGGGAAAGGAACTATTAATGCCATATACATCCTAAGAACTATCATAGAGAGGTCAATTGAGATGAATAAGGATTTGTATTTATGCTTTGTTGACTATACCAAGGCTTTCGATCGGGTACGACATGATGAATTGATCAACCAACTGGGTGAGACTCAATGTCGATGGAAAAGATCTACGAATAATCAGAAATATGTACTGGGAACAAACAACTGCAATGAGAATAGAAAACAATATAAGCTCTTTTCAAAACATCAAAAGAGGAGTCAGACAGGGTTGTGTTTTGTCACCAGATCTGTTTCACTATACAGCGAAAACATCATGAGAAACCTAGAAGAAGACCCTGGATTAAAGGTTGGAGGGAAAATGATAAACAACATTCGGTACGCAGATGACACCGTGCTAATTGCAGAAAATGAAAGGGACCTACAAAACCTTGTGAATATACTAGAAACAGAAAGCAAAGGTAAGGGGCTGGAACTAAACAGCAGGAAGACTGAAGTCATGGTGATCAGTAAAAAACATGAAATCCCCTCCTGCAAAATAACAGCAAATGGCACAACCTTGACACAGGTTAATAAGTTCAAATACCTGGGAACGGTCATTTCATCAGACGGCAGATGCACATCGGAAATAGCTGGCAGAATCGGCCAAGCCAAAACAGCATTCAAGAAGATGACAAGCATTCTTACCAACAAATGCCTATC
>JAPXFY010000025.1:41020814-41028314 GCA_030674185.1 Monoplex corrugatus | reverse complement strand
CTGCACCAAAGTAGTCCGTAGTTTGATCATTTACTAAAAATGTTGATTTCATGTTTAATACGATGTTTCAGTCCAACGACAACCACTCAGAACCACATCCAATTGATTTATTGATGTTTTCAACGTCTTTGGTGTTGGTTTTAATTTTTCTTTCTTGTTCATCTCATCCTGTTTTTGTTTTTTTTTCTTGAGGGAGGGGTGGGATTGATTTTTTTGTCATCTGTTATTTCAAACATCCAGCTCATATGTTCCTCTATTTTCAGCGTCATTGTCTTAACAATTTTGATCACACGCATGGACATTAAACTCAGAATAATGGACATATTTGTGTATTGATTCGTTTCACTTCAGTAAAAGAGCAGAGTTCAGCTGGTTCAATTCAGTGCAGTATAATTGCGTCCAGACTCGTTCCTTTCATTCCTATTGGATTAACGTTTTATTTGTCTGTTCGTTTGAGAGTCACACGCGGAAAGTAGGTTATAGTCTGAAACGTTTTACGCCTCCCCCCCTCCCCTGTTCTGTCTCTCTCTTTCTGTTTGTCTGTCTGTCTGTTTAAAACATTGGCACAAGTCTGTCTCTGCCTCTCTCTCTCTCTGTCTCTGTCTTTCTGTCTGTCTCTGTCACTGTCTGTCACTGTCTCTGTCTCTCTTCTTCTCTCTCTCTCTTGCGTGTGTGTGTGTGTGTGTGTGTGTGTGTGTGTGTTGTGTGTGTGTGTGTGTGTGTGTGTGTGTGTATCTGTCTCTGTGCTGTATCTCGTCTCTGTCTTCTTCTCTCTCTCTCTCACACACACACATACTGGCACACCACAACATATACACTTCAGTACAGCACCAAATCGCACACCACACACTACATGGTTCACACACACGCACCGCGCTGCTTGCAACAAGCACGCTATACACACACCTGCGGCGTGTGCGCACTACAACACACACACACACACACTGGCGCGCAGCCACACCAACACACCAAAACACACACAACACACACACCACACACACACACTATAACATCGTCAAATCCACACCACACTCACACTCACAATCGCAAACACGCTGCACACACAACACGCTGTGCGTGCGCCACATACACCACACACACAGACACACATGCACACACACACACAACACACACCACACACACATACACACACGTGCCGCGCGCGCGTGCACACACACACACACACACACACACACACACACACACACACACACACACACACAGACACCAGCAGAAGGCGAGTGGACACAGTGCAGCGCCATTCATTTTCCCCCTCTGTGTATGTGTGTGTTACGTGTGTGTGTGTGTACGTGTGTGTGTACGTGTGCGCGTGGCTGCGGGGTGTGTGTGTGTGTGTGTGTGTGTGTGTTTGTGTGTGTGTGTTGTGTGTGTGTGTGTGTGTGTGTTCACCTATATGAGTGAATTTTTTTTCAACATAATTTTGCAAGAAATAACTATTTCGATGCTGTGGGTTTGTTTATCTGCACCCTTGTGTATATCTTGTCATTTTGGCCTGAAAACAGCTGCAGCATGGTAATGTGAACTTCAAAACATACCAAAATCTAGATCTGGATATTTGACATTTATTAGTTTTCGGTCTTGTGTTTCTCCCATTGAAAAATATGTTAAGAAAAAGCCACTAGAGGAATAAACAAATGAATTTATCCTTCCATGTATCCGATATATGCATCCATCCATCCATCATCTGTCTATCCTCCAATCCATCCTTGCATCCCTCCCTCCCTCCCTCCCTCCATATATGCAATGCATCCATCTGTCCATTCATATGTAGATTCATCTATACATCTTGATATACATCGATCCGTCCGTCCATCCATCGAAAGGTAACCTATCCATCCATCCGTTCATCATCCATCCATGCATTGATCCATTTATTCACCTATCCATTCATCCATCCATGCAAGCGTAAACAAATGAATGAACGAATGACTAAGAAAACAAAAACAAACAAAAACAAAAAACCAGGCAAGCAAGCAAACGAGCCAACCAATTAAACAAGTAAAAAACAAATTTGTAATAGATAGATAGATGAATGAATGAAGATGAATGAATGAATGATGAATGAATGAATGAATGAATGAATGAATATGAATGAATGTGAATGAATGAATGAGAATGAATGAATGAAATAAATAATAGTCTTGGGCACAATTGGTAAAGTTTAGTTTACAACCCCTTTCAAAGCCCACGTCACCAAGTTGAAGAACACAGCGACTGTCCATTGTCTCATTCATCTTTCACGGCCGTTGAGTTTGAAGAGGTGTTTGATGGCCGACATGTGAAACTAGTTAACGGAACGAGTTGAGTGTCGTGTTCTTTCTGTTGGGCTGTGAATGCAAATGGTATATATGGCTGGCATGTGACAAGAAAAGGTTAACGGGAAAGCCGTATGTGATCTATTGTCTTGAAAATGTTTAAAAAAAAAAAAAGCTTTGTATATTGGCGACAAACAAGAGAGAGCTAAGTGCCAGTTTTTAGTTATATTTCCTGTCAGAAATGAAATAACCCTTTGACGTTTCCTATTTGATGTCCTTCTCGTTCAAACGTCCCTGGTGTAATTTTTACCCTGAAAATTACTGGCTTTATTTCTCTTACTTTCTTTGTTGATTGTTCTTCGCCTTCATTTTCATATCCGTACTCTGATCTGATCTCACGATGACTGTCATACTATGTGCCGTAGACTAAGCCATGAATTGCTGTTGCTTTGTTCAGTGTCAGTGTCTTTGTGTTCTGCAAGTCCGCAGCCTTTCTTTCTTTCTGTCTTTTTTTCCATTTTTTTGGTATTCAAATTTAGGTAAGAATTCATACAATATCAATATAACTGCATTTTTGTAGAACACACACTTAAATAGATATCATACATGACAATCCAAATATACAAATAGGTGTGTATGCTCATTTGTGATCAGAACACACACACATACACACATGCACGCCACAGCGCACGAGTACACGCACAGTATATACATAACACTACACGCGCGCGCGCGCACACACACACACACACACACACACACAGTAAATATATGTATATATATATATATATATATATATATATATATATATATATATATATATACCTACACAAAGCACGTCTCATTGTGACCATTCAGTGAATAATATTTGATAAAGACACGAACAAAAAAGTGAAGCAAAAAAGCATGAGTGTATCAAACTTGTCAAAAAAAAAGACCACACACACTCCTCAGAGAAAAAAAATATAGATAATAATAAATAATAATAATAATAATGAATAATAATATCATAATTAGTAATATAAATATGTAAATGATTATAAGTAATTACATAATCAAACATCAATAAAACAATAATAAAAAACCAGCAGCAACAGCAACAATCAAATAATCCCATTGTTCGTTTGCGGTGTTGTCATATTTGTATAACGCTTCATTATTATAACTGTAATACTACAGTATGTCAAGTCATAGTCTGCAGAATCTGCTGTGAGTAATACACGAAGAAAAAAATTTAGTCATTACGAGTAATGATCGGGCGGTAGTACATCCAATTCAGTTCGTACTTTTGTGCACTCATTCTCAACTTTTGTTTTACATAGTTCAATGCCATATCTCCGTTTAAGCTTTTTTTTTCTCTCTGAAGATATGCAGACTTGGCATCATTTTTCATATTTGCATCGATAAATGAAATATTTTGCGAAAAGCAAAATGAAATAAATCTTTTGATCATTTTGAAAACTTTTATCAAAAATCCCGAAATAATTTGTTTTGACAGTTTTAATTTGTTTAATTTTTGTGGAATTTGTCTGTACAAACGTTTTGTCCGCAGCCTTTCTGATTTTATTATTTAAAGGGAGCTAACGAGAAGATACTGAAAACATGATACAAGGAACGGTAAGCCCCGCCTTGAATATCGCTAGGCCATGACCAACATGCAGACTCTCGTGGAAGTATAGGACAAGGTCCTCAGACTCATGACTGGTGCAGTGAAGTCTACACCGGTCTCGGGGGAAACAACACACACACACACACAACACACACACACACACACACACACACACACACACACACACACCACCACACACACCTCTCCTCTCTCTCTCTTTTTTTTTTTTCTCTCTCTGCCTCTGTCTGTCTGTCTGCTTGCCTCTCTCTCTGTGTCTGTCTGTCTTCTCTCTCTCGTTCTCTCTCCCCTCCCTCTCCTCTCCACGCCAACAGCTTGAGAGGAAGTTGCCAGAGACACATAACAGTAATTTTTGCCCACATTCACTGGAGCTCATCAGGTGTCAGCCCTGAGGCCATTCACATCTCCATGTCCCATGTGGCCGAATCCCATCGACGGCAAGCATACGGAAACGTGAGAATGACCATTGCACACACACACACAACCACACTCACACACACACACACACACACACACACACACACACACACACACACACACACACGCACGCACGCACACACACACACACACACACAACACACCCAGCCATCATCCCATGTAGCAAAGTTGGATGATGTCAACAAAAATTTGCCTGAAACGAAGAAGCTGACCACGATAGCAAGAGGTTACTGCAGAAACATCAGCAAGCGCTGCCAAAGGAGACATTTTCACCACAACTCCCAACACTATGGACACCAGAACAGACAGAAACTGAAATCTGCACTACTCGTACTGTCCCCCGTGTCATCTCAATGGAAGTACAAAATGACACAACACACCGGGCTGTCATGTCAGTCCTGATGAAATAGCGTTACCCATGAGACGCATGGACGTATGCATACATGTACACTGACAGTCAACCACCAGTGTTGTAACCAACGGAGGGGTCGTTATCCTCATCAGTTTCCCGGAAAGCTCAGACCACAGCTGATTGTGTTCATATCGGCAAACACTGCGCCAACGACCAAGAAGAAACACAGACACTCATAGCAAGCAGCATGCATGACTTAGAATACAGACGACACATGCTATCAGGTAGTCTGATTCTCAGTTGTCTTTTCTTTTCTTGTCCTGAAGAATGACAACTTCTCCCACCTTACCAAGACCTTCCAGCAAATCAGAAGAACCAGAAGAGTGGTCCTCCAGTGGATCCCTGCCACTGTGGGATACCAGGAAACAAGACGATAGACGAGCTGGCAGAAAGACAGGAAGACCAGCATGCAACGTTGTCAGCTACAGCGAGAGGAGGGGCGTCACAGATCATCTTAAGTCACAGACAGAAGGAAGACTTCATTAGAGTAGCAAGTGGTCTGATAAAGTCATGTCACAACATGACACAACCAGCTGCCATCATCAACATCACCATACCACATACCCACATCCCCACTACCACACATCCCACAAATTCGAGCCATCACCACACTGTTCAGCAGTAAACCATCAGCCAACATAGCAATGTAAGACCAAACAGCAACATAGCGTGTAGAGGACCAAACAGCCGAACATGTTCAGTGTAGAGGACACAGAACAAGCATGAGAACCAAACACGACTAGCAGTGAGAGGAACCAACAACAGAGACCAACCGAATAGCAGTGAAGAGGACCAAACAGCCGAACATAGCAGTGAAGAGGGACCAAACAGCCGAACACAGCAGTGAAGAGACCAACAGCCAACAAGCAGTGAGAGACCAAACAGCCGAACATAGCAATGAAGAGAACCAAACAGCCGAACATAGCATGAGAGAACCAAACAGCCGAACATGGCAGTGAACGCAGAAGACCAAACAGCCGAACATAGCAGTGAAGAGAACCAAACAGCCGAACATAGCAGTGAAGAGAACCAAACAGTCGAACATAGCAGTGAAGAGAACCAAACAGCCGAACATAGCAGTGAAGAGAACCAAACAGCGAACATAGCAGTGAAGAGAACCAAACAGCCGAAATAGCAGTGAAGAGAACCAAACAGCCGAACACTGCAGTGAAGAGGACCAAACAGTCGAACACAGCAGTGAAGAGGACCAAACAGCCGAACATAGCAGTGAAGAGAACCAAACAGCCGAACACAGCAGTGAGAGGACCAAACAGCTGAACACAGCAGTGAAGAGGACCAAAACAGTCGAACACAGCAATGAAGAGGACCAAACAGCCCAACACAGCAGTGAAGAGAACCAAACAGCCGAACACAGCAGTGAAGAGAACCAAACAGTCGAACACAGCATGAAGAGGACCAAACAGCTGAACACATCAGTGTAGAGGACAAACAGCCGAACACAGCAGTGAAGAGAACCAAACAGCTGAACACAGCAGTGAAGAGAACCAAACAGCCGACACAACAGTGAAGAGAACCAAACAGCCGAACACAGCAGTGAAGAGGACCAAACAGCTGAACATAGCAGTGAAGAGAACCAAACAGCCGAACATAGCAGTGAAGAGAACCAAACAGCCGGAACAACAGTGAAGAGAACCAAACAGCCGAACACAGCAGTGAAGAGGACCAAACAGCCCAACACAGCAGTGAGAGACCAAACAGCTGAACATAGCAGTGAAGAGAACCAAACAGCCGGACACAACAGTGAAGAGGACCAAACAGCCAACATAGCAGTGAAGAGGACCAAACAGGCAGAACATACAGTGAAGAGGACCAAACAGCCGAACATAGCAGTGAAGAGAACCAAACAGCCGAACACAGCAGTGAAGAGGACCAAACAGCCGAACACAACAGTGAAGAGGACCAAACAGCCCAACACAGCAGTGTAGAGGACCAAACAGCTGAACATAGCAGTGAAGAGAACCAAACAGCCGGACACACAGTGAAAAGGACCAAACAGCCGAACATAGCAGTGAAGAGGACCAAACAGCGACACTACAGTGAAGAGGACCAAACAGCCGAACACAGCAGTGAAGAGGACCAAACAGGAACACACAGTGTAGAGGAACCAAACAGCTGAACACAGCAGTGAAGAGAACCAAACAGCCGAACACAGCAGTGAAGAGGACCAAACAGCCGAACATAGCAGTGAAGAGGACCAAACAGCCGAACATAGCAGTGAAGAGGACCAAACAGCCGAACACAGCAGTGAAGAGAACCAAACAGCCAACACAGCAGTGAAGAGGACCAAACAGCTGAACACAGCAGTGAAGAGGACCAAACAGCTGAACACAGCAGTGAAGAGGACCAAACAGCTGACACAGCAGTGAAGAGGACCAAACAGCGAACACAGCAGTGAAGAGAACCAAACAGCCGAACATAGCAGTGAAGAGGACCAAACAGCCGAACACAGCAGTGTAGAGGACCAAACAGCTGAACATAGCAGTGAAGAGGACCAAACAGCCGAACACAGCAGTGTAGAGGACCAAACAGCCCAACACAGCAGTGAAGAGGACCAAACAGCCGAACACAGCAGTGAAGACACCAAACAGCCGAACACAGCAGTGTAGAGGACCAAACAGCCGAACACAGCAGTGAAGAGGACCTAAACAGCCGAACACATCAGTGAGAGGACCAAACAGCCGAAGACAAGCAGTGAAGAGGACCAAACAGCCGAACACAGCAGTGAA
>JAPXFY010000025.1:40995814-41013314 GCA_030674185.1 Monoplex corrugatus | reverse complement strand
TCTGGGGATCTCATCCCTACGTCTCAATATAGTCACCGTTTTTCTCAATAGCAATGTTCTACCTTCGAATGAGGGCATGTATCCCTACATCGTAAAATTCTCTTGACTGTACTTGGAGCCACGTCTTCACTTCAGTCTTCACTTCCTCGTCAGTGACATAATGTTTGCCTCTCAAACCCTCTTTCATGGGGCTGAAGAGATAATAGTCTGAAGGCGCTAATCTGGTGAATATGGAGGATGCGGTAAAGTTGTCCACCCGAATGAGGCGATTGTCTCCTTGTCCTTGATGCTTGTGTGTGGTCGAGCATTGCATGCAGAAGGAGGACATTATCGATTTGCAAGTTGGGTCTCACTCGTCGGATTCTTGCTTTGAGCCTCGTCAGGGTCTTAATGTATGCCTCAGAGTTTATTGTTTCTCCTCTTGGCAATAAATCAACCAGAATGACACCTTGAGCATCCCAAAAGACAGTCGCCTTGATTTTTCCAGCTGACTTTTCCGTCTTGAACTTTTTCGGTTTTGGTGGCGCAGGATGAGCCATTCCATTGACTGCCTTCTTTGATTCCGGTTCATAACAGTGAATCCATGTTTCATCACCAGTAACGAGCCTTCCAAAGAAGGTGTTGTCTCATTGACTTTGTTCAAGAAGTTCAGTGCAGGCGTTGATCCTGTCAGTCTTGCGTTCGGTAGTCAGCTCTCTCGGTACCCAACGGGCAACACACTTGTGAAAACCCAAGTGATTCAACAATGTTATAAACACTTCCATGGCTCACTTCAAGGTTTTCTGTCAACTCCTCAAGAGTTATGCGCCTATATTCTCTAATCAGAGATCTACTTTTGCTTTCTTGGCAGGATTCACAGAAGTGGACGGACGGCCAGAGCGGGGTTTATCGGCTACGCTCGCAGTTCCCACCTTTTCATCATTCAGACGACAGACCCACCTGCGAACATTGCTATAATCTAAAGTATTCTCCTTATACACATTCTGCAATCGTCTGTGAATGTTCACAGGAGTTTCATCCTCAGCAACAAGGAATTCAATCACTGCTCTTTGTTTTTGACGCAGCTCTAAGGGGGCAGCCATTTTGAATTTTCTTCACGAGTCTATGAACCGGAAACATACCAAACAAAATGTTGCAGTCCGTAACAGTTATAATCATTTGTAACTGAGCAACATTTCAGGTAATTTTATCAAAAATTTCGTCTGATATAAATAAAAAAGCATTACTTTTTGACTCACCCTCGTACTTTAGTTTTTGAAGTCCTTGTTCCTGTTACCTAGTTTTGAGTTACTTTGTAAAAACTTGAAATATTTGTCTTTTTAATCTTCCTTTAAAAAAACGAGTAGAGGGAGTGAAATTTCATTTGGGCGATATCATCAAAAAAGCATCCAAGGAACGCACATTACGTCAAAAGTTCAAAAGTACGTCGGAACAACTCAAATTACGTCAAAGAAACACCCAAACAACTCAAAATTACGTCAAAATAATCAGACAACACTAAAAATACGTCAGAACAACTCAGGTTACGACAAAGTTGTACAACTACTTAAATTACGTCAAAAGTACGTCAGAACTTCTCAAAATCATACGTCAGAAGTGCATAGGAACAAATCAAAATTATGTCAAAAATACATCAGAACAATTCAAATCACACAGCCACAAAAATTATGTACACAACAAATCAAATAAGGTCAACAATACAGGAAATCAATTAAAAATTACGTCAAAAGTATACAGAGCACCCAAGTTAACTCAAAATTACATCAAACGTTGCAAGCTACATATACGCACGCAGTACACTGGAACACTCATATTACTTCAAAGTACGCCAGAACACCCATATTACGTCAAAAGTATACCAGAACATCCATATTACGTCAAAAGTACGCCTGAACATCCATATTACGTCAAAAGTACGCCAGAACACTCATTACATCAAAAGTACGCCAGAACAACTATATTACGTCTAAATACGCCAGAACACCCCTATTGCTTCAAAGGTATCCAAGAACACCCTATTACGTCAAAAGTACGCCAGAACACCCATGTTTAAAGTTAAAAGTACGCCAGAACACCCATGTTACATCAAAGTACGCCAGAACATCATATTACGTCAAAAGTACATCAGAACTCTCATATTACGTCAAAAGTACGCCAGAACACCCGGGTACGTTACGTAAAAAAAAAAACACACACCAGAAAGAATGGCTCAAGAGTCAAAGTGGTCTAAGAAATCAACACTTAAGTTGACATCCACTGGAATGATGGAAACGTTAAGGTGGGCAACGAACAGGCCACATTTTTGGTGTTGCGGGCTGGGATTGAAATGGAGACATCAGATCTTGAGTCCACGGCTCTATCAAAGGGACCAATCAGCCCGTGATATAAACCGTGGCCTGTCCGAGGCTTCAACCCCAACCCCAGCGTCATAAGTATGGCTCACTAACAACTGGGTTAATGGGCCACGAAGCTGTGACTTGTAGGTTCGAACGTACGACCCCTATGTTACCGGCATGACGCTCGCACCCACACCCACACACACACCCCACACACACACACACACATGCACAGACAGACAGATAGACAGACAGAGAGGGAGATAGGGGAGAGAAAGAGAGAGAGAGAGAGAGGAGGGGGGCAGTAATATTTCTCTGTGAACCTGATGAACTATTCACCTGTAACTGATCCACTCCACTGGGACATGTTCTAGTCACCTTGACTAGCTCGTAAATGTGATATGGTATGAAACCTGTGGTTAGGGAATGCCCAGTAGGAGTTCTGGGGAATTTGGAAGATCCCTGCCCTGTCACATGTGAGTGGTCTACGACCAGGCTAGCAGCCAGAGAAGTTTGTAAATTGCCTGTTCATTAGCTGTTAAACGTTCCAGCCACATTGATGACATCGTGTGTTCTAAGTTTTAAAGCGCTGGTTCGGCTTCCCATTAGCATCAAAATCTTGAGCAACTGCGCATACGGGTTTGCACAAAAGTAAAAGAATAAGCCAAATCATGGCTTTCGGATTTGAATGAACCATGTATTGATATGTTAAAATGCATGAAATCTTATTAAGTCAGTTTTAAGTAATTTCGAAAGTCCAATCCGAACATCAGTTTGAAAGAGTGTAATACGATTTAATCGAGTGCAAAGATACCTACCAATCTCAACAATAAAAACCAGGTAGTTTTGATAAACTGTGTCCGTAAGTTTCAGTGTGAGATCAGGGTTACAATGCCCAAGCAATGTAGAGGAAAACTCAACAGCAGTTAAAGCGGCTAATTTTGAGGGTAAAATAATTCAAGTGATTTTTCGGATAAGGTTACACCTAAACGGGTAGAGACAGAATGAAAAATGTCAGAGGACTGCTTTTTTTTTCTGAGAATGAAACAAGAGATTCAGCGGACATAGTACACAAGTGGCTAAGATGCCAGATTTTTAGTCGGAAGATCTGAGGGTTGAACTTGCCTGAGTACTTTCAGCTCATTGGATAAAGGGTGGAAATGTTTTTCCGATGTCAGCGTGTGTGGAGGCCTGTTAGTGCCTGAATCCCCTTCGTGTGTATACACACATAAAACATCACATATACACGTTAAAGATCCTGTAAGTCATGCCAGTTTAGGGTGGCTCATGAAAGCATGTAAAACACTCTGCTTGCACACCCACCGAAGGTGGAATATGCTGACTTTGCAGCAACATACCGCCTGCACAGTGGGGGGAAAATAACCAACACGCATACACACATCCGAGAAAACATTGAAACGTTGTTGGTAGAAACAAGAGCTTATCCCTCAAGTCTTTCTGTTTCAGTGCCAGTAGCACAGACCATTCTGTAACTCTTTTTGGCCTCGTGCCTGTAGCTTGTACCTTTCTGTCAATCCATTCCGGACTAAATGGCATACCACACAGAGCTTCTTGGTCTGTCGGTCAGCCATTCGCCATTTGCCTCACAGTCATAGAAACAAAACGCCATACATCCGTTCCATGTTGGCTTCAAATGTCCCTTCAAACTCGTTGACTGGGAAAGATGAATAGAACTGAGGACATTAGTTGTATTCCTTCACTTGGTGACGTGGGCTTTGAAAGTGGATGGAACTGATCACCTCTTTCTTTATTCATGCCCCAGAATAATTGTTGAGTGGTTAATTTCTTTGACTTTCGTCTTTCTCTTTCTTCCTGTTTATCTTTATGTCTGTCTGTAGTTCTCTCTCTCTCTCTCTTCTCTCTCTCTCTCTCTCTCTCTCTCTCTCTCTCTCTCTCTCTCTCTCTCTCTCTCTCTCTCTCTCTCTCTCTCTCTCTCTCCCCTTCCATCTTTTTCCATTATCTACTTGTCATTTCGCTTTTGCCGTAGATTTTTCAGTTAGATGGGAAGAAGATTCATGCGTTCTTTCAAAAATTGAGGCTACTGTTGAGATCAAAACACTTATTTTTCCAGTGATATGAAATATGATTGTGTTTGAGTTTACTAATCTCAGGTGTTGTTTTGCAGTAATTAACCACAGATTATTGAATTTGCTTGAGCCATTATGAAAAAAAAACTTAACTAGAACAAGCAAACGTCCCTGCAAAATGAATAGCTGTGTAAGAGTAATGAGGCTGACGACATTAGCTGTGTTCATTCACTGTGTGATGTGGGCATTGAAATGGGATATAACTGACCATGTGTTGCTTTGTTTGAGACTGATATTTCTCCACTGTTACTGTATTGTTTTCTTTGTCATTTGTCTTTGTTTCCTTCCCTGTGTACTCGTACTGTGACTTATTTTTTTAAAAGAGATTTTTACGTAGAAGAAAAATTATTTAGTTGTTAGTAAGTTTGCCGTATATGACTGTATTGAAAGGTGTCCTGACTGTATTTACTATAAACCCTTACCATTATCATGAGAATTTGATTTTTTAACCCAAAGAACAAAATCACAAATAACCAGTTTCAAGATCACAACTAAGCAAAAATGAGTGACTGTGGTACAAATATGAATGGCTTGACTATTTTGTTTTGGTTCCTGTTTGTTCGTTGTCTGAACATCCGAATGCGCACATTCTTTCATTCTGTGTTCACGTCGACTTCCGAATGCTTGATTATTTTACTGCTTATTCATGTTTTTGATGGACCAACATCGATGACAACATTTATCAGTAACAGCACCAACGGTTGTTAAAATTACAGCGAGGTACTTTAAGAAAACATTTGCGGATTCTCGCACTTAGCAGGTTCATTTGTGCTTATCATTTTCCTTTCCCATTTTCTGTGCCTCATTAATAGACACAAGCTGGAACAATTATACAAGTACTATGATGTTGATGACTGTGCCGATGATAATCATGATACTTTCGAGTTCCATCAAAGATTGATTCTGCATGACAGAGCTTTACTGTACTCGTGATGTCATATAGTATTTCCTGTCATCAACCAGGTGCAAGAGGTACAGACACCTGCGGTGCTGGTCAGGAGATTTAAGCAACATTCTCTGACGCATCAGTAAAGAGGATGAAACTCGACTGTGCGGTCCAAGTCTTCCCAGTGAGTCCATAGCACGCTCAGTTCTGGGGAGGAACCGGCTGGAGCCGAAAAAATCGCAGAATGATTTTGACAGGGATGATGGGATTCGAAACCACAACTTTGCAGTAGGCAGTCCATTGCGCTAACCACCGCACCATGGCGATTGGCGTACAGCGAATGACTAGTAAATACCATCATCATCATGCAGAAAAGGTGGATCATCTTAGGATTGTTTTCTCCTCATAAATCTGTCATCGGTCATCAAGTCTCTTCCAGACGCATATAGGATTACATACAACTTTAGCCGAGAAATGGTTTATAGATTTGTACCAAGTGATTGTGGATTAGTTCCATAGGTGTCCTTGGACATGTTTACATTCACGCTGGCTGACTTTGTCATTAACGTTCTTGATAAAGGTGTGTGTGTGTGTGTGTGTGTGGTCTTTGGCTGTGTATGTAGTCGATAGAACGAATCAGACAATTACAGCTAACACAGAATGTTGACAGTTGTATGAAACCGGCAAGGCAAATAGAAACCCTGGATGGAAATTACTTTACACAGATGTTTTCTTCTTGATCTCTTTCCTGTTTTTGTTTTCAGTTCTCTCTCTCTCTCTCTCTCTCTCTCTCTCTCTCTCTCCTCTCTCTCTCTCTCTTCTCTCTCTTCTCTCTCTCCCTCCCTCTCTCTCTCTCGCTCGCTTTTTTGTTTGTCTCTGTATGTCTCTTTTCTTTCTTTTTATGGCAATATCTACCAAGTATTAAACACGTTATGTGACGTCAGACAGCCCTGATATGAAGACAGACAATAATACTCCATTTGAAGACACAGCGAACAGAGAAAAATAAGATTCGCGCCAACACACAACAGTGGATTCTACAAATAAAGTATCAGTGGCTTCGTTACTTAGGTATTTAGACCCAGCGGTGTATAAACACACACACGCACGCACGCACGCGCACAACATCACACAAAAACACACCAACAACATACACACCCCACATCACGCACGCACGCACGCGACACACACACACACCACGCACGACGCACCACACACACACACACCACACAAAACACACACACACACCACACCACACACACACACACACACACACACACACAAACACACACACACACCACACACACACACACACCACACACCACACACACACACACACACACAAAATTAACTTTCAGTATAGTCACATACACTTACTATCACATGGAAACTTCTCGTATGTTTGGTCATCATTTGCACGAGAAGACAAAATTAATACTCGCCTATACGATGACCTCCAGGGGCTGTTTCAGTATGAATAGTATCCCCACCTGGAAATTCTGTGAGGAAATTTCATTTTGTTTCTGCTGTGTTCTTTCGCTTTCTGTCATTTGTTATCAATGTATGCTTCGCTGGTCCATTAACCTGTATGTGTTCGATAAGGTCTTACATATTTTCTCTTAAGGATTGATAATTCGATACTTGTATTAAGTGCATTTTTGGCTCAAGGAAAATGAGATTTGCAGAAGCAATTTTAGGTAATTTAGGCCGTTTTTATATTTTTGGTGTCCTTAGTTACGTTTGAATTTGTAGTTATGCATGTTTTTTAAAATCCCCTGTGTAATGAATTGGACTCAGTGGTCAACGCCAGGGGCATCTCCTCAGATTATGTGCGCTAACGCATTGATATGCGTACTTAATTTTCTTTTCCTTTTTTTTCATTGTTGAAGTATTGTGTGTGTTTTGAAACAGGTTATGACCCTTATATGGCTCTACGCAGTCGGCTGGGCATTAAACAAGAATAACAGTAACAATAACCTGTACGCACAGGTTACAGCCCTGATAAGGCTCTACGCAGTCGGCTGGGCATTAAACAAGAATAACAGTAACTATAACCTGTACGCACAGGTTATAGCCCTGATAAGGCTCTACGGCAGTCGGCTGGACTTTAAACAGGAATAACAGTAACAATAACCTATACGAAACAGGTCATATATATAGCCCTGATATGGCTGTACGCAGTCAGCTGGGTTTAATAAAACAAAAATAACAATAACAATAACCTATATAGGAGGACGAACTCTCCGTGGATCAGATGGATGAGTGGGTCCTACTGGTCTTTATCACAAGTAGATCAGTGAGATGGGAAACATCTCCACCCTTTACCCACTAAGCTGTAGTCAGGCAAGTTCGAACCCAAATCTTGCCACTGGAAGTTCGACGTGTTTCCCACTTGGCTATAGCACTATCGCTCAGAAGTTTTCTTCTTCTTCTTCTTTTTCGTCGTCACACTTGGAGTATGGTCGCGAGGATGAAATAAGTCGTCAGTGATAGTCTAGCACCGTTTCCGTCGATTCTGTATCTCAAGTGTCACATTGACTGCTTTTGTTTTGTTAGTGTTGTTATCGTTGTTGTTGCTGTTGTTATCATCATCATCATCATCATCATCATCACATCATCATCATCATCATCATTATCGTCGTCATCATCATCGTCGTCGTCGTCATCATCATCATCATCATTGTTATTATTATTATTATTATATTGTTGTTGTTGTTGTTCTTGTTGTGTTTTGTTTGTTTTGCATGGCACTGTTGTTTGTTAGAAAACGCCTGCTGGCCTGGTACCTGTAATTTCTGCCCTGTAGGTTTTCTTCAGGAGTTATCCTACCCTTAAGGTGCTTGGGGTTCTTAGGCAGCCCTTACAAGCTTGAGGGCGCTATCGTAGGACACATAGGGTATTCTTTTGTTTTTTAGGTGTAATTTTGCCAGAACACAAATAGAACGTTACTGAAGAAGATTAGGAAAAGACAAACAACTTTTAGAGGATGTTTTCTCAAACGAGAGAAATTTGAGCCCTTTGTCAAAACAGGAAAACTGGAGAGAAAAGAGCACCCAGTAGACCCAGGGAGAAATTGTCACAACAGGAAAACTGGAGAGAAAAGAGCACCCAGTAGACCCAGGGAGAAATTGTAACAACAGGAAAACTGGAGAGAAAAGAGCACCCAGTAGACCCAGCGAGAAATTGTCACAACAGGAAAACTGGAGAGAAAAGAGCACCCAGTAGACCCAGGGAGAAATTGTCACAACAGGAAAACTGGAGAGAAAAGAGCACCCAGTAGACCCAGGGAGAAATTGTCACAACAGGAAAACTGGAGAGAAAAGAGCACCCAGTAGACCCAGGGAGAAATTGTAACAACAGGAAAACTGGAGAGAAAAGAGCACCCAGTAGACCCAGCGAGAAATTGTCACAACAGGAAAACTGGAGAGAAAAGAGCACCCAGTAGACCCAGGGAGAAATTGTCACAACAGGAAAACTGGAGAGAAAAGAGCACCCAGTAGACCCAGGGAGAAAATGTTGGACGGATTTGCGGAGTGGATGAGGACAGAAAAGGCGGGAGATATACTAGCAGCGATAAAAGATAGATCCGTATGGAGGGGCATGATCGCCGTCGCCGTGCAAAGATAGATTCGTATGGAGGGGCATGATCGCCGACGCCGTGCAAAGATAGATTCGTATGGAGGGGCATGATCGCCGTCGCCATGCAAAGATAGATTCGTATGGAGGGGCATGATCGCCGTCGCCATGCAAAGATAGATTCGTATGGAGGGGCATGATCGCCGTCGCCAGGCAAAGATAGATTCGTATGGAGGGGCATGATCACCGTCGCCATGCAAAGATAGATTCGTATGGAGGGGCATGATCGCTGACGCCATGCAAAGATAGATTCGTATGGAGGGGCATGATCGCTGACGCCATGCAAAGATAGATTCGTATGGAGGGGCATGATCGCTGACGCCATGCAAAGATAGATTCGTATGGAGGGGCATGATCGCTGACGCCATGCAAAGATAGATTCGTATGGAGGGGCATGATCGCTGACGCCATGCAAAGATAGATTCGTATGGAGGGGCATGATCGCTGACGCCATGCAAAGATAGATCCGTATGGAGGGGCATGATCGCTGACGCCATGCAAAGATAGATCCGTATGGAGGGGCATGATCGCTGACGCCATGCAAAGATAGATCCGTATGGAGGGGCATGATCGCTGACGCCATGCAAAGATAGATTCGTATGGAGGGGCATGATCGCTGACGCCATGCAAAGATAGATTCGTATGGAGAGTTATGATCACCAACGCCATGCAAAGATAGATTCGAATGGAGAGTTATGATCACCAACGCCATGCAAAGATAGATTCGTATGGAGAGTTATGATCACCAACGCCATGCAAAGATAGATTCGTATGGAGAGTTATGATCACCAACGCCATGCAAAGATAGATTCGAATGGAGGGGCATGATCACCAACGCCATGCAAAGATAGATTCGTATGGAGAGTTATGATCGCCGACGCCATGCAAAGACAGATTCAAATGGAGAGTTATGATCGCCAACGCCATGCAAAAATAGATTCGAATGGAGGGGCATGATCGTCAACGCTCATGATGATGTTGATGAGTATTGCCAGGCGCCACCGTAACCCGCCCTGATAGTAGGCACCACCAGTTGGTCCGGGAGTGGGTGCTCATCCAGGCTGCCCTGCCTCGTTTCGCAGCTATTCTTTGTATCTGAAAGCCGTTCGCTTGTCTACAATTGCAGAAAGTTTGAGACAGCACAAACCACAGGAAAAAACTCAACACTTTGATTCTTTGACCCTGTCAACCAGCATCCTGCATTGCCAACCATGCTAGCAAAGCAAAAACTCAACACTTTGATTTCCTCACCCTGTCCACCAGCTTCCTACAGGAAGCTGGTGGATAGGGTGAGGGAGTCAAAGGGTTAAGATTTTGCAGTTGGTGGATAGGGTGCGGGAGTCAAAGGGTTGTTTTTGCAGTTGGTGGATAGGGTGCGGGAGTCAAAGGGTTAAGTTTTTGCAGTTGGTGGATAGGGTGCGGGAGTCAGAGGGTTAAGTTTTTGCAGTTGGTGGATAGGGTGCGGGAGTCAAAGGGTTAAATTACATCGCACACACATGCAGACCCGCCGTTGGCGGGAAATCTGCTGTGATCGTGATCACCGGCGAGATGGTGGAAGTTGCAGGTCTCTGTACACATGTCTGTGTGCAAAAGTAATCAAGCTTTCTCCCACCCCTCAGACACGTACATCCCCAGACACTGGTCGCTCACAGCGTGTCTCCGTTGTCAGTGTCCCTGGAGTAATGCTTGTGCCATCGTCAGTCAAGGACAGGGTATATTTGTTTAGTTAATTAAATTGTCTTCTACTCTAATCCTTTGCGGAGGCAGATGCGTGGCGCTCATGAATGTATCATAAGAGTATGTACGCACACGATAAGAACGCATGCACGTAAAAACATAAGCACGCGCTGGTATATATGCAGACACGCAAGCACGCACGCGAGCAAACACGCGCACACAACTTACAACTCTCCTTTCTTTCTCTCACTTGATTTCATCATGGTTCAAGCGTGTTTGGAGTTTTGGGACCAAAGTTCAGTAAACGGTCGTGATCAAACAAACCGATTAAAAAAACAAACAAACTACTATTAACTTCCCAAAGATTTGAGACATATCACAACGTTTACTTGCCTTGGGACAACAATAACTTCAGTGAACAAAGACATCCACGTTACATTGAACAAGAAAAACATCTAAGTTGTATTGCAGTGATTATGTGTTTAGTTCTACTGTTAATTCTCGCAGGAACATGTGATTTTAATGTAGGCAAAAGATACGATCAAACCTGTCAAGAAAATAGAAGATAAAGGTCGTTTCATGTCTGAATGTACAATTTACATATGTTCCAGATAAAATGTATATATTCAGATGTCGCAGAGATTTTTCACAGACGGATCCTCATGTATATACATGTATGTTAATAAAAGAAATAACTGATGATGAAAATGTTAGTAGTAATGAACATTTATGACATTTTATCGTAAAAGATCTTTAAACACTTTTGCAAAAATGAAAAAAAACAAAACAACAACAACAAAAAACGTGGACAGAAAAAAAAAATGCACAAAGCAAACAGCATCAACATCATATATTACGAACTCATATAATAATTACGTGAACACACATACACACACACACACACAACACACACACACACACTACACATCCACACACACACACACACACACACACACGCACACACACATACACACACACACACACACACCACACACAACACACACACACACACACAGAGTGAGAGAGAGAGAGAGGAGAGGAGGGGGGGGGGGAGAAGGGAATGTCCATGAAAATGTGAAAAGAGTAGTTTTCAGGGAAATTTTCAAAGAAAATTTGAACAGCATCGAAGAAACAAAACTGTAGAGTGACAGAGAAAGGTTGTTCCATGCAGAGAGGGCCTGGAAAGAGAATGAACGTTGGTCGGCAGTTTTGTTACAAAAGTGAGCGGTGCAGAAGATCTAAAATGTTGGGCTTTTAAGGGGTCTGGGTATGTGTTCACTTTTGGAGCTGAAAGCAGGTGAACATGTATTAAAACCTGGAGCAGTATCCGAAGACGTTCTTTGAGCATTACTTAATAGCGTTATTAACTGTGGCCTTCATTATCATCATCAGGTGCCCTGCCGCATGGCGTTGGCGATCATGGACTTCCATCTGTCTCTATCTCTTGTTGCCCCAAGCATCTCCACCCTCTCGTCTTCAGCCACTCCGCAAGTCCGTCTAGCATTTTCTCGCTGGGTCTGCCGGTGCTCTCTTTCCTTCCAGCTTTCCCGTTGTGACCAGTGCTCCAATCCCCCTTCCTCATAAAATGACCTATAAATGTTGCCTGTCTTTTCCTAATCTTCCTTATGAATGATCTACTTGTGTCTGCCTCCATCAAGACTGTCTCGTTTGTTTTCTTTGCTGTCCATGGAACTCTCAACATTCTTCTTAGAAACCACATATCGGCTGCCTCAATCTTGTTCTGGCTTTGTTTGTTGACTGTCCACGCCTCACATCCGTACAGCAGTATTGGTTCTATATAACATTCAAGAACTCTCTTCGTGATGTTAATTGATAGGCATTTGTTGGTAAGAATGCTTGTCATCTTCTTGAATGCTGTTTTGGCTTGGCCGATTCTGCCGGTTATTTCTGATGTGCATCTGCCGTCTGATGAAATGATCGTTCCAAGGTATTTGAACTTGTCAACCTGTGTCAAGGTTGTGCCATTTGCTGTTATTGTGCATGAGGGGATTTCATGTTTTGTTACTGATCACCATGACTTCAGTCTTCCTGCTGTTTAGTTCCAGCCCCTTACCTTTGCTGCGGCCTTACGATAACAATTTTGCGTTCCTACATTCTGCTGTTATGGTGATCTTTTCAAATTCCAGCCCCGAGGTCACATACATCGGCACGTCCCATGTGGCCGATTCCGTTGATGCGAAGTGAGAATGATCTTCACACTCTTCTGTACTGCTAGATGGAAGATGCTAAATTTTGCATATTGATGACCCTGAATCAAACTTTGATGTTTAACGCCAAGTAGTGTTCCGATTACTCAGACACGACAGAAACATTGTCTCGGAAACATGTCTCCGTATGTTGTCTTTCTTCTTTCTGTTCTCTTCTAGCAAACTGGCTGGTGAGCATTTGGTGAAGCTGTGGACTATAGTCCAATCTGATAGCGTAGACTATTCAGTGTTCATAATAATGCTGCAGTTATTCGCTGTGGACTTAGTTTTTTTTAATAAAATACAATCCAAGCTTATAGCATAGATTGTTCAGTGTTCATATTAATTAGTGCAATCATTCGCTGTGGACTCAATTGTTTTTAAATAAAGTAAAAGCTGATAGCGTAGATCTTTCAGTGTTCATAGTAATCCTCCAGTTATACGCTATGGACTCAATGTTTTTTTAGTACAGTCGAAGCTGATAGCAGAACTGTTCAGTGTTCATATTAATGCTCATTATTCGCTTGGACTCGTGTTTTAATATAATCCAAGTTATAGCATAGACTGTTCAGTGTTCATGTTAATGCTCCAGTTATTCGCTTGGACTCAATTTTTTTAATACATTCCAAGCTATCATAAACTGTTCAGTGTTCATAGTATGCTGCAATTATTTGCTGTGGACTCAATATTTTTTTAGAATATAATCCAAGCTGATACTATAGACTGCTAAGTGTTCATAGTAATGCTTCAATTATTCGGTTCAACTCATTTCTATACAACCCAAACTAATAGCATAGATTGTTCAGTGTTCATGTTAATGCTCGAATTATTCGCTGTGGACTCAATATTTTCAATACAGTCCAAGCCGATAGCGTAGACTGCTCAGTGTTCATAGCAATGCTCCAATTATTCGCTGTGGACTTAATGTTTTTTAATACAGTCGAAGCTGATAGCTTAGATTGTTCAGTGTTATATTAATGCCCGATTATTCGCTGTAGACTCGATTTTTTCGAATACAGTCCAAGCTGATAGCGTAGACTGTTCAGTGTTCATAATAATGCTGCAATTATTCGATGTGGATTCAAATTTTTCGAATACAGTCCAAGTTGATTGCGTTTAGTGTTCATAGTAATGCTCTAATTATTCAGGCGGTATCAACAAAGTATTTCGTTGAATCTGTCCTTCCATCTCCATCCTGTTACTTCCAATTAGAAACCGTGGTTATATATAATTTGGACATGCTCTGCCAGACATAGCATGCAAATCTGGTTGGAGCGCATAAGTGGCTGTCTGAATGTGATAATTCCATGAAATTTTCCATTTTCAAGGACCATCTTTAACCTTTTGACTCCTGCACCCTTTCCACGAGCATCCTGCCTTGTCAACCATGCTAGCAAAGCAAAAACTTAACCCTTTGACTCTCTTACCTTGTAGGAAGCTGGTGGACAGGATGAGAAAGTAAAAGGGTTAAGTTTTTGCAGTTGGTGGATAGGGTGTAGGAATCAAAGGGTTAAAAGATATCATTTAATGATGGTGCAGAATGTACTGACAAGGAATAAAGCAGCAGTTTCAGTTACAGTTTCTCAAGATAAAGTCTCCTCGTTCAGAATGAATCCTATATGCACTGATGGCACTGACACCATGCGATGGAGAAGATTGAAAATGGATCTATGACAATCCTTAATCCTGCACATAAGTCCTATGAGCTGGCAAGAACTTGGAAGGTTGAAAATGATCTATGACAATCCTTAATCCTACACATAAGCCCTATGAGCTGGCAGGGTCTCGAAAGATTGAAAATGATATGTCACAATAATCCTACACATAAGCCCTATGAGCTGGCAGGGTCTTGAAAGATTGAAAATGATATGTCACAATAATCCTACACATAAGCCCTATGAGCTGGCAGGGTCTTGAAAGATTGAAAATGATATGTCACAATAATCCTACACATAAGCCCTATGAGCTGGCAGGGTCTTGAAAGATTGAAAATGATATGTCACAATAATCCTACACATAAGCCCTATGAGCTGGCAGGGTCCTTGAAAGATTGAAAATGATATGTCACAATAATCCTACACATAAGCCCTATGAGCTGGCAGGGTCTTGAAAGATTGAAAAGATATGTCACAATAATCCTGCACATGAACCCTATAAGTTGGCAAGGTCTTGGAAGATTGAAAATGATCTGTCAGAAGCCATAATCCTGCACATAAGCCCTGTGAGTTGGCAAGGTCTTGATTTAAAAAAATCCGTGGCCCGCTAAAGGATTGAACTTACAACCCCTGCGTCATGAGCATGGAGCTCTAACAACGAGGCAGTGGGCCATCAAAGGGGAGTGATAAACTAATTTTAGAAAACAGAGCTTGTCGGTGTTTTTTGTATGAGATCACAGAGAGGATGATTAAAGCACACAAACAAATGTTGAATAGAGCCACAGCGAATAATTGGCTTGTTTGGAGGCCTAAAGGCAGTGATTTTCAGGATGAGATAACGTCAGGACCGTCAAATAAGGGAGAGAATGAAGGGGAAAGATCAAGGGATTGCTTTGTTTCTTTTGTGAAGAAAGGGGAGAGAATAACTAGAGACTTGTCCTTAATCCTTTTTTCACGATAAATTATTTTATGGCACTTTTTTAGAACAACAAATAGTCAAAGCACAACGAGCATGTGAACATATTTCATATTTGATATCAACGTGTTTGTTATCATTACACATTTATGTACATTACATGTAATAAGGCAGAAAAGTATTAACAGAAATGACACACCTCGTGTGAAACAAATCAAAGTTGCAAAATGTTTACTTAGCATCTGTTTGACAATACGATCAGTGGTATAGATTTCAACAATCTACATATCTATTGGCATTTCGTTGGAAACCCAATCATTTTTACATTTATTATATGCTCATTACTGCTGTTTCAGCCGAAGATATTCCAACAATCTACATGTCCACTAACGTTTTTTTCTTTCTTAGCAAATCCAATTATTTTAAATGTACTGTATATCATGTTCATTACTGCTGATATAGACATTTCAACAAACTACATGTCTACTACTGTTTTGTAGAAAATCCAGTCATTCTTAAACGTATTATATATCATGTTCATTACTGCTGTTTCAACCATAGATATTTCAACAATCTACATTATGTACTAAAGTTTTATAGAACACCCAATCATTCCGAAATGTATTGTAATGTATTTTATGTCGTGTTCATTAATATGTGTGTTTATTTGTTTCAAAAATGATATTATTTTAAAATATTTTCTGGACATGTGGTGCAGTCTCTTTATATTTGCATATATACGTATAGAATTTTATGTGGAACATAATTGAGCCTAGGACGTTATCCGATTTGAAATTTGTCATGTGTAAACAATATAATTGTTTCAGTAATATCTAAAGAGTAAACATTGAAGCAGACGACACACAGGACTGCTCCAAGTTGTTTCTAAAACACCTATGTCATTGCACATTCCCAAAACACATGTCTGAATATGTCCTTTTTCTTCCACAGAAAAAACACATATTTTATTTCTAATATCTATTTTCATTAAAACACCATTTGTTGGCAATGTACGCTGCGTTAATTTCACTTCTAACCATCTTACCTTATTTTCCTTAATCTTTTAAATTGTATTAAGTGTTTTACTTCATTCAGTTGTTTTGTTAAGGACCATCTTCCATTTGTCACAATACTTAGATCTGCTCGCATCTGCACTTAGTTTTCTGTAACTGAACTGCTTTACTTACACCACAAATGCAGTTAAGTATTTTTGATCAATTTATAGCTGTACTGTTTCCAGTGTAAATAACTGAAATAAGTCAAACTACTCTTTACCCCAGAGTATTTAATGAAATCTGATTTTATATTTTCTTTTGAAAAAATCAAGACATAAATATATATATTAGCGTTTATAGTATTTCTTTAGCAAAATACAGGTTTTTATCTGCCCACTTCTCATGAAACAATATCCTTTCGTTCGGTTTTATGCATTCATTAATCCCCTGTGGGGATGGCGGGGGCACTTTCAGCATAAAAAATATCCCCATTTTCTGGAAATTCTGTGCTAGAAACTTCCTCTTTTCTATCACTCTGTTTATTTCTGCCATATTCCTTTGCTTTCTTTTTTTTCTTCCTGTCATTTTCCGCCTTGATGGTCCATTTACATATATGTGTTCGATAAATTCGTCAACGCTTCTGAAGGTTTCACTGGACTCCGCTGAAGCAAAACAAAGTGCTTGAAAAGGAAGATCCAGACAAAAGATTATGAACTCTTGCAAGCCTACAACAGTGTGTGTGTGTGTGTGTTGTGTGTGTGTTGTTTGTGTGCGTGTATGTGTTTGTTTGTGTGTCTTTGTGTGTGTGTGTGTGTGTGTGTGTGTGTGTGTGTGTGTGTGTGTGTCCTATCAAAGTGTCTGTGAGTATGTCCTGAGCGGTGTGCATGTATATTTACCTGTACGTGCACTTCTGTGCGTGTGTGCATGCATGCTTGTGCATCCGTAACCCTTTTTGATCTGCAGCCAGTAACACAACATACACACACAGATACAGAGACACAGACATACACACACACACACACACACACACACACACACACACACACACACACACACACACACACACACACACACACACACACAC
>JAPXFY010000025.1:40985814-40990814 GCA_030674185.1 Monoplex corrugatus | reverse complement strand
CACACACACACACACACACACACACACACACACACACACACACACACACACACACACACACACACACACACACACACAACACGAAAGAAGATAGTTTTGATTATAAAATCGTTGATGTTTGTGGTTCTTGGTGAGATTGCATCAGAGATGTGGAAATAGGCAACTTGATGACAAGGTTCAAGGATGACTTTATTTCTGCTGGGGGTAATATTTTCTCGACACACCCACCCCCTTCCATCTTAGCTCAGTTACAAGTGACTTTTCTTTAACTCTTTCTGGCCCGATGCCAGTCGCACACAGTTGTTTGTTTGACACTTTCTAGACAGAAGACGAGTCAAAGAACTTGATCACCGAAAAATACCGTCATTTAAATTTCATCATATTTACGTTACTTCCCCTTCTCCATGAATTTTGTGGAGAGTTATTGGAAACGCTGCATTAACCCTTTGACTCCTTGTCTACCACCATCCTGTATTGTCAATCATGCTGGCAAAGCAAAACCTTAACCCTTTGACTCACTCACTCTACCCACCAGCTTCCTGCAGGACGCTGGTGGGTAGGTGAGGGAGTCAAGGGGTTAAATTTTTGCAGTCGGTGGATAGGGTGCAGGAGTCAAAGGATTAAAGAACAGCATTCTTTCTTATCATATGGCCAGTCTTAGGCAAGTTGAACCTGGTGGAGTTCATCCCTCTCCAGGTCGGATTTTTTTGGGTTGGGTTCTCTCCCCTACATGGTTACCAGCAGCAGAGGACAACCTGTGATTTGACGGATTACTGTTATTACACATGCAAAGACGTTTTACTTATAAATGTATTTTAGAGTCAGAAAATTGGATGATAATTTTGATTACAGCTTTTATTTAATGCCAGTGTAGCATTTCCATTAAGTCCTTCCGGGTTCGTTTTTATACAGTTGGATGACTTGGTGGCTAATATTTATGGGCTGAGTGAGAGAGAGAGAGAGAGAGAGAGAGAGAGAGAGAGAGAGAGAGAGAGAGAGAGAGAGCTTGTGTGTGTATACATACATATATATATATATATATATATATGTGTGTGTGTGTGTGTGTGTGTGTGTGTGTGTGTGTGTGTGTGTGTTTGGGGGACTTGTTAATGGTAATGAGCATCCTTGTAAGCAACTGTGGTTCCACTCAAGTGAATTTTCTTTTAACTTACTCCACTCCACTGGTAGGAAACGCAGTCTCCATCTTAATCTGTATACGTTTGTAACTTGCGATATAGAGAGAGAAAAAATGGAAAAGTCTTGCCCTAAAAATTTTGAATCGTACATGGATATAGTAGACTCAGAATAATATGTGAATATGTATCAGTTCTTAAAGCGTCATCGTTGTATTTCATACAGAACCTTGGCTCCATCTTCTGAAAATTTTAAGATCTTGATCATTAGTACGTATATATTTGGTAGACAACCACAGGGAATAGTGCACATATGAGCACATTTTAGAGAAGCACACAGTCCTTATGTTTGATTGCAACAAGTTGTTGTTGAATAAATTTCAGATTCTGGTTCAGACACTAACTTCCAAAACAGAACAATAAAGGAGCTTAGTGATACTAAAACATTATCAGTTACTTATGTGTTATCAAGAAGTAGGACGTGGTTTTCAGTGTTAGTTTGGACCAAATACTCCAACATTAAGCAAGAAAACACTAAGAAATTGCCAAATACAGCAACAGAACTAAATTATAGTAAGTCTGAGTATGTCAGAGAGGGATTCATTGCATTTGCAAATTCTGTAAGCGTTCCACTTAAACCTGCCAGCAACTAGTTGTCAGATTTTCTGAGCTGCACAAAACCCTGTGCTCTGGCAAGGTCGTGCGAGATATTTAGAAATGGGGGAGAGAATAGGTGGAGGAGGAGGGGGGTCAGTAGCCCTAGGAAACAAAATGACACCACCAGAATGGCTAAAGCATTAAAACGGGCAGTAAACAGGCCAGACTTTATGTTGCAAGCTGGGATTGAACTGAAGACATTACATCTCGAGTCCCTGCTCTACCTCGAGTCCCTGCTGTACCAAAAGAGCCAGCCAGCCCCTGGCAAGGGAGGTATAAAGTCGATGATTTCAGAAATGTGATTACCCTAAGGACGCTCAAATGAGATGAGAAGCGAATGCGAAAGTCGACTGTCAACAGAAACTGCCAAGGGAATAATACATCGTTTCTGCTGAGGGGGTGTAACTGTAGACAGAGACCTCACACTTTGTGGCTGTAAGTCACACACACGGCTTTACTTTGAGCTTTTTGTCCTCGTGCCAGTCACACATGGATTTCCTGGATAAACCTTTCTAGACTGGCAGCAGTTCATACATAGCTCTTCCATTAATTGAAAAAACAAACTCAAAAATAAACTAGCTGGCCCAATGCCAACTACTAAATGCCATTTGCTTCACAGCGTCATGGAGGAAAAAAAGGCATTCCATCACCGCTTCCTCATGTCCGCTTCAAACGTCTCTCCAAACTCAGTGGCTGTGAAAGATGAATGAGGTTGGGGACATTAGATGCGTTCCTTCACTTGGTGATGTGTGCTTTTAAAGGGGGTGGGATTTGCTATCAGTTCCCTCACCTATAAAATATTCCCTTCTGTTTACTTGTTTTTTGTTTGTTTGAGTCTTCTTATTTTTTTCTTCTTCTGTGCAGATAGGCTATAACACAGAATTCCTCTGCCGTCTCCATGTCTGAGGTAAGTTCTCCTCTTGGAGTTGGTAGGTTCAGGGGAACTGTCGTTAGATGGATGTGGTGGTGGTCTCCTTACCAGGGTATCGCTCGCTCAACCTGGCTTCAAAACTGAGCCACGACAATCGTTAGTATGGGGCTTATAACGTCATGTCCTCAGCAAGTTCGATGACGGCGGGCATGGCTAAAATCCACCAGAGTGAGTCGGCAGCAATGCGGAGTCTTCTCTGGAAGGTGGCCTCAATTCAGTTTGACATCGTTGGCCTGTATGGAATTTCCCCGCAATGGAAATTTTGGCTGAACGAGGTCGGATTTGGTGTGGATTACCAATGGTTATCTGAAAACTTGCCTAAATTCTGAGGCCTACATTTCCTTCTTTTTCTCCTTGCCCATACTTGTCCAACTCAAATCTGCTATGGTTTGATGGCAGATTTTGATTGAATACGAATGAAACCTCTTTCGAAGAATTGTAGATTCCATTTCTGGCATAAGTTCAACGGTCTTTGGCAGTTAGCAAACGATAGCAATTGAGGATGCTACGGAGTGTTGTTTTGCCAAACAAAACTGCAGCAATCAATTTAACTAATATTGAGGAATGAATGAAAAAATCTAACATGTAGTTAGTGCAAAAGTGTCTACATAAAAGCACTATTACTAAAGAAACAACGTTCAACTAGCTATGTTTTAACGATAATGGTAGTGATTTTCAAGCTGAAATTACATCAGGGACGCCCAAATGAGGCAAGGACTGAATGGAGGGGGGGGGGGGGGGAGGGAGAACTCTCATTTCTGCTTCTGCTTCTAGGGATGGGCGTGGAATTAACGAAAAAATGGCGGATAACCCTTTGTGCCCTCTTGTCAGATGCAATCAGCTATTTCTTATGCTTTTTGTGGCCTCGTGGCATTTGCTGGCTGCTTTCTGACGGCACTTACTGGACCGATGGCTACTTTCTGTTTACACTGTGTGGACTGATATCAGCTTTCTGTTGTCACTTACTGGACTGATGGCTACTTTCTGTTAACACTGTGTGGACTGATATCAGCTTGCTGTCGGCACTTACTGGACTGATGGCTACTTTCTGTTAACACTGTGTGGACTGATATCAGCTTTCCGTCGACACTTACTGGACTTATGGCTACTTTCTGTTAACACTGTGTGGACTGACATCAGCTTTCTGTCGGCACTTACTGGACTGATGGATACTTTCTGTTAACACTGTGTGGACTGATATCAGCTTTCTGTCGACACTTACTGGACTGATGGCTACTTTCTGTTAACACTGTGTGGACTGATATCAGCTTTCTGTCGACACTTACTGGACTGATGGCTACTTTCTGTTAACACTGTGTGGACTGACATCAGCTTTCTGTTGCCACTTACTGCACTGATAGCTACTTTCTGTTAACACTGTCTCTACTGATGTCAGCTTTCTGTCGGCACTTACTGGACTGATAACTACTTTCTGTTTACACTGTCTCTACTGATGTCAGCTTTCTGCCGGCACTTACTAGACTGATAACTACTTTCAGTTAACACTGTCTGGACTGACATCCATTTTCTGTTAATACTTTTTTGAACCAACAGCAGCGTATTATTCACACTTTCTGGAGTGATAGCTACTTTCTGTTAACACTCTGTGGACTAATATCACCTTTCTTTTAACAGTTTCTGGACTGATAGCAGATTTCTGTTAACACTTTCAGGACTGATAGTAGCTTTACACTTTCTGACTGATCGCTGCTTTCTATTGATACTTTTAGGACTGATAATCCGCTACGCGTTAACACTTTCTGAACTGATACCAGTTTTTTGTTAACACTTTCTAAACTGATGTCAGCTTTCTGTTACTGTTTTATGGACTGATACCAGCTTTCTGTCAAGACTTTATGGAATTGTAGCATATTTCCATTAAACACGTTCGTTTTGGACTGGAGGTAGACCACACATAGCTTTCTCGTTAACATTGTTATGATGGCGTCTGTATACCATCTGCCTGACAGCCTGATGGAACAAAACGCCATACAACCGTTCTGTCCCCCCACATGTCGGCTTCAAAAGTCCATCTAAACTCAATAGCTGTGAAAGATGAATGAGGCTGGGGACATTAGCTGTGTGCCTTCACTTGGTGACGTGAGGGTTGAAAAGGGATGTAATTGGGCATCGCTTCCTTCATTCCAGACATATTTTATCTGATTTGCTTTTATCCTGTTCTGTTTGTTTCGTCGTTTTTTTTTATGCCTTTTCTGGTGTATTTATTCAAAGTTTTCTTTTAAAATCTTCATAAAAATTTCACTGCCAACAATTGTGTT
>JAPXFY010000025.1:40975814-40980814 GCA_030674185.1 Monoplex corrugatus | reverse complement strand
TTCTGAGGATAAGCCAACTGGTTGGTTCCTATGATAGAACCGTAGACTCAAGATCTGACATCTCGAGTTCAACCCCAGCATCAAAATCTGGCCTGTTCGCTGCCCATTTTAATGTTTCCATCATTCTGGTGGTGTCAGCTGAGTGTTTCAAAAGCCCCCCCCCTGCCCTCTTCCTCCCCAATTTCAAGACAGTGCCAGCGCATAGGGTTTTGTGCAGGCTTAGGGAGTCTGCTAGTTAATTCTTGGCAGATTTGGGTGGTGCGCATATGGAGATGTCCGTGTGCGATGAATCCCTCTCGAACAAACTTACAAACTCCAAACTCTGAGGATTGTAGTTTACTGGCCACAGGATTGTTCAGCTTGGAATTACATGTCCTCGAACATTTTTTCTTTCCAGGGTCACTGGCCTGGACAAATCACAGAGTGGGTGAGAAAGTCTTGATGAGAAGTGAAAAGGTCACTTTCCCAATTGTCTACCAGTTCATTGACCACGGTAACAACAGCTGTGACCATTTTTCACGAAGAAACGTTGTTATAGAGTGACTGAACGAATTAAGACTGGTTTCTTTGGTTGTGCGTAATTTGTACATAGTGATTTCAACATTGAACACGTTTGAGAGTGTGGGTACTCACTCTTGCGCCCGGGGTCACAATAGGAGTGGTACATAAATGTGCCGGCACCTTTGATTAACCTATGGTTTGGGGACACTTGTTCTGACGGGAATGGCTGTCCTTGAGTCTTTTTCATGCCTGCAGAATTGGACTGGTGGACTTACTGAATTAGTAGTGAGAGAGGTGTTGGGACGAATGACGGAGTGAGGATGTCTCTTTTTCAGCTGCGTGTAGTTCAAGTGACCACGGTGTTATCCAGTGTGACAGTGATGATGACAATAGTGATGATGATGATGATGACGACGACGATGATGATGGTGATGATGATGAGTAGAGTGCCCTCTAGCTCAGTTGACAGACAACTATGCTCTTAACAGGCCTTTGTTTTTTTTAAAGCGGAGTGGCTGGGTCTTATAATAGAACCGTGGACTCAAGATCTGGAATCTTGAGTTCAATCCTAGCCACCAACATAAAACTGGCCTGTTAGCTGCTCATCTTGATGCTCCAATCATTCTGGTGGCGAGACACTGTAGTATTTCATACGTCCTGTTTTTCCCACCCTATCCCTAGACTTGGAACACCTGGTCACAACGGGAAAGCTGGAGGGAAGGAGAGCATCGGGTAGACCCAGGGAGAAGATACTAGACGGACTTGCAGAGTGGCTGAGGATAGGGAGGGTGGAAGAGATGCTTCAGGCAACAAGTGATAGAGACAGATGGAAGTCCATGATCGCCAGCGCCATGCGGCAAGGCACCTGATGATGATAATGATGATCCCTAGACTTCCCCTTTCCATTTCAAGACCTTGCCAGTGCATAGGGGTTTGAGCGGGCTCAAGGAGTCTGCCTGATTACTTACAGATGGCAGATTGGGTGGAGCGTGTATTGAATTGTCTGAGTGCAATGAATCCCTCTTGAATAACGCGCGCGCAGACGTGAGCACGCACGCACTGCACGCGCACGCACACACACACACACACACACACACACACACACACACACACACACACACCCTCACACACCACATACCTCGCGCGTGCACAACCACATACACTACACACACACACACACACACACACACACACACACACACACACACACACACACACACACACACACACACACACACACACACACACATATATATATATATATGAAACTAAGTTTTGAACAGAGTGTACGATTCCACTGACATCATCATCATCAATCATCAGGTGCTTTGCCGCATGGCGTTGGCGATCATGGACTTCTATCTGTCTTTATCTCTTGTTGTATCAGATATAAATAATATATATATATATATATATATATATATATGAGAGAGAGAGAGAAGACAGACAGACAGACAGGACAGACAGAAAGATAGACAGACAAACAGACAGACAGAAAGATAGCGTGAGTTTGAGTCATTATCTACAGAAAAGAAATCAGAAAATATAGCGCATGCATTTCCGGAGATTCTAGGTGTGGCAGTTTTAAAGCAAAAACATGCATTGATTTGCTTTTGAATTGGTGCAGCGGAGTTCAGTGAAAACATTATGCGGCCATAGAACTTTATTCTCTGAACTGCTGTGAGAACAATACAAAGTACTCACGCGAACCCATTCGCGCACTCACATGCTGTGCACACACACATGAAGGTTGACCTCCAGCTCTGTCTCTTCCTCTCGCTTACACACACACACACATACACACACACACACACACACACACACACACACACACACAACACACACACACGCACACACACACACACACGCACGCACGCACCACGCACGCACGCACGCACGCACACACACACAAGCACGCACGCACGCACGCACGCCCCCCCCCCCACACAACACAGCATAAAACGTTTTCTTTCTATGCACGCGCACACAAACTCACACACATAAAATCACCACACGCAAACCACACACACAAACTCACACACACGAAACTCACACACATAAACTCCACACACCAAACTCACGCAAACAAAGACACACACGCACGCGCGCACGCAATACTGCTTTTCTGTCTTACACGGCGCACGCACGCTCGCTCGCAACATGTGCGCGTACATACACACACGCGTGCGCAAACACACACACACACACACACACACACAAACACACACACACACAACACACACACACACACAACACGCCGTGAGTTAACCCAATCATTATTTACCCCGTATGTGGTATATTAGAACAAGAAGACAAATCAGGCAATGATGACATACAATCCTCCAGAGCCTAGGTGTGTCCTCTTTTGTGGAAATCCAGTTCAGAGAAATTTTTATTGAAAACATGATACCGCCATGCAGCTTCATATTTTCGCTCAAGTAATTGAACAAATCAGCAGTTTAGCAAAGAATACATTCAATCTCCTATGTCTTCCACCGAGAATTTTAAACAACACACAAAATTAGAAGAATAAGAGAAGCACACATAATGGTTATTTTGAAACAACAACAACAACAACAACAAAACACAAAGACACAGGCGAATGCAGACAGACACAAAAGGAAGGACAAGAAAAACAGCAACAAACGAACAAACAAAAAACAAACACAAACATCAGTGTAGAAATAAACTTACTGACACGCGCTGGAGTCACGTAGCCAAGTGGGTAAACTTCGGATGTTCAGTCTGGTGGTCCTGGGTTCGATTCGAGGCTCTCGTGGGGAATTGATGGAGTTTTTTTTTTTTTTTTTTTCCCCCCAGTTTCCAGATCACACATGCCAACGCTTTAATCTCTTTTTGTGTGTACGCATGCAAAGTATCAGACGATGCACGTTAAAGATCCGGTAATTTATATCAGTAACTGGGATGTGCAAAACACGAAAATACGTAGCATGGGTAACTACCGAAGACTGGAGATTGCATACTGTGCAGCAAGAAACCGCCTGCTCAGTGCGGGCAAAGCAGCGTACTATACATATACAGGCCACCTAGAAAATGGTACGCTTAAAAACCACGGAAGGCGATCAGGTCTCACAAATTTTCGATACATGTCTTGTCAAAAATGAAACAAGAAATAAGTAATAAAAACAAACAAACAAACAAACAAACAAACATTCAAACAACAACGGAAAGACACAGAGACAGTAATAAGGAAACGAGAAAGCGACAGCAAATAAAACCAAACCAACATCTTGACAATCTGCCAGGTATCTTAGGTACAGTCATTACGTGCTGGAAGCGGTTACTGGCTGAAACTCTTGTGATATTTATTTCCAACGCAAAACCGCCACGGTAGGTCTTCTACTTTGATTGCGGAAACAAGGTGTCCCATTTCTTTCCGCAATAGAAATGGAAGAACACTACGCGGGTATTTCAGTGGAGACAGAATGGCTGTATCCCTTTTTCTAAAACGTTGAAAAAATATGGGAGAAAAGAAATAGAGGCAGTTAGCTTTTACTGTACAGCCTTGGAAAGTGTTCTGTTTCCATGAACAAGAAAACCGGGAGAAGAAATGAATGCATGTACTTTTTTTTATACTAAATATAGCTGAGTCGAACACTAATAATTATACAGGCATTTCATGATGAAAAGCACGATAGACAAGCATTGAAAGAGACGTGGTCCACCCTCATCGTATTACAATCTAACTCTGGCACTTCACATGCGTCATTGTTCAGTCCGTGATAATAATCATGACTCTTACATAGAACGATATCCCAGAACAGTTAAGTTCAGAGTGCTTTGCAGCGATCAGGTAAAAAGAAACAAAATAATAGAAAAAAAATGTACTTCTTCTTTATTTAAAAAAACATTCAACTCTTTTTTAAGTTCATTTCTAAGAAGACACAAAGACAAATTCAAGAAGACAAATGGAAGAGTAATTACGATAAAACTAAGATTGAACAAATTACGATAACAATAAGATTGAACAAAGATAACATACATGTATCGTATCCACAAACCATATGCCATGCACATACTTGCATGAACAATAATAACTTGCATGAAACATAATAAACTGAAAGCATAAAACAGAAATGATCAATAACACACACTGGTAGTTTTTTTTTTTTTCAGCACGATAATTATTTTCATGCACGATACAAATAACATCGTATGTATTAGACACGAACAGACAATAATATCATGTTTCTGTTGTAAGTGACGACTCATGGCTTACAGGGACGGGGATTCTCGTCGGATATGCGGATATCCGCGGACAAAATTCCCCACGTGGGGATGCCAGGGGCTCTTTCGGTTAGTATCCTCACGTTGTGGAAATTCTGTGCAAGACGTTTCCTCTTTTCTGTCACTTTCTTTGTTTCTTTCTTCCTCCTTTTGCTTTTTTCATTTCTTCTATCATATTTGCCTTGCTGGTCCATTCACCTGTGTGCGTTCGATAAAATCTTCCGCACTTTCTCTTAGGATTGATAATTGGA